>JAGXJF010004844.1:0-180596 GCA_019208055.1 Stipa capillata
TATCCAACACCCTACAAAGATTAATCACAAACCCCATTTCTTGCCTTTTTCTTCAAGAAATCTTTTTGTATTGAATTTTCATGGGTTTTCTTGGTGTTTTACACGCCTCTCATCTAGGCAAAGCACTCCTCAAAGTGCAGCTCTCAAAAGCTAATCAAAAAGGTTGAGGGATAAGCACCTCTTACCCCTCCTTTTATAGTGGTGGAGGCATACCTCCCACCACTTGGGCCTTAAGCTCACTTAGATGGCATGAGCACTTAGCATGCATCACAAAGCGTCTAGTGACACATCCACCATCCATCTTTCCTGCTACCCTAAGCAACTAACCCTAAACCGCTTCCTGGTCGCCACCGCAGTTTCTTGGTTATGCTTCGGTAGATTCCGCGTTTTTACCAAAACGCCCTCGCACTGACTTGGTCCTCACATTTAAGCCGCACGATGTCGTCGCCATCTCCTTGACCGCATCTCAGCCCTCCAAGCCTCATGCCGGTCCATATGACCGAACCATCGCCGCACCCAACTCGCACCTGCACACAATAGACCAAGCGAAGCGTTGCGAGCACAAGTTTTCCACTTGAACCAAGTCAGCCGAGAAAAATCCTTCACTCAATTTTTCCTTGAGACAAATTGAGAAACTCAAACTTAGCAATCACACAACAAGTAATTCAAACCTCGAATTCATGCAACCAAAAGAATTAACTCCACATATGGTGGCAAAATATTCATCACAAATATTGTCAAGTCTTCACATGACTCACAACCGGTATGTTTTTTCCTAAAAATTTGACTATACTGCTTTGTGAATGTTGGTCAGATGCGAGGGTTCTCGTAGACTTAGTCGAACTTTGCATCCAGTTTCTTGACTTAGGCTCACGAGTTGTGCCGTATGCCGTTGATTGCGATCGACCAGACCTTAGGTTTAGTTGGATGGGGGCTCAGTGGCTCCTCGTCATCAGTAAATGTGATAAGGGGTCTTCATACAGTCTATCATGGCCTATAGCAGCAACTCGTGTTCCCTTGTCGCAGGGATATTGTACGCTAGTTAGTAAGTTCTACGTTTGCCCTGCTGGTGACAACATTGCACTCTATCCGTGATGCCTTCTATTCAAAGTAGTCAGGGATGTGGATAAGCGAGTGGGTTTCGTTGGCCTAGTCATATTCGCACCTTCTCTTCTTCCTTTACTCCTGGTCGGGGAACGTTATTACGGAACCGGGGAGCTTAGTCGACCAGGCCTTAGGTCTGGTCAGGTGGGGGGCTCAGTGGCTTCCCCTATCACCTGTAGACACGTTAAGGTGTTTTCCTTGCATCTTTGATGGTTGCAGCGTGGAACCCTTTCCTCTTGTGCAGGTTGAATCGTTGGTATGTGCATGTCTATGCCAATGATGCCACATACTTATCCAGCCCCCGACTATCTTATTCGAGAAATTTCTCAGATAGGTAGTCTAAAAAAATGAATATCGAATTAAGACCTTGATATTAATAAAAACTGTGAACTGTCTGAAGTATCATTTACAAGCTACTGTAAGAAAAAATTGTTTGGAAAAACTAGAAATAAAACATCATCCCCTCCTCTTCGAGTTTGTCATTGGTTGCTCCAAAGACCTCGTCCTCTTGTCGTGACCCGCTAATAAAGCTTGTTGAGTGCGCGTGCTGGGCGGTGGGCGCCCGTGAGCGTCTTATCATCGGCTTGTTCGTAGTTTGACGACTTGAGGCTGGAGCTGGTGCAACCTGAGACGGACTGGCGAAGAGGCAATGAGTGTACGATCTTACCGAAGGCGTTGTCATGAGGAACTCTCTAGGGAGACTCAACTATCTCTTTACTGCTAACTCGAGCGACTTGGATCGGGTGGCTTCTCCTATGGAGCCGTTGTCCTGCTGAGGAGAAAGCCCTTTTTGCCCCGGTTCCGAGCTAGTCGTAGAACCTGCTCTCCAGCTTGGAGGGGTTATTTTCTGAAGTCATCGCTCGTAGTTGCGGTGGAGGTCTTGCTGACGCGGGGGTGCGTGCAGCAACGTCGAAGTCTAACTCCCTACTCGAGAGTTGATACTTTTCTGCGAGGTCGAGGGTACGCTTGTCGCAGAATAGTGCTTCCTGAGTTTATTGTGAGGACACCCTTCGGGCCAGGCATCTTCATGCACTGGTAGGCATAGTGCGTTGCTGCCATGAACTTGGCGAGGGGTGGGCGTCCTAAGATGGCATTATATGCCATCTCGAAGTCGATTATGTCAAACAGGATCTTCTCTGTTCAGAAGTTCTCCAGCGTTCCGAAGGTAACTGACAGTGTGACTTGCCCGATTGGCGTAGCCGACGAGCCTGGGACGACACCGTGGAATGCCTGTGTCACCGTCAGGACCGATGACTACGGTATTTGCATCACATCGAGGGCTTTTGTGAATAGGATGTTGAGGGAGCTCCCTCCGTCTATGAGCACCCAGGCCACTCGGCAGTTATTGATCGTAGGTTCGACGACGATCGGGTATCGTCCTGGTCAAGCACTGTTCTCGGGGCAATCGGTTTGGTCGAAAGTGATCATGACCTCTGACCACTTGACTACCCGAGGGACTTGCGGTATACTCGCGAGAACCTCTCAGGCAATCGCCTTGTATTGCCTCTTCGACTCGTAGGAAGCCGAGCCCCCGAATATATGCTCGATCACTCTGACATGCCCCTGGAATGGCTCAAGGGCGGAGTCATCATCAGAAGTCATGTCCCGGCTGTTGTTTGTGACCTGCGGGCTCTCCCCGCAGAGCTTCTCTCTTTCTTCCTTGAGGTACTTTTTGGAGATGCGGCACTGACGGAGATCATGCAAATCAGTCTGTTGGAAATCGCACCAGAGTTTTCCTGTCTTGTCGGAGGGGGTCGTCTGCTTATCCTTGGTACGCGGTCGCCAGGTGCGCTTCTCGAGGAGATCGGCCAATACCTCCTTGGTTTTGGATCTCTTCTCCCTGTTCCCTCCGGAGGATTTCTTCTTGCGCTTCGCCTTCTTTGAGTCGTCTCTTGTCCGAAGGGGAGACCTGAGCAACCTGTTCTGTTGCTGCTTGATGTGATGTAGGCTTTCCTCAGCACAGGCAGCCTTTTCGGCTAGGTCCATCAGCTGTGCCACTATCTTTGGTGGATGCATGATCAGGTCGTGCGTGCACATCTCATTTCTGCTGCTCGGACAAAGGCGCGAATGACGTCTGAGTCTGTTATTTCAGGGATAGTGTTGCGAACAGCACTAAATCGCTTGGTGAAATCTCGGAGGGTCTCGTCTGGGCATTGGACGACTAGGAATAAGTTATCGACGCGGCCGTGACGCATGTAGGTACCTTGGAAGTTTCAGAGAAGCATGTCACAGAGCTGTCCCCAGGAGCGGATCACTCCTAGGCGTACTTTGTCAACCAGGTCCTGGCCGCTCCTCTGAGAGCGGTCGGGAGGTAGTTGGCCATGACCTTTTCATTCCCTCCTGTGGCCTCGATTGTCGTAGTGTAGATCTGCAGGAACTCTGCAGGGTTTGTGGTGCCATCGTACTACTCTAGGGCCCCAGGCTTGAAAAGAGACGGCCAACTCACATGTCGGAGATCTTGGGATAGCGCTTGGCATCCGTTGATGGTTCTCCGATAAGGCACGTTCTCACCGCTGTTCGGGGTCGGAGACCGTCCTCGACCATTAGTGCGGTGCCTGTGGTCTTTCCGGGGAGGAGATTGCTCTTGCTGGCGCCTTTGGGATCAGTGCTCGTTGAGCGCATCGCGGAGGTCAACGTACTGTTCCCCCTGGTGAGACTGGTACTTGGGATGTCGTCGTTCTCCGCCTGATTCCTCTGGTCGGAGAGGGGTCTTCCCTCGGTTGGAGCTGTGTGTTGCCGATTGGAGTCGAGAAGACTCGGCTTGGGCTTGGGCCTACTGTAGTTAAGCCCCCAGCCGTTGTAACCACTGTATTCCATCGTGTGTCGTTAAATCTACCGCCGGTGGTTGTGACAGCAGATTGTGCACGTCGGTGAGTCTTCGAGCAGTTTGGAACACATATTTCCCCGTCCCTTGAGGGGTTCTGTCTGCTGCCATAGGCATATTCCCGTTCCCGTGGGGAGTAGCCATCGGGCTTCGATGTTGTGAGCCCTCGGGCTGATCCGGGTCCTCGAGATCTTCTCGACCGTCATGGATTGCGAGAACCACTCGAGGGTCTGGATTAGATGAGGTATAATTCCACTCCATCGTGTCTTCCTCGTCAGAAGGGATGTTGCGATTGAGATCTGGATCGTCTGGTCGATCAGAAGTTTCAAGCGATAGTCCGGACATCGGGCTAGTCGCTCTTGCCGGGGAATCATCATTCAGCACCAACGTTCCCCCGAAGGCCCTGGCGCGCTCGGTTCTGAAATGATCGACTTTGCTATCTGAGTACTCGCTAGTGGCGTATTCCCCAAGATCTACACGGTCTGTTGTCGGGTACAGATCTGTCTGGCCGAAGTTGTCGTAGAAGCCCAGATCTGAGTAACCGGTACGTCGTGTGAGAGCGATCGGATCCCCCGCCGAACCTGCTTCTTCCTCCTCGGGTCGAACCGGGGAGGGCGGTGCAGTCGGCGTCATGGGCTAATCGTGACTAGTTGCACATCTTGTCAACTCTGATACTTCCTTGACGGCTTGAGCCGGAGAGGTCCCCACGGTCGGCTTCATTTGTCGATGATTGGTAACCGCCGATCTTACGGTAGTCGTGAGACAGAGATACTTGTTGTTGGGTAGGGACCCCTAGGGCACAAGGCCAAGAGATCTTGCGGCAAGGAAAACAACCTTTTTATACAGGTTCGGGCCTCCCTCAGGATAACAACCCTACGTCATGTTTGTATATATTGATCAAAGAGTATCTTACAAAAGAGTTGTATGTTAGTGGCTATCCTAGACCTAATCGGAGGCTACTTCGAGTAGTTCCACAGGGCTCGACTCCTTCGAGGCAGCGGGTCTTCTCGTGGGAATCGCTAGAGCTTCTGGATGGCTTCAGACTCCTAAGACTTGTATCTCTTGTGAGACCTAAAAGACTTGTCCTCCCCTATGGGATTGCTGATCCTTTTTTAGGGGGCTCCACGAGTCACACCAGACATGGACTTATGCCCGAGTAGGACTCTGGCTTTCTTAAACGTCGGGATTGACTTCCTGGTTTAAGGGTTGTCCCTCCCTCCTACGGGGGGTCACTTGATCTCCTGGGGATCCTAACCGGATATGTATTCTTATTCCGAAAGTCCAGGCAATTGTATACGGATACCTTCTCGTATACGGGATACTATACTATTCATCATCAAGTACAGATATAGATGGCACCAATGAAATATCTATTCATGAAATATATGAAAAACTAGAAGAAAATAGAAAATAGGACAAAAATAAAGGAAAACAAAATAAGTAGAAAGTAAAATAAAAGAATATAAAATAAACGTAAAAGAAAAGAAGACAGGCACAGACCTTAGTAAGTCAGGCTAGACGAGTGAGTGCTATATTTGGCGGTTCTCTATCTCCCGCCTCATCACGGGAGATGGGAAATTAGAGTATGCTCTACAGTAAGCGACATTCTTCGTGGATGGGCTGTCCTCTTGCCTAATTTTACTTTTCATGTAGTTAATTGCGTTCTGTGCCCAAAACCTTACAGTTTTTGTTGGGCCCTAGTCAAGCGATACTCGCGCGTCTCTACGTCAGTCATACTTGTGTCATGTGCATGCCATTCTCGTGAGTCGTTACCCCAAGCAGAGCATTCATTGGCTTCTCTTCTCCTTCGGCTCCCTCTAGTTCTTCCATTCATTTGACCATAGGTTGATCACTTCGAATAAAAATGATCTATTCCAAATTATAAGGCATGTAGATGTTTTCCATCTTGTTCGTTCGAAAGGTGATCTTTGTTAGGGAGGTGGGCGAGGTTAAGACCAAAATTCTAGCTATGTCAAACAAAACATTTCGATTAGGGTTTCCTCCGGCGGCAGCCAGATGACTGGACGGCATCCCCTATAACGGTCTTGGTTCTCAATTGGATGGAGTCCTACTCTGAACCCAGCAAGGCTTCCAGGCCAATTACGGCAAGCGAGATGATGGTACGAGACATCTTGGTGCTGGACTCGTCTGAGTTCGATGGGGATTGGAAGACACCCAATTGTTTTAAAAGGTGAGGCACCATGGGAGCATAACAATACGCAGATCACTGGCATCAATGCAGGTGGCACGAAGTACATCGGCAGCAATGCAGGCGGCTTAACTTTCTATCTCGATGATCTCCTAGCTCTCGCATCATCTTGGTCCAAGGCATCTGATGACGGTAGGGGATAACAAGGGGCACTCGGTGAGGAGGCTACCACCCGAAGCCGTCCATCGAGATTGTGGCTGGGACTGCGGTGAACTTGGCAGATGATTGGGCTCTCGTCTTGGCTGATCAAATTGTGGAGGTGCAGGATAACAAGCTGGCGGCAGATCGGATGTTCTCGGCAGTGGTGGGCACTACTATCGGATGTGGACTAGAGTATCTCTTGGAGGAACGTGGTCCTACTCAGGGGGGCGGAGTGGTGGAAGTGGAGCTATTGGAGGAGGAAACGTTGCATGCTGTTTGGTGGCTGGTGTTGGCACGCTACTATTTGATGCATTGCCCTAATCCGGTGACCATGTTTGAAGAGCTGAAGCATGCTTGGAGGACAAGGGTGAATATGACATACAAACAGGTGGGGGCTTCAGTAGTGGATCTATTGGCACCACAACAGTGGCGTACAAATTTGGACCTAAGGGCCGGCCCTGTTACCTCATGTAATAGGGGATCCCCATTGGCAACAACCACGGTAGTAGTTGCGGAACTACTAGGCCAAGAGAGGATAACCTATTGTTCCTGCTCCTCCTTCTTCGCTTCGGGGATGGGGCTTTCAACAGGCAGTCTCACGATCGAGCATGAGTGTCCTGAAAGAGAAATTGTATACTCCCTTTGGTCGGAAGGCAGCGGGGGAAGGAAGGAGACACTGGGCGGGTGAAGCATTCCTACCGAACAAAGAAAGTGAGACCATGTGAGATCATTCAATCAAGTTTTAGCCGAGGCAAATTTTTTTCATTTTTTCAGGTTTCCCTAAGATAAAAATGGATGTTGTGCTATGCCTAGAATACAATCATAAGTTGAAAGTACCAGATATTCCTAAAGGCATACCATCAGAGAAGCTTCCTTGACCAATAGGGTAAATCAAGAAAACAGAAGTAGAGGAGGATGATCTCATCTATATCCTGACGTTCCAAACCAAAGGAGACTACAATCATGTGATTCGTGGAGGACCGTGGCTCCATCGTGGTGATGCGCTCCTGGTCGCCCCGATTGATGGAGAGAAACCACTTTGAGAGATTGAACTGGCCTCGGTGCCCATCTGGGTTTGTGTATACAATCTACCTCTTGGCATGCAGAACGAGCGAATCAGACGCGTGCTAGATAGTACGCTTGGGCGTGTCTGAGGAGTAGATGTTGATGCATCCGGGAGGGGCAAGCACAATTTCTTCTGCATTTGGGTGGACTTGCCAGTGGAGAGTCCTATTCAGGCTCAACTGATAAAGTGAAGGGGAGACAGGATGCACATTTCTACACTCTCTGGTATGAGCTTCTTCCTTTCTTTGTTTTCATTGTGGTTTAATGGGCCATCCAGCTATCTCTTGTACTCGCAAGAAACGTGGAGTGCCATAACTGGAATTGCCACCGGAGCTACGGGTTTCTCCTACCAAATCCACGGATCATCGGGAAAATGTAGTGCGTGCGGTGACGACATTGACACCCAACGCAATTTGTTCAACCTGGTCGGCACAAAGGATTCAGACTCCCATAGTCACAATAAAGCTCCTTCCTGGGCGATGCCAACGCCTTCATTCTCACAAAATAGTAGGGATGATGTTCAACCAGAACAACAGGGAGGGATGGCTGCGGACATGGAGCATTCCAAGTAGCTGAGTGGCCTATAGGTTAATAAGAAATCAAGGCGGGTTACCCTGGAGGACACAAATCAAACATCAGAGGCAAGCAAAGATCCAAGGGGGCAGCAAAATTCCCAGGAGAAGCCCCTTGGTAGACATATTCTTCCGGGAGGTAGTAGCAGCAAAGTGCGGTCCTTGGTGCAGCATGCATGGACAGACACACATATTCAGCTGGAGGATTGGCTCCCAGGTGATTTACACAGCTCGGATATGATTGGTGCTTTGCATAATTTGAGTGCAACTATTGAGGAGCAAGATGTGTCAATGAATTCTGTTGATATAACGGTTCTTGGCAAGCGTATAGCTGATAAAAAAGATGAAGGTGACCTGCCTGGTGGATCTAGGCTGGCTATGGTTTGTCCATACAGATATAGTTGCGGGAGGCGTTTTGAAAAAAGGTAGAACACACACGCATTAGTTAAAGATGGGTGGACAAGGAAGCAATCAGTTCAGGGGCTGCTGGTCAACTGGTAGGCACGTATGTGGCGCCCCGCCAGAAGTAATAAATTACTTAAGCTGAAACTGTCAGGGGATCAGAAATTCCCGGACAGTTTGCAATCTTGTGGCCCTTTCTTAGGCCAATCATCCCAAAGTTATTATCTTATGTGAGACATGACAGAAAAAAGAAAAAGTCCGCCGTCTTAGGAGTAGGTTAGGTCTTCGAGGTTTTGCAGGTGTTAGTAGTGATGGTCTTGGCATGAACAGATACAAGTAGAAAAAAATTCATTAAATGATCGCTATATTGATGCAATATGTGCGTGTGTCTTGTGATTAACCTTTGTGGAGAATGACTTGTGTGTATGGAGAACTAGGGTGGAGAACCGTCTACGTATGTGGGCGCTTCTCACATCTCTAAAAGTGGAATCAGATTTTCCATGGATGGTGATGGGGGACTTTAATGGGGTTCTTTGGCAGGAAGAACACTTTTCTCTTACCCCTCGACCCCGACAACAAATGGCTGCCTTTTGGGAGACTTAGCGGCCTATACTTTGATGGATATTAGTTTTGCTAGGGTTCCTTTCACTTATGATAATAAGCAGTGTGGCAATCGTAATGTTAAAGTCAAGTTGGATAGGGTGGTAGCGGATAATAGTTGGCAAGGTATTTTTTTGTTGAACGCTGTGGTTGTGCATCTGGTTTCATCATGCTCTGATCATTGGCCAATTTTTCTCAAGTTGGTACAGGAACAGCACACACATCACAGAGCACGGAGCCGACAATATGAGATCCTCTGGGAGCACGCGAGTGAACTGCCGGAGATCATTGCTTCAGCTTGGCAAGGTTCAAGGGAGAAAACTGATTTGTGTTCAATTAGTACGTTCCTTGGTGGTGTCATGCAGGTTCTGCAGAATTGGAGCAAGAAGTTTGGCAACGTTATTAGGGAACTTGATAAAAATCGGACCAAGCTGGAAGAGCTAGTACGTGATAATGCACCACAATATGAGATCAGACTAGTCACTAATTATATGCATGAGCTGTTGTATAGAGAGGAGTTGCTATGGATGCAACGCTCACGGATTAACTGGCTTTGTGAAGGAGACCGCAATACCAAATTTTTTCATAGTACGGCAGTCTGGCGAGCAAAGAAAAATAAGATAGAAAAAGCTGAAGGATCCAACCAGTACCTAGGTCATAGAAACTTCTGTTATGGAACATATGGCTACCTCTTTGTTCAAAGATTTATTCACTAGGGACCCTTCCTTGTATCTTTGAGATGCAGGTTACTGATGAAATGAATGACCAGCTGTACAAGGATTTTTTTGATGAGGAAATTTCAGATGTGCTCTTTCAAATAGGGCCTCTAAAAGCCCCAGGACCGGATGGTTTCCTGACTTAGTTTTATCAGCGGAGTTGGGACACGCTCAAACAGGAGGTAATAGCAGCAATGAAATTGGCTTTCTGCTCAAGTATTATGTCAGATGGGGTAAATAATACAGCCCTAGTGCTTATTCCTAAAATTGATCATCCAGCTGATCGTAAGGAGTTATGGCCCATTAGCTTGTGTACAGTTCTATACAAAATTGTGGCCAAGTGTTTGGTGAATCGCCTTCGTCCAATCCTTGGTGATCTTATTTCTTTAAATCAAAGTGCTTTTGTGCCTAATAGAATAATAACAGATAACACATTGGTGGCCTTTGAATGTTTCCATTTCATAGAACAGAATTTGAATGACAACAATAATTTTTGTGCTTACAAGCTGGATCTCTCGAAAGCTTAAGACAAGGTGGACAGGGGATTTTTGAAGAGTCTGATGCAAAGGATGGCCTTCGCTTGCCGTTGGGTCGACTGGATAATGTCAGGTGTCACCACCATGAGATATTCTGTTAAATTTAATGGGCTCCCCTAGATTTGTTTACTCCGTCTCATGGCCTATGTCAAGGTGATCCATTGTCTCCTTTTCTATTTTTATTTGTTGCTGACGGTCTCTCGGCCCTGCCATGAAGGGAAGTGCAGGAACACAGGATCGTGCCACTTCGGGTCTGTGGTCATGCACCGGGCATCTCTCACTTGTTCTTTGCCAATGATAGCCTCCTCTTTTTCAAAGCCGACCACACCAAGCTGAGCGGATTCAGTTTGTTCTCAATTCATACGCGACTAGTACATGACAGTTGATTAATCCTTTGAAATGCTCAATTCTATTTAGTAAAGCTTGTGATCCGGTGACTCAAGAAGCAATTAAAGGGGTTCTGCAGGTGGTCTAGTCATCTTTTGAACCCAAATATTTGGGCTTGCCAACACCGGAAGGACGAATGATAAAAGGCAGATTTTAGAGTTTACAAGCCAAGCGGAGAGAACCATCTATCACAGGGGACAAGGAAGTCCTTATTAAAGTGGTCCTCAAGCAATTCCAACGTATGTGATGGGTGCTTTTAAACTACCAGTCAGGGTATGTGATGACTTAACCCGATTGATTTGGAACTTCTGGTGGGGGGCGGAAAATGGCAAACACCGAACGCATTGGATGGCTTGGGACAGCATGATCTGCCCTAAAGCCCAAGGTGGAATTGGCTTTCGTGATATGAGGCTTTTTAATTAAGGTCTGCTAGCACGCCAAGCTTGGCACCTCCTTTCAATTCCCGGACAGCTTATGCGCTCAGATACTCAAAGCTAAATACTCTAAGGGATACATGTTTATTTTTCAGGAAATGGATCCTCAACATGGCAGGCTATTGAATATGGTCTGGAGTTGCTTAAGAAGGGTACCATTTGGCGTATTGGAAATGGTGCTGATGTCCATATATGGCGGGATCTGTGAATTCCATGGGACATGCTCTTGAGGCCGATCACACCACGCCGACGGTGTCGCCTGAAGTGGGTAGCTGATCTGCTTACGCCAGAACGAACATGGAATCACCAATTGTTACAACGGTATTTTCTTCCAATCGATGTGGAGCATATTGTAAAAATCATTCTATCACGCCGACATGAAAAGGACTCTATTGCGTGGCATCCTAACAAGCGTGGCATATTCTTAGTCCGCAGCACGTACAAGCTGGCCCTTAGTGACTATCTTAGGGGACGTACAAGCTAGCCCTTAGTGACTATCTCAGGGGACAAAATATTGGTGCTTCTAGTGCTAGCCCGGATGGTTCGCGACCTAATTGGGCTCTTATTTGGCATTGCAACGTTCCACAAAAGATACGTATTTTCGTTTGGATATTAGCTCATGATGTTTTAGCTATGGAGGTAAATAAATGGCACCATCGACTGCCAATCTTGGGTACATGTGTGATATGTGGCCAAGAAGACGAAGACTCGTACCATGCCTTGATTCGCTGTCCTCATGCAAGAGCATTATGGCAGGCCATGAGGAGTGACTAGAAGCTGCCGGCTGAAAACATGCTCCATAACCAAGGCCCAGAATGGATCCTAGTACTTTTGGCTAAGCTCAACGAAGTCCAGCATACAATGGTGACCATGCTGTTATGGCGCATTTGGCATGACCACAATGATATTACGCATGATAAGCCTGCACCCCTATTGAAGGCTCCAGACACTTCCTGTGTAGCTATGTGGAATCCCTCCTCTCGCTTAGCCAGTTCCCAACCGCTAGTAGGGTAAGCAAGTTATTAGCTATTCTCACTTGTCGGCAAAAATCTCGTGTGTGTGCAGGACCCTCACAGGTGGAGCGGCTAAGTTGGATCCCGCCTCCGTTAGGATAGGCCAAGCTCAATGTGGATGGATCCTATGAGGCTATGAGTGGCGAGGCAGGCACAGAAATGATTCACCGAGACCACAAAGGCATGATTCTTTTTGCGTCTTGCCGCTACCTATATCTATGGACTAGCGCACTTGATGCGGAGCTAGCTGCATGTCGGGAAGGATTAATATTGGCACATCAATGGACGAACATGCCAATTTTAATGAAATTAGGCTGTGTTGAGGCGGTGGCCATGGTAGCACCTACAAATCACGAACGTTCTATCTTCGTACATCGAGTTTAGGAAATCAAAGATCTATTGTATGGTGAAAGAGATGTAGAGTTCAAAAAATATCTCGTGATCAGAATATGGTAAGTCATGAACTTGCTATCGTCGGAAGACTTCAATACCGGACCGCTTGTTGGTTGGACGGTCTTCCAGAGAAACTTAATCAAGTAATTGATGTGAATTGTATCCATATTGTTGATTAATAATATATCTTTCTCCAAAAAAAAAGAGGTGGACGAGGTCGAAGTACCATCAGGTAGATCTTTACGTGAAACTACTAACCAGGGGTACTAACCATAGTAGTATGGAATACACACCGGTATTGCTGAAAGTGAAGTATTTTTCTCATTGATTTGATTGAGCTGCCAATGTCATTCGACGATTCTGCGTGACAATGAGCATGTGCAGACTTGAACGACATATCTGTTGTCGGAGTAATTATGCGTTGCACTTCGGATCAACACAAGTGGATTTCCCGGATATGATGAAGCCCGACAGCGCTAGCTCATGCGTGCGATCTGCGGTTAGTTGGATGTCGGTATCTCAATCCATCGTGCTGTTCAGCCCCAGCCGGAACGTATGATTCATGTCTCCAGAAACAATAAGGACTCCTAGAACGGTTTTCGACGAATTTTGTTGGATTTTAATCATTATGCATTTTTGTTATAGAGTTAACCATTTTTAGATGAAACGAATGAGACCATCAAGTCTATGGGTTGTTTTCCTACCTCGCAATTTCGTAGAATTCATATTAAGAGGTTAGAACTCTTGAAAATTTTGTTCCGTCTAATGCACCTAATCACTAAAGATATTTCTCAACTTCTATTTTACTTATTCGTGTGTTTCTAATTCTTACAGAATACAAAGAAAAGTTCCTACACATAGTGTTTGGTTCATAGGATTGCACTAGAAGAATTTCATATAAGATGGTAAGTTTCCCAAAAAAATTCAAGAAAACCAATCATGAGGTGTAATCCCGCGCCTACTTCCTTGCCTCTCCCTCCTCTTTCTAATTAATTAAGACATAATCTTAAATTACTCAACTTTTCATGTGTAACATCAAACACCTCTTTTGAGCAATTCAGATGGTCACGTTTTTGTATAAATCCGAAATGGCATGACTTTCCATTCTCGTGTTCTTATAATTCTGTATTTTTAAAATTTGCATTTCAAAGAGGCCCTAGCTCAGAGAATAATAAAAAGGAAAATGAACTCTAGCCAGTTTCGTAGAAGCCGTTCTTTACAGGAAAAACTAAAAAATATACTGGTGCTCTACGCTAGCTAGGGGTGAAAACTCAATGTTAGGCCTTCACTAGTTGAATCCGATGATGATGATATTTTGTGCTTCGTTTTATTCTTGAAGGTGTTGAGATGGAGCTTCAGTACTTGCTTCCCAGGGGTGAAAACTATTGATTTGATCATCATTGGTAGGATCTAGCGACGATGATGTGAATCGTATCCCTCATTGGAGGCCTTGTTTTCAATATTGGACCCTTGGGCACCTCTTTTTACTGCACAACTATTGTTTCTTATGTGGATGATCTCCTAATGGCTCCTAGCGGAGGGCCACGTTGTTTGACGGCATTGCAATATGTTACCATCGCTGGGTTTGTTCTGCCCAGGCATGGCCATAGCATAACACTATGTTTGCTGTTTGTCTTGGTTTGTCTTGTATTGACCTTTTTTTGAGCTTTTGCTTGTCTTTGGCAACCTTTTTACTTATGGTTATGTACATCCTTGGTTGGTGCATAAGTCGAGAATTAAACCTTCATTATCTAAAAAAACAAACTAGGATTGACTGAAGAACCAAGTTGTTACTTGGGTGGTTATTGGGGGTGGTTGCACCCCTTGCCGTTTGTGATGGTGTTTTAGGATTAAAAAAAAAGGGATAAGGCTGAGCGGCCCGTCCGCACCTTGCCGTTCCTATTCACACGCATGTCGAGAAACCCGAATTCACCGAACCATTCACACGCACATCGTGTGCGCACGCCCTTCGCCAGGCTAGGCCAAAGCCAATGCTCGGCCCGGCGAGGCGAGCGAGCGCGTGTGGTATTTCCCTTCTCTCCTGATCTCCTTGCTTTAAAGATGTGTGGAGCACCAATCCTTATAAGGTAGTCTCCCTCCACTTCAGCTAGCAATATGGAATTAAATAATTCTAACAGGTTAAGTGAGACGCTACAGTACAGACCTTTCCAAACGAGGAACCGTCTATACTGTGCTTTAAAACCATTTGTACTATAACGTCCCACATATGGGAACTGCTCGTAACCATCTATTCTTATGAAAGTATATATTTTATTCAAATTAAAATAGTTAGTATATATTATAAAAATATATTTCATGATCGATCTAATAATATCAATTTGTGTTGTAGATATTGGTAAATTTTTTGATATTAATAATAAAAATCATCCGGTAATCCTAGCTGGAAACAGCCAGTACCGGTATACCGCACAGCTCTGCTTGCATCACGATGGATTAGAAAATGGAAGATCGAAAGAGAGAGAAGTTGGACTCGAGCAAATAAATCAATGTACACGCATGCATGGCGCCATGGCAAACGAGGCAACAGTAGCAGCCAAGAGTAACAGTGTGGTAGGCAAAGACAGCAGATGATGACTTCGATGGCACCATAATAAGGGGCTACTGTACTTCGCTGCACCATCCAACGTGACCGCAACAAATGGTTTGCACATCTGTCAACCAAATTTATTTTTGCCTTTGGCACCACACCAGCTTTTGGAGGGTGGCCAACAGCGGCAATAGCAGCGGCCACCAGGAACAAGTTAGGCCAGCCTGCCATAGTGGCCTGTGATGAGCCCTAGGCAGGCATCCAATCCATTCCAACCATGCCTGCTTTTGATCCAAGTTATTCTACATGCACTTACTACTTTTTGGGGGGCGTAGCTTTGGGCAGTTGGACCTTGACACCTCCACCACCACATTGCAACTTCCTATGCAGCTGATCTGGTGATGAGAAAGAAGCAAAGAATTCAATTCCAAATGGATCCAGACATCAACACCACCACCATCACCATGCCAAGCAAAGGTGATGAGGATGATCCATCATCATTAGATAGTTCCATGAATTGATAGATAGATAGATGCATAGATTCCCAAGCAGCTAGAAAGGAAAAGTAGTGTATTTGAATAAAGCAAGGTGCAAAGGTGAAGTTGCATGTCCTTGTGGATGGAGGTGCGGTGGAAAACATGGCATGGCATCTTTTGCCCTGATGATCAAAGTCCAAGACATGTTCAAGTGGGTCATGAACAACCTTGGAAAAGATGAGATCTCCAAGTCTCACTTTTACTACTACATACTTTTTTCTTTCCTTTCCCTTTCCCAGGGCACCAAATCAAGATTTGTTTGTTTTAGTTACGGGGATTCATCACTCATGGGGGGTACTACAAAAGTGTCCTTTTCCTTTGCCTCCAGGGATTGCATTGCTTAGTGATCGTCACCAGGACCTATATAAAGATCACATTCACTCATACTTTCAGATGGGAATATGCCACCTCATGTGGGGGCGCAGGCAGCATAACAATTTCCCTTTCTCTTGTTGCATCCTAAGAGGTTGCTTTGTAGCAACTTCAGCCCCATCGGCACACATGTACATACGTGATACATTTACATATCACATCTTGGCTTGCACGCCAATGGATGAAGAAATCAAGGTAGGAAACGAAACAGATAATGGGAGAAGCTAGATGCATGTAACAAATTATTGGCACCAGCTTGTCATGTTGGCCACCTGCATTTCTCACCTTCGCTTCCCTTTGTTACTGTCTCTGCCCCCATCCCTAGAGATGTTATTCTTTTCTTTTTCTGTAAAGTAATCATGGTGCACAAGAATGACTTCCCGGATCATTCTTCTCGCAATTCGATCCCATTCAGATAATTATTCGGTCTATTCGGATCGATAGACGCGTACATCCATGATCAAGACCATACTTTTCACTTTCCTTGGGTACGCCAGCTCCTCTTCTTTCAATATTTTTCTTAAGGTGGCAATAGGAGTCGAGAAAAAAAGTATTTAGTACAAGTGTGGAACCTAAGAGTTAAGACGGTTATATACATTTAAATATATTGCTTGCCTCTCTATCAAGGGCTCAATTTTTTAAGGAAACTGGTTGGTACATACAACTTAATATGGTATCACTATTAGAACACATAATTACAGTCGACCCAAAATTGCTTTCTCAGCCGGTTTATCTTCCGGCTGTAGAGAAAGGGTGCTAATAATATGAATTATCTCAGCCGGTTATAAAACCGACTGAGATAACAACTTCTCAGCCAGTTGGAAAGCAAACCGACTGAGATATTATACTATCCCAGTCAGTTCCCAACCTATGGGTTTTAGGCCATACAACGAGTTTTTAGGAACGCCGCCCTTGGCGGGGCACTCTTCAGTATTGCTGGCTTCTTATCCCCAACGAGGGCGTCACATGCCGATGAGTCCTTTCCACTTAACGAGGTGTTTCCATCGCGAGTTCTCACATTCTTGACGTCATAAGCTTGAAAGGTCGAGCAGTTGGTATTGATTTGTTTGTAGCGAATCTTGACGAGTTCTTGGATCGTGCGACGAAGAGGTCCATCTTGAGGTGTCGGGGTAGAGATCGATGTGGTTGTCCGTTAGGGCAGGGTCGAACGTGATGTTGAGCATTGCTGGTATGTCGTAAGATGTAGATACAACTCCTCAGTAGGGTTGGCGAACTGTTTCGTCTGTTCCGCATGGGGCTCGTTATCAGCTTAGGGTTTCCTAAAAGCTTTGAAGTAGACGAGGGTGCAAGAAAATGTTATGTTTCTCTTAGAGCAATGTAGGTAAGAGGGGAAGCTAGGAAGGATGAGAAGAATAGATCCCACTCTTATAGCAAGTTTAGGTATGTATCTAAAAATACTTAGAGTTGACGTCTCTTTCGTCTAGCCAAATCAACAAGTCAGGTGAGTACATAGAATGTACTCGCAAGCATTTCCGCAGGAAGAATATAATGGATATATTTCATGCAAGGCTTGTTCAAATAAAAGGCTCTACCCTAAGTTGATTGTTGAGCGGAAAGTAAGTTCCCATTTGAAATATGATAGTAGTACGTAGATTCAAAAGCATTTCGGAAAAACAAGCCCATCTCTGACGGTTCGATATCCATTGCTGGAAGCTCCAGCCAGACATTCGTCGACTAGAGGATGACGGCTCCTTCCATCGCCTTAGGCCGTCCTTAATGCCTACCCATGCTACCGCCCAGTAGCACGGGCTAGGGTTCACTTCTGCAGTTCCTCTCTACCATCCTGTAGCTCAAACTGCATACTGTGGACACATCACGCCCACGTTCTTAATCCCATTCACAGATTTTGTAACCAAAACTTAGTCTAACCAGTGTGTGGCCTTTCCAAGTTGTGTCCATAATTGAGGACGTGGCTATTCGAATAGATTTTAACACTCTGCAGAGGTTGTACGGCTTTATCCACAAGATGTAAGTCCCCCTTGTTGCCATGGCCAAACGAGCACTCTTCACGGGGGGGTGCCGGCAGGGTTATTACAACGAGACTTTTTCCCCATTTTCATATCAGTGCTAGACCCGCTAGAGAAGATCTACCCAGTCTCCGCTTGTGCTCGGCAACTCCCGACCCACAACCCAAAGTGGACTTACCTTTGTGTCGAATGACTCCGTACGTAGTTACGCGTCTAGGGATGCCAATCTACCTAGCACTCTCTTCCTACTGCGCACGGGTCCAGACACTAGTACTCGACATGGTATATAGTCAAGTCCTTCCCATAAATGACATGTGGACATACGGGGTGAGCTTGGTCCAGCGGCACTTAGGCTCGGTCCTTAACTGATTCGAGCAAGACTGCACATCGTCACCTCTTCGCCATGTCACTACATGCTACAACCATACCTCTGATCTCCACTTACTGTTCTCACCCGAATCAAAATCATCCTCCATTTTATTTTAGAGTTTTGGCAAACAATGCTTTCAACAATCACCTCGGAAGGTACATGCCTTCCCAAGGGTTTTTAATCCCATATCCAAGGGGTTTCGCATGAATCGAACAAAATTAAGTTTTTCTCTCTAGCAGGCCTAAGCATGGCTATTGCCTATATCCTTAGTATTCTGCTGGTCATGTAATGACCGGCTATTTATTACTAGTGTTACAAGGATCAGATTCTCGAGCCTATGTCATATGTAACTATTGGGTATATCTAGGTCTAGCACAAAATATTGTTGATACTCACATAGCATGCAGGGTTGTAAATAAAATATTTAAGTTTTGGAAACATATAGGATTCAACGTGATCAAAGTGGGTATGCTTGCCTGGCGGTACCGGCCGGGTCTCGAGCTCGATATTGATACGGCAACTGCCCAAAATCCTTCGCGCAAGGCTTCGCAACGTCAGAACTACACGTCGAAAAAGTACCAAATAAGAAACGGTGCGAGGAAGAGCAAAGAACATCGAATGTAGAACCAGAAGAATCAGCACATGAAATCATAACACGTTTGCTTAGCCATTTGATTTTAAGAAGCTTTAGAGAGTTAGAAATGGCACTTTAGGTCAATACAACAAAAGGTATCGATGTTAGGGCTTTCTGCCTAGATAGGATTCCTTTTGTTTTTATTGTGTTATGGTGAATGCATGTTAGGATTTCCTCACTTTAGCGTGAAACCATTATGTCTAATATTTTCCATTTAAAACAGACGTGAAGACATACTCATAAGGTTTAGAAATCTTTATTTGAGAACTATTGGAAGAACCTTGGTAAAGGTGATCATTTAGACATATATTGACGGAGTATAGAGTATCTATCACTCTACTAACATTAAAAATACTATGAATATGAATCTCAAAAGTATATTGGACCCAAGATTCTTTTCATGATTTTAGGGGCAATAATCATTTAATCGGACTGAGAGACATGCCGCATATACCTAAATTTGAAGTATATTCAAATTTGATCTTCAAAATTTTTTTAAAAAAATTGTGAGAGTTGTACTATCTGCAAGATCTTGATTTTAGATGTCTATAGGAAGAGGAATCACTCTGCTCGGAGCTATGACAGAGGAGAACCGATGATCCAAAGGTTGGTCGAAAAAGAAGAAAGAAGGGGGGAGAGCATCGGGCTCGGGCTCGGATTAGAAAAAGGAGGGGTGGAGGGGTGTTTTGTTTTACCGGTGGAATAAACAAAACGATGGATTTGGGCTGGCCCGAAACAGGACATCCAAACAGTGTATTCCCAACCGGGCTGAATTATTTGTGTGGGCTGTATTTTATGCGCGGAGTGGGCCCTAAAGCTTTGCTTTGGCGGGATTAGAGGGGGGTTTAGAGGAGGTTAGAGGGGGTTAGCAGGTTAGGCGCCGGTGGCAACGTCGGTGCATCAGAGGCCGGCGATGACCAGGGAAAAGGGGCGGGTGCCGAGACAGTTGGCTAGCTGCAGTGGCTAGGGGCCCCTAGAGCGGCGGCGGCAGAGGGAAAAAGATCTCGATAGGCGGGAGAGATTAACTTGCCGACTCAGGGCTGCTTACTGACGAAGAGAAGCTCACCACTGGTGGCAACGAGTGGGGCGTGGACCTTGCCGAGTGGCTGCTACTTGAATCGGGGGTCTGGACGGCGGGACGGAGCAGCGGCGAAGCTCGCCAGTGAGTCTTGGCAGGTGGTGGTGTGGTGCGGCGTTTGGAGCAGCAGCCTTCGAGTGTGGTGAAGCTGCGTCCTGCTTGAACCGATCTGAGGCGTCGTTCGCCGGTGGCTGTAGCGGGCGCTTGGTTGAGGAACCAGAGGACTTGGTCGCACTAGTCGATGGGATTGATCGAGGAACGAGAAGCTCAGTCGCAGCTTTGGGAAGAAAGGAAAGATGACTAGGGTGGTGGATGTGCTCGAGAAGATGGAGTAGCTTGGGTGTAGAGGATGAGCTCGGCTTGCTCTAGTCCAGAAAGAAGAAGAGGAGCTGGCCGGCCATGAAGACATCAGGATGGGAGAGGAGAAGCAGGTCCTGTGCTCGCAGGGGAGCAGCTCAGCTTGCTAGCTCTATTGAAGAAGCAGAGAGGAAGGAGAACCAGGAGAGAAGACTATATGTGTGCTAGTGCTGGTGCTCGGAAGTGATAATGGTGGTGAGGCAGGAATTGGGTGGCACAGGAAGAAGTCGGGTGCCTTTTACTGCTATGAAAGGAAAGGTGGCATGGTGAATAGGAGGGAGCTGTAGATGACTAGAGGTGTTAGGCGCCGATTCAAGTGAGCTGTGAGCTGGTTGAGCACAGAAGAGGGAGAAACAAGAGAGTTAGCTAGCATGTGCTGTGAAAGAACAAAGGAAATTAGGCACCGACAGTGCGTTGGCAAGCAAGTAGTGCGTGTGTGCAGCTGAGCAAAGAAATAGCAACAGGGAGTCCGTACTACTAGAATTAAACACCCTAAAGCTTGGTCTGGTTGGAAGGGAATCTAGGTCTTTTTATGAGCACCTACACATGTAGCATATACATGTGCATACCCATATATTCCCTAGTAGGATCACGTGGAAAAAAAACATGCCTGCACGATGGGATTAATGCCATATATATGATTAAATACATATACTTATGTGACTGTTGATTTTTGTTGTACAAAAGGCTTTGTTTCAAAGGACATGGCATTAGACCAATGAGGTGCAAAAGAATTTAAATCCCAATTATTATGCCAAAATAATTGTTTACTACATACATATGTTTGTAGCAGAGAACACTTTAGCAACCTTTGGTTTGAGGAGAAAAATACAGATGAGAGGGGTTACAGAGTGTCGAAAGGTAGGGGTTTCGACACTCGCAAATTTTTAAGGGGAAAGGGGAAAGTAGAGAAATAGAGTGCGATCGCCTGGCACATGACTATGCGGGGTGATAAGGCAAGTCTAGCCAGAGGGAATAAGGAGATAGGTCTGAGGTAGATCTCTCCAGGAGTGAGAAAAAGTGGCAGAGTCTAGGTAGGTTTTAGACAGGTATAGATGGAAGGGCCTGCGTCGAGGAACACGCATGAGTAGGCATGTGAATGTGCTGGGAAGGAATGGAATAAACATAGGATATCCAAGGGTGTATACGCGTATATATGGCGGCCATGTACATACATAGGAGTGACCGTGCGATAGACGAGCATACACACGTATATGTGCATGGGTATATGCATATAGGGTTTTGCACGTACGCATGCAAGTATTCCGGTAGGGCAAAAGAAGAGGTAACTGAAGATTGCCTTATGTCGAGGGACGCAAGGTTGAGTTTGGTGAAGAGATACGTGCGGTAAAAGTTTGAACGTGTGTGTCAAGAGGGGAAGGAGATCACCTGGTAGCTATACCAGATGATGATAAGGTTGCGAAAGAGACGACAAGGTTTTTAATTAGTTTTATTTAAGAGAATATTATTATTAGCGTAAAAAGTTTTTGTTAGCCCTAATTTTCATGTTTTGAAAAATCAGGGTGTGACAAACATACCCTCCTTAAATGGAATCTCGTCCCCGAGATTCAGATTGATTGGAAGGAAAAGTGCAGAGGCAGGCTGTATAGTCTTCTGCTTCGAAAGTCTGCGTCGATGCAGAGCAAGTCCATTTTCCCCATCATCTGTGTAGTAGCAGGTGGGGTGGCGTCGTCGAGATGATCTTGGTAATGGCTTGAACACACATAGGTTAGATACAAGGCTAGTACTCCACACTAGGATATATATTGGTCGACTTTTCTTCCAAGCCAATGGGGCTACCCGCCTTAAAAATCTTTGTGGGGTCTATGTTAATCCGAAGCATCAAACTCATTCTTGGTCTCCAATGATCGTCATTTCCTTAAGTGGTTACTGCTGTCCTGACTGACTTGATGTGGCCATGCCAAATTGGCTCTTCATCCTTGATTCACGTCCTCTTGGGTATCGCGGCGGGTGCGGAGGATCAGTGCTGGTCGGCCATCATTTGGGTGGAGGTATGATCACCTTACGCTTGCCTCGAGTGCAATTTGTAGTAGGGATCCAATTCGTTGCTGGCATATTGGGCGGTTTGGCATGGAAGGGGTGATTGTCTCTTATGCAGAGGAGTGGCATTGCAATTGGGGTAGTTGCCTTGGCATCAGCGTAGAGAAGAGGGAAAATAGCATGGAGACGAATGGGACAACCCAGGTTCTGGTTATTGCACACAAACAAAAATGAACAACATTTGATAACATTATTAGGGTCGAAAGACCCATTGAAAACTCCAATAAAACAACAAGAAAACTAACATGACGCGCAGACAAGCCTATCAAACAGGTTTGTCTGAGTGCCGAGAGGCACTAGGCCAAGCGCAATGGCGAAGATTAATGCAATACAAGCACATAAGCAACCAGATGTACTGAGTTGGATAATCCAAACTCGGCGTGCATTGCCAGCCTGACCTAACTCTAGATTAGCG
This sequence comes from Stipa capillata, assembly GCA_019208055.1. Classification (NCBI taxonomy): domain Eukaryota; kingdom Viridiplantae; phylum Streptophyta; class Magnoliopsida; order Poales; family Poaceae; genus Stipa; species Stipa capillata. The sequence continues at coordinate 22,756 of JAGXJF010004844.1, forward strand.
TCCCGGGGTAGAACAATTTCTTCTTGAGGGTTCTGGCTCTCTGATGGGGTCGGAGCGTGTTGAAAGGTAGCATTGTGCCTGCGACGGCGGGCACCCTCTTCGGCTGTTGGTGCTCTTGGCATAGGATGCTCTTTGATCTTAGGAGCATAAGCAGATGTTGCCGAAGAGTCACTGGAAGCAGATGGAGAATGCAGGGGAGGGGAGATCTATTGCAGCGAGATCCAGAACTCCACCAGTTGGATGAGGAGATCGTGCTGAGCGACCAAATAATGTGAGAGATGGGTCACCGCAGCGTCTTCGTCCGGAGGTGGGTTGGTAAACCTTGTGCCTTTTCCGGGGACACAGCGGGGATACAATAGAAAAGCTCTCTGGTTCATACCAGGGACACGGTAGCGGAGAAGGGCGATGGCTTCCTAGGCAGCCATCTGGATAGCCATAGTCAGGGTAGGCATGGCTCTTCCGTAGACCCTGAATGGTGTGCCTCGATTGGTGCTAGCGGCGTAGACATGAACATTGGCCCAAAACTCGTGCACGACGTCGGGGGCCTAGCTTCGGTACACTTCATACTCTGGTCGTCGGGTTACTCCGAGGGCTTGCCAAGCTACAGTCCATAGGACGCTGGCGAAGCCGGCAAGATCTTCAGTGGTGGTCTCCTGGCAGAGGGTTCCTTGAGGCATCATCTTCGCAGAGGAGGAAAGGACGAGTAGGGGAAAAGAGCACCAGAAGCGAAGGGCTCTAGCAACGAGGAAGTGTTTGGTGAGGAGTAGGATGGCACGGAGTGCGGTGCGGAGAGAGGAACGTAGTCCATATAGCCATTTGGTAGCTCGGTGAGGACGCGTGGCGTGCTGCCCCAGATGAGGTCCTACCATCCACGCTCGATCGGTAAAGTTTGGTGAGAGAGAATCAAGGTTGTTGATAAGGTAGGCATATGGCCGACAACAAGGAGAAAACATCGGAGGGCAATAATAGGAGGTTGCTTGGAGAGGTATAAGGGTTGCTAAACAAACAAGAAGGTATTGATGAGAGGCAAGGTAGGTCACGAAAGAGGGGGCAAAGCTGGCATTCTATATGTCAAGGGACAAGATAAGGCTCTTTGTTTATATAACACGGGTGTGGCTGCCACACATGTCAAAGGATGGATGTGTAGCTCACACCGTACATAGCTGACTAGAAGATGCAAAACAACAAAGCACATTACAACAGTAAAACTAGGTACACGGTTAGGCAGACTAATTTCGACGCGGGGCCTTTGTTCTCCGAGGGGGTGGGAGGCTCTGAGAGGTGATAGTGTTTCTACGGCATCGAACGCCTTCTCCAGCTGTTGGTAATCCTGATAAGGGTTGCTCTTCAACATCAAGGGCATGAGCGAATGTCGCTGAGGAAGTGCCAGAAAAGAGCTGGGAAAGCAGGGGAACGTTAGTTCCCTGTACCAAAATCCAGGAATCAGCTAGCTGGGTAAGCAGGTCGTGCTGGGCGGCAATGTACTGGGCGAGGTGGTTCACCGTGGCATCTTCTTCTTGGTGCAAGTTGGCATATCCGGTGTCTTCTCCAGGAGCACCGCCAGGATAGAAAAAGAAAGGTCATTGATTCATGCTTGGGACCAGTCGGCAAAGGCGGAAGAAGGCCTCCCAAGCGACCAGTTGGATGGCCATTGTGGTGGTAGGCATGGTTCTCCTGATGAAACCAAGTGGCATGCCTGGGTCGGTGTCTGCTGTGTAGATGTGTACTGCTGCCCAAAACTCATGCAGGGTGCTAGGGGCATCGCCTATGTACACACGATATGAAGGGCGTTGCATTACTCCAAGGGTTTGTTGGGCTACGGTCCACAGGATGCTAGTGAACCCAGCGAGTTCATCAGCGGTGGTTTCCTGGCATAGGGAACTGCAAAGCATCTTGATCATGAAAGGGAAAGAGCAAACTAGGAAAAAGGAATGCGCAGGAGCGAGAGGCGCTTCTGGCGAAAAAGGGGCGCCTTGGGCGAGAGGAGAGTGGCATAGTGGTGAGGTGTACAACACATATGGGGCTTTATATAGCCGCTCGATGGTTTTGGGGGGGTCAATGGAAAATTCAAGGGTAGTTACTTCGGAATAAGATGGGGCTTACTTCTTGTTTGGTAAGTGTCGTAGGATTGAGAGAAAGCCAAAGTCGTCGGAAAATTGACGCATGGCTGTAAAGAAGAGCTGACATTGGAGGAAATCAAGGAAAAGGTTTAACAAAGGGGATGGCAAGACTTACTGGGTCCTGAATACAAGGCAAGATCTATTAACTATTCAACAGTGGATGTGACCGCTACATGCATCGGAAGACATATGTGCAGATCACATTTTTCACACAAGCAAGACAACACGAATCAACGGCATATTGCAAGTAGTAACACAGGGTATATTGCGTATACCACAAGGACACCTAAAACTCGATCTAACAAGGAGGTACATATCTCGCTGCTCCTGGCAGACAAGGTCTAATGTTCTAACCTATGGGTTTTAGGCCATACAACGAGTTTTTAGGAATGCCGCCCTTGGCGGGGCACTCTTCAGTATTGCTGGCTTCTTGTCCCCAACAAGGGCATCACACGCTGATGAGTCCTTTCCACTTAATGAGGTGTTTCCATCATGAGTTCTCACATTCTTGACATCATAAGCTTGAAAGGTCGAGCAGATGCTATTGACTTGTTTGTAGCGAATCTTGATGAGTTCTTGGATCATGCGACGAAGAGGTCTATCTTGAGGTGTCGGGGTAGAGATCAAGGTGGTTGTTCGTTAGGGCAGGGTCGAGCGTGACGTTGAGCATTGCTGGTATGTCGTAAGATGTAGATACAACTCCTCACTAGGGTTGGCTAACTTTTTTCGTCTGTTCCGCATGGGGCTCGTTACTGGCTTAGGGTTTCCTAAAAGCTTTGAAGTAGACGTGGGTGCAAGAAAATGTTATGTTTCTCTTAGAGCAATGTAGATAAGAGGGGAAGCTAGGAAGAATGAGAAGAATAGATCCCACTCTTATAGCAAGTTTAGGTATGTATCTAAAAATACTTTTTATTCCTAGGGTTTACATCTAACGGCCATGCTAACTAGGGTTAACCTACAATCAGTATGGCTCTGATACCAAGTTGTGGCGTATTCGGTTTTAAGGCTGGATAATCCCTTGTGTTTACTGTACCGGTCCCATGATCAGTAGTCGGTACACACAAGTTAACCTGTATATCATTGTCATACACGCATATTTCAGTATCGGAGATATAAATAGACCCTCAGGTCGAGGTCCTTTACCTGTAGCCCAACAGCTAGAAATTTGCAGCGAAAATCAAGTGGTGATGAAGCCCATCAATATGCCATACCCGACAGGCATCTAACTGGGGTTACGCCCTAGCCTTCGCGAACACAATCGTATCCTTGGAGTTGACCTCTCTTTCATCTGGCCAAATCAACAAGCCAGGTGAGTACATAGAATGTACTCGCAAGCATTTCTGCAGGAAGAGTATAAAGGATATGTTTCATGCAAGGCTTGTTCAAATAAAAGGCTCTACCCTAAGTTGATTGTTGAGTGGAAAGTAAGTTCCCATTCGAAATATGATAGTAGTAGATTCAAAAGCATTTGGGAAAAACAAGCCCGTCTCTGACGGTTCGTATCCATTGTTGGAAGCTCCAGCCAGACATTCGTTGACTAGAGGACGATGGCTCCTTCCATCACCGCAGGTCGTCCTTAATGCCTACCCGTGCGACCGCCCAGTAGCACGGGCTAGGGTTCACTTCTGCAGTTCCTCTCTACCATCTTGTAGCTCAAACTGCACACTGTGGACCCATCATGCCCACGTCCTTAATCCCATTCCCAGATTTCATAACCAAAACTTAGTCTAACCAGTGTGATTCTTGACCATCGGCTTCCTAGGCTTGTATGTCGGGACAGTCGGAGCGCTAGGGTGTCTCCCTCCAGTGGCATATATCGCGGCTATTTCTTCGATGGTCATTTCTTGGCTAGAAGTACCTTCATCAAGTCCTTTCCCTTGCCATGCTTTGGTGATGCCACCTTGGGACACCTCAGCTCAAGCTGTCTTGGTGTCAGCGCCACTACCACAAGAGGTGAGAACGTCAAAGGGACCACTGGTTCATCTGACGGTCGCGGCAAAACCTTCTTAGTCGGCCGCGATGCATCGAGAGAGATATCCTTCTTGGGCCACTGGATGAATGTCTCCTTGGCTTGATTTAGAGTTAAGATCTCGTTGTTGGGTGGAATCGGGAGCTTCAGCTTGCTGAAAGTGTCGTTAAAACCATCGATGCTCACCTTTGCCTACAAAGGGTCTATGGGGATGTTATGTATCCTCTGCTCTCCCGTTGCTGGGAACGCTAGCTCCCAAGCGCCATCCACGAGATCATCCATGCCTACCAACCTAACTTGAATCGTGCATCTCGTGGGAGCCTACATAAGAAAGTGTTTCAGCCAATAGGCCACAAACAATCATATGTGGAACAATTTTTCAAGGTATATCAAGAATACCTCAATCTCATCATAGGGGAAGGTAGAAGTTGTATCTTCCTGGTGAGTTGGGAGGTCGATCGATGCGCAGCTACTACGTTGAGCCCCAGGGCTGGCAGCAACTGGCTATTCTTGTCGTGGAGTTAGAATCCACTCCGCTCTTAAGTCCCGAAGTATCTCTTGCTTGAACTCTTCGCGCTTGTTGTTCTTCAGTGGCTTTCCTCGCCCTTTTGCGTTCGCACTTTGCCTCCAAAGCCTAGGAGAGTCCATATTTGTGGGGAACGAGGGAACCTACAACTGAGTGTTCAGGGTTTCCCATGCCTTCTTCGAGTACATCTCCTACGAAGGTGCCAGCCTGGGATGACGCATCGAACTCCAGCTGCAAAAGCTAGAATTATTTGTTACTACAATTGATATAATTGACAAGTTGTTAGTACGACTGAGGCGGGATTTATATCTCACCAAACGTTTGTACACTTGTGCGTCAACTAGGTTCTCAAATGCTGGGTCGCCTAAAGTCGATGTCGATGCAGATGCCCTAGCTCTAACCTAGGCTTTGGTCCTCGCATCCGCGATGTTCGCAAATCTAGGAGGGGCATCTGATTGCGATGCCTGCTTATCCTCCCTTTCCCATCTCTTCTTCATTCCCGCGTAGCTGGCAGTCCCTAGACGGTGCTGGTGCTTGTTTCTCTTAGAGAGCTCCCGGTTTTGTTCACTCTTCAACTTGAATCCTTCTGTTGTCTTCATCTTGATGAACTCGTTCCAAACCGTCGAAGTAATCATCGGCCACTTCTCGAAAGGCTCCACCTCGGCATACATGCTGTCATCTTAGCAGCTCGCTCGATACGAGCTTTCCATTCTTCGGGGAAGATGAAATATCCCAAGATTTCCCCCAAAATCGCAGTGAGCTGGTCTGTTCCTACTCTCTTCCAACTTTCTAAAGTGATTGGGACCCACTCTCTTGCTACGATCCCGCAGACCGTGGAGAACTTCCTCCTTGCATTCTCAGGCTCGTCTGGTGCCCTGAGTCGTGCAAGTGTGTGACCGTGTACTTCGCATCTGGTCTCTTTGACAGTTTCCTTCCTTCTCCTCGACGGGCCTTTTTCTTAGGCCCAGAGGTGCTGGTTGTGTTGCCGGACGGCCTAGGTGGTGACAGCGACTGAGAGTCGCCATTGTCTGGCGATCTTGGGATAATAGAGGAAAAGTATATAAACTTTATTTATTCTTATACTAATTAATATAACCACCAATATTAGCAAACTTCTAAATCAACTAAATCTTCTAAATCATTTTAATCATCTAAATGAACTAAATCTTAATCATTTCAATTTATGCACATACCACATATTATAACTAATTCATGTTCATTTCTAACATCTCAAACATTTCTAAACCTAGCATCTAAACCTAGCATTTCTAACATCTCTAAACCTAGAATTTAAACCTACCATTTCTAACATTTCTAAACCTAGCATCTAAACCTATCATTTCTAACATTTCTACAATTTCTAAACCTAGCATCTAAACCTAGCATCCTAACATTTCTAACATCTCACATTTCTAGCATACCTTGCATTCTAACATTTGTAACATATACGATAACAAACATCATGCATAATGGAAGAGATGCTTGCACACACAAAAAACATGAATAAAAGTGCTTCTCACACACAAAACAAGTTCTTCATCCACCTCCAGAACCGGATGATAACATAAAGGTAAGGAAGGTCCTTACCTGGTGTCCTGGACAGGGGAGGAGGTGGTGGTGGCTCGGGCGACGGACGCCCCCGGCAAGGGCGACATCCGCGGTAGCTCGGGCGATGGAGGCGGCGGCTCGGCGGCTCGGGACTTCCTCTGGCGCGTCGGGGAGGCCATCTTGGAGGAGGCACGGCGGTTGAGGAGGCTGGAGCAGTGGCGGTTCGAGGCGGCGGCGGGTCGTACAATAGAGGCGGGACTCGAAAACTAGAGAAGTTCCAAAGGCGGGAGGGGAATTGGTATTTATTGAAATCAAGTCATCACAGCCGGTTCAAAGTAGGAAAACCGACTGAGATAACATATCTCAGTCAGTTCAACATACAAAACCGACTGTGACAGTATATTATCTCAGTCGGTTTGGCATAGAAAATCGACTGGGATAATATACTATCTCAGTTAGTTTGGGATTGAAAAACCGACTGAGATAATATGAAATCTCGGTCGATTTGATAGCCTGGAACCGACTGTAATATGCTTACGCAACCGGTTAGCTGAGTGAACCGACTTAGATAACAATACATGCTGCCTGCACTAAAACCCTAAAGTTATTTTTTTATTTGAGTTGTTGGCTTTTTAGTTAAGTTATTTTATTTGTAGTTAAGTTATTTTATTTGTAGTTAATTTAATTTTTTTTGTTGTATTCTAATTATTTTGGTGTACAAAAGTTATTTTCCTTGAATTAACTTCATAGAACATATACAATTATTCTAAATCATAGGAAGTAGTACCATATATCATTAATATCAAAAGTTATGTTACAAAATTATTCCTTCTTGATGATCACTTCGTTTATAGGGAGCAGGATCATGCTGCAATTCATCTTCGACCCTTATTCCATCATCGGGGGCTAGGAACTCATCGATTTTGTTGTAATCTTACTCATCCACCACATGTTCAACTGCAACAATACTCCTTTTTGAGGGCATTACTACTTCTTGTTGGACGAATCGATAATGTAGAAGACTTGAAGAACTAGTTGAGTGAGGATCAAAGGTTCATTTTTGTACGCAACATGTTCAAGGTTCACGGTGGTATGGCCTTTGTCGTCAGGTCTCACTTGTTTCTTATTGACCCAGCGGCAACGAAACAACGAGATTTTAAAATTTTCGCCGTAGTCAAGCTCCCAAATCTCATCTATGTACCCGTAGTACAGTTGCTTCTTGCCATCTGTTTCGAGAGCTTCTATACAGACACTGCTATTCTGCACCATGCTTTTCATATCTTGTTCTTTTGTGTAAAAGGTGTATCCATTGATTTCGTACTCTTTCCATGTGATGATCGACCATGATGGGCCTCTAGCTAAATATGACAATGCACCACTTGACGGGAGTTCACGGAATCACTCTTTGAACCATTCATTGAACTCGCAATTGTGATGTTTTATGATCCAGTCATTTGCATGAGTCGGATTTTGTTGACGTAGAATGTCCTTGTGTTCATTCATATATGGCGACACAATGGTCATGTGCTGTAAAACAGTTAAATGGGCTTGAGCATACTCAATCTAAATAGGATCGATCACTTTCCTTCCAATGCTCCCTACATCAAGTAGCCTGCTCTCATGGTGAGATCGAGGCACGCCTACTAGTTGAAGATGGGACATGTAATTAACATAGAACTCAATGACCTCTTCTGTTGCGTAGCCTTCGATGATATTGCCCTCAGGGTGAGATCGATTCTGAACATAGTGCTTCAGAATTCTCATGTAGCGTTCGAATGGATACATGATGCGAAGAAACACAAGGCCGCACATCTTTACTTCGTGCACTAGGTGGATTATGAGATGAACCATGACATCAAAGAACGACGGAGGGAAAAACATCTCGAGCTCGCATAGAGTCTTCACCACCCCATCTTGCAGACCATCTAGTTCATCAAGGCTAATGACCTTCTTACAAACTGTGTTAAAGAAACCACACAGCTTTGTGAGAGTCCGCCGCACATTTGGTGGAAGAATATTCCTAATTGCAACAGGGAGCATCTGTGTCATAAGCACATGGCAATCATGTGACTTCATGCCAATTAATTTTAGATCTTCCATGGAAACAAGTCTCTTGATGTTGGTGGAGTAGCCAGATGGAACCTTGATACCATGCAAGCAATCACATAACTCGGTCTTCTCTGGCTTGGAAAGGGTATAACAAGCAGGCGGAAGGAACATCTTTCTGTTTGCTGTTTTCTACGGTCTTAACTTTGGTCGGATTCCAATATCTTACATGTCTAGCCATGCATTCAGACCACTTTTGTTTTGTCAGGCATGTTCAATTAGAGACCCATTATGCTATTGCACACATTCTTCTCTATGTGCATCACATTGATGCTGTGACGGACTTCTAGATGTTTCCAATAAGGAAGGTCCCAGAATTTTGACCTCTTCTTCTAGATGATCTTCTCAACGGGCTTCATTTTCTTCATTGTACCTCGCCTTTTAAACATCTCCTTTCCAAGCACGACTTTCAGGTCTTTAAGTGGATCTCGGTGCCGCTAAAAATATGTGGAGCTGAGACTTTCTCGATGGTTCCATTGAATTCATGTCTCATCCTGCGGTAACGGTGATCCCTTGTAAGGAACCTACAATGATGCATGTATACTGTTTTCTTAGAGTGTTTTAGCCACCTGCTTGTTGTATCAACAAGGCATTGAACACATGCATTGCTCCCCTTAATAGTTTGCCCCGAACAATTCCCATTGGCTAGATAATCATTGACGGTAATGAACAACATGCAGCGTAACGTGAAGTTTTCCTTTAGGTGTGCATCCCATACCTTTACGCCTTCATCCGAAAGAAGTTTGAAATCATCCACTAATGTGTAATTACCTGGTTGTTTCAGACCTTGGATAAGTATTGCCATCATGATGTACTTCCTCTTCATACACAACCAAGGTGGAAGGTTATACATGCATAGATTCATGGGCCAAGTGTTGTGTCAGCTACTCATGTTGCTGAATGGGTTCATTCCATCAGTGCTTAGCCCTTACATTCCTCGCCTCTTCGCCGAACATAACATACCTCCTGTCAATATTTCTCCACTGTAAAGAATCTACTGGGTGTCTCAACATTCCATCATCTGTATGCTCATCTGCGTGCCAACGCATCAGTTTGGCCTCCTTCGGGTTCGCAAATAAGCGCTTCAAACGGGATGCTCTTATCGGTCCATCCGCTACTAGCCTACAGTTTTAGCAGTTCCAGAACGCCCGACAACTTTGTGAACTTGCAGCCAGGGTACATTGGTTTCTCCAAGTCTTCCAATAAGCAGACAAATTTCCTGTACGTTGTTGCCTTCATCCATCTTTGCCAGACCTTCCTCTACAATCTGATCTTCACCGTGGCTGGTCCAACATGCATACCCCTTCATGAATCATGTCCTGATCAAATGTGCTTGGATCTGTGCAAGGTTTGTGAAGCTCTTCAAATTTTCATAATGACAGCATGGACAGCTGATCCACGTCTCCCCTGTGTTTAAACTATACTATTCAGCTACTCGTAAGAATGCTGAGATGCCCTCAATGTACTTATTGCTAGCACGATTCTCAGCGTACATCCACCGTCGATCGATCTATAACAACATGCAAATTTTATTAAATTGAGCAAGAACTATCAAAATATTATGTGCCACAAAAGTCTATGAAAATTACCATAAAATTTGGCAACACCCCAACCAACCTATATCAAGTGTACCAAACAATAGACACCTGCATTGAAGGCTCAGCTAGCAACTTCGGATAGCATTTATGGATGTTGAACAGCATCATCTGAGTCGGTTCTAACGAAACAACCATCTCAAAGTTATCTCAGCCGGTTGGGAAAAGAGAACCAGCTATAAAAGTTCACTTACCTCAGCCGGTTTCACTGGTCCAACCGACTATAATAATATCACAGTTAGTTTCCTACTCTGAACCGGCTAAGGTTAGATATTATCTCAGCCGGTTCCTTCTTTTTAGTTTGTTTTTTCACACCAATCGGCTGAGACTTGAGTTCTTACTGTCGATTTTGCTTGCACCGGCTGAGATCTGGGGTCCAGGAAACCCTGTTTTGTAGTAGTGTACTAGAGTCAAGAGATCTCGACTCTAAGACCTGACCAATACAATATTAAAATAAATATTTGTGTCCTCCTTCGATCCCACGTCTAAGACTTGTAGAAGCCTAGACGTGAGGTGGAGTGCTAAAATATATCAGTATTGAAATATATTACCCACCCTAGACGTGAGGTGGAGTATCCTAAACATGAGGTGGAGTGTTAAAATATACCACTGTTGAAATATCGTGAGGTGGAGCGTTAAAATATATCATTGTTGAAATATATTGTCCATCTCTCCTAAATAGTTCGAGCTTTCAGGTGAACTGGTTGGTTCATGTAATTCAATAATATAGTAGTGCCAAGACAATTTGATCTTTTGTATTGTCCTTGGAAGTGGTATTTTTCTATCGTAAGAGTATTTTGATCCGATCCATGTGATTCTACCTCTCAATTCACACTTCGAACGACAATCAACGGTGAGGCTTTAGCAGTGCACCCGATGAGGTTTGGGTTTGGTTTCACTTAGTGGATAAGGAGTTTGAATAAATTTTGGTAGGTAAAAGAGGCAGAGGAAGAGGAAGAGGAAGAGGTGGAGTCAGCTCACAACAATGCCAGGAGCGGCAGTGGCGGTGGCGACTCCCTGTCTCTTGGAGCGACAATGGACCAAGGCAGGGATGGAGGGTGTGGTGGGAAGGTTTTTTTTCTTGATTTTGAGTATTTTCTTTACAACTGACCACTCTAATACTGGTTGGACACCACGGGAGAAAAAGAGAAAGAGTTAAAAGCAAGATAATAGCCCAATTGAACTTTGGGCTTTCAAATATGGTAATTTTATAGAAACTAGACCCAATCAGGATTGGATGGTTTTTAGAGGAACTTCAGAGATGAAGAAACAATATAATCTTAGAGAATTCACTGCTACAGACAAGTTTTTTCTAGCAACATGGGGCGTGGATACTCAGTCCTTATCCTAGATGGTTCCTTATCCCAGACAGTTCCTAAACTGTCTTGGATTATAGCATGACCCAAACGGTTCTCGTAACTGAACTGTCTAAGATGTGGATGCTACCGTCTAAGATTACATGTATATCTCAGACGGTTCTTTATATTTGAACCGTTTGGGATAGTTCCCAGACATTTCTTCTGCCTGAACCTTCTAAGATATCAATTATGACAACAATATTTGTTTTGTTTTTAATTTTGCCCTGAAGCAGAAAATTTCACAAAATTCATATTCGCATGTAGACATTCACATTCGCATCAAATGAATAGAAATGACATGAAGAAATTATAAATAGAAAGAACACATTAACATCTCCATCAATATCCACATAATTAAGTACATGAAGAACAAATCAACTTTTAAGTATTAACATTATTACAACCACTCATTTCAGTTCATGTATGATAACCTGGCTAGCTAGCTATGGTTGCTGGAACTCGCCCTTCACATTGATTACTTGGTTAATGAAAAATAAGATGAACTCTCCCCTAATCTACATGAGCTCGGCATGTTCCAAGAACAATCCCAACCTATATGAAGTAAAACTAAATTCATGGATACATGTAAGAGGTGAATATATGAAGAAATAATTGTAAGATGGACAAATCTTAACGTGTTGGGTCTTCAAAGACGCCATCAGCTGCCGCATGGGACTCTCATGAGTACTTCCATACTCACGAGATGCTTTGTAAGCTCATCCTAAATAATTTAAGCATGGTGTGATGCAAGAAATAAACTATTGAACAAATTGTTCATTCACAAAGTAACATAACATAGCACAAACATAAGAGATAATCAAAGACCAATATGAATACATCATATTCATTAATTCTCAAATTTAAAACATATTTCAAATCAGCAACAACATTTGAGATCACACAAGATTTCAATTCATTCGTCATATTAAGTCAGCTAAGACTTATTTCAACATTTTATTAAGTCAACTAAGACTTAATCCATTTCTTTCACAAACCGGATAGTGCTCCGAAGCGTTGTTAGTTCGAAGTTGGCCGGCTATGACTATCCAATGCTCCCACATAACACTTCCACCATGGGTAAAGGGTACAGCCCAATGACACCGGCATTGACTAGACGACTGGGGTGCATACGCTCACCTCGCTCATAGATCCATCTATTGAAGCAAAACCCCAGCCCTCATCTCACTTATTAGTTCCATATTTTATGAGTCAAAATTAATATCATAACCCTCTGGTCATGATCCACAATCACACCTTAACATATTTGTGAATTCATCCATCCCAAGAAACACTACTGAAATCATGCAATCAAGCATAATCATCTCATCCACAAACTAGAGCATAAATTAAATGAGGAATCTTAGTGAGCTGCATGCTTGCATTGCTAATAGTGTTCATGAACCTGGTGGGGATCAACTTTGTAAAAATCCTAATTGCTGGGTTCTACCGAGAGAAATACCGAAACACCAAGAATTCCAAATGAAATCTGATGAACGAAATGCATCCTAGAATTTAGGAAATAAAATTATAAAACCAATGCAATTTGTTTCACTCAATTTGGAGTTCTAGAATTAACGATATGAAATTTTTAGGGTTAATGGGCATATCAAAAATTTTGAAATTGTGTACAATAGTAGCATGGACTAAAGTAAAATTTTCATTAAATTTTTCATACTAAAACATGAATTTTAAAAAATTCATCCCTTTGGAGTTCATATGAATTTTCTATGAATTAAATTTTTTTGTATTTTTTATATTTTTCTCATTTAAGTAAACAGAGAAATACTTTTCTCGCTCAGCTCTAACTACTTTTCTCGCTCAGCTCTAACTAAGCCATAGAGGCTGACATGTTTGGACAAGGATCAACTTTGACCGGTCAGAATTAACTAGTCAATTGGTCTATGGACCTCTTTGTCATCGTCTGAATATTTTAATTTTATTTGTCATTTAATTAACGTGCCTATGGTGATTGGGGGCCCACATGTCATATATCAATTCATTTAACCGTTTGCGCAGTGGGGTCCTACATGTCACGCACACACTAGTACAAAATCGTTTATACGAGGCGCCTTATCCGAGGCGGTTAAGTAGAAGCGCCACGAATAAGAAACGTCGGAAGCGGTTAGTACGAAATAACCGCCTTGGATAACGAGTCCGGGAACAACCGCCACGGATAACGACCATATCCGAGGCGGTTACTTATTTATGACCGCCTCCAATATTATCCGAGGCGATTACTTATTTATGACCGCCTCGGATGTGGTCGTTATCCGTGGCGGTTATATATTGTCAACCGCCTCGGATATGTTGGTACATATCTGAGGCGATTTCTGATATATAACCGCCTCCATATATGTAATATCCGAGGCAATTATATGGATTTAACCACCTCCAATATGATTCACAGTATTAATTGTGCTGCGCGAGCTGACAAACGACCAGTAGGTAGATATGTCTTGAATGTGGCGATTTGCTGGCAATTTTTTGAGCTGTTTTCTGGCGATTCTTCGGTGGAGAAGTTACATTTGGAAGATTATAGTTGGAGATAATTCTTCTTTGTTGCTTACCAAAGGTTAGTGCATAGTTTTTGATTCAATTCATCCAATAATTTGGTGCTTTAGCTTTGTTTATTGGACATTGAGAATATACAATTATATGATCATAATTAGATCGATAGAGATGTTTGAATTATCGTATGGTTCAATGCATTGCAAGATGTGTTAAGGTATTGAAATGTTTAAGGAATTTTGTGGGTAAAAAGAAAAATAATTAATGATGGATTTATTTTTGTGGCTTATTTAATTTTCATATGCAAGAAGTGCTAATTTGGTTAGTTATACATTAGTAATTGAAGAGAGTCGACGCATATAGCTTAGTTATATTAGTCAATTAGTACGGTTAGTTATTTATATTAGTTAGTATTAAGCGGGTTAGTAATTATTTTGATAATTCAGTTAGGTTAGTAATTGAAGTAATGATAAACTAATGTCACGAAGTCGATGCACTTCATATTTTGAACTAAAATTTCAACTTTCCACATGCACGGCTTAGATGGATCGATCGTGGATGTACGGAGCTCGCAACACAGAGGCGTATAGAGATGGAGTGAGAGCATTTATGGCAGCTGCCAAGGCGGACATATTGAAAGAGGGCAGAGCTGACACGTATTGTCCATGCGTAGACTGTAGTAACGTAAGGACTTTCGAGCTCCATCATATTGAGTACCACATCTTCAAGAGAGGTTTTATGGAAGGGTATGCAACTTGGACCAAGCACGGTGAAGATGAAGCTGCAGTATCAGATAATGATATCTGTGCCGATGAAGAAGCAACCGATATGCCATTTGATATCGGCTGTGATTCACACCATGAGAGGTCTGATGATCCCGACTCAATGCCTGAGCTGGAACAGATGCTGCGTGATTTCAAAGGGCACGAAACCAAGGGAGTGTACGAATAATTCCTAGGCTTGATGGGGGCCTCGGAGAAACCGCTATTTGCAGGATGCAAGGCTAAGTTCACTTTGTTATATGCCGTGTTTGAACTATTGAAGCTGAAGGCGAGCAACAGCTGGTCCGACAAGAGTTTCAACGAGTTATTGGGCCTCCTAGGTGACATGCTTCCAGAGGGGAATGAGTTACCCATAAACACATACAGAGCGAAGAAGGTGCTTTGTCCGTTGGGACTGGAAGTTGAAAAGATACATGCATGTTGGAACGACTGTATCCTATACCGGAAAGAGTTTGTGAAGCTACATTCATGCCCTGTGTGTAAGACTTCTCGGTACAAGGGTAAGATTGGAGTAGAAGGAGCTGACGAATTCGTCGAGGCGACGAAGGGGACTCCTGCGAAGGTTGCTTGGTACCTGCCTGTAATCCCGCGCCTGAAGCGTTTGTTTGCAAACCCGAAGGAAGCAAAACTGTTTCGCTGGCATGAGGAGGAGCGGAAGACGTCCGATGGAAAGCTCAGACACCCTGCCGATGCTATCCAGTGGAGAAACATCGATAGGAAGTATCACCGATTCGCTGCGGAAAGTAGGAACGTAAGGTTTGCGCTGAGTACGGATGGAATGAATTCATTTGGCAACATGAGCAGCCGACATAGCACCTGGCCCGTACTTCTCAGTATGTACAACCTACCTCCCTGGCTCTGTATGAAACCGAAGTATATTATGATGTCCGTACTTATCGAAGGGCCTAAGCAACCTGGTAACGACATCGACGTGTATTTCCAACCGTTGATGGATGATCTAGAAACACTATGGAACACAGGAGTGCAGGTATGGGATGCAGACAAAAGAGAATACTTCACTCTGCGGGCCATGCTGTTCTGCACAATCCAAGACTTTTCCGCTCTCGGCAACACCTCCGGTCAGATGGTGAAAGGACACAAAGGTTGTGTCATATGCATGGAGAATACCGTGAGCCTAAGTCTCAAGAATTACGGGAAAGTGGTGTACATGGGTCACCGGCGGTTCCTGCCTGTAAGGCACCGTTACCGGAGGTGGAAGTCACAGTTCAACGGGAGAATGGAGAACGGTGCGAAATCAAGGCCAATAAGCGGTGCAGAGGTTTTCAAGAAGGTTAATGATGTCCACGTCGTGCTGGGAAAGGGTCGGAAAAAGAAGGCCGCAGATGAGTCCGCGTACTAGAAGAAGCGATCGGTGTTCTGGGACCTACCGTACTGGAAGGATCTAGACGTCCGGCACTGCATCGATGTGATGCACATAGAGAAGAATGTCTGTGACAGCGTGCTGGGTCTACTGCTAAACATGAATGACAAGACGAAGGATGGCGTCAAGGCCCGACTTGACATGGTTGACATGGGAATCAGGCCAGAGCTGGCGCCTGTACTACTGCTTAACGGGAAGACATACATCCCCCCTGCCTGTTACACTTTATCCAAGGCCGAAAGAACCGAGTTTTGCAACTTCTTGCACAGCGTGAAGGTTCCGTCGGGCTACTCCGCCAACATCAAGAGGCTCGTCTCGATGCAGGACTTGAAACTAATCGGCATGAAGTCTCATGATTGCCATATCATGATGACACAGATGCTCCCAATTGCAATCAGGAATATTCTGCCACCTAACGTCTGAGAATCAATCACCAACCTCTGCTTCTTCTTCAACAAGATCTCACAGAAGATGATGGACGTGTTCGAACTAGACGATCTGGAGTTAGCGACGGCGGAGACTATTTGTCAGCTAGAGATGTATTCCCCCCCCCCTCTTTCTTCGATATCATGGTGCATCTCATCGTCCACATCGTCCACGAAATCAAGATGTGCGGGCCCGTCTTCCTTCCGAGCATGTACCCGTTCGAAAGATTCATGGGAATCTTGAAGCACTACGTGCGAAACAGGTATCAACCGGAGGGAAGCATTGTCGAAGGTTACGCTGCGGAGGAGGTGGTCGAGTTCTGTGTTGACTACATGGAGTCGAACCAACCAATTGGCATTCCACGCTCTCGGCACGAAGGTAGGCTTGATGGTGTTGGGACCATCGGAAAGAAATCAATAACGGCCGATCAACCTGGTCACGCTCTCGCCCATTTCACAGTGCTGCAACACACGACCGCCATTGCCCTGTACATGGATGAGCACAGGGCAAAGTTAAGGCGGGAGCATCCAGATAGAACCGATGCGTGGAGGACGAGAGAGCATAACAAAGAATTCAACAAGTGGTTCAACGAGCGTCTTCGTTTAGGTGCCTCTAGCGACATTCTAACCTGGTACGCGAAGGGCCCAACATTCGAAGTCATCACTTGACAAGGATATGACATTAACGGATACACATTCTACACTAGAGATCAAGATAACAAAAGCACATTTCAAAATAGTGGGGTCCGCATAGAGGCTTCTGACATGAGCGGTAAACGGAGCTGGTACTACGGGTTCATCGAGGATATTTGGGAGTTGGACTATGTGTACTTCAAATTCCCATTATTCCGTTGCCGTTGGGTCAATCTGCAATCTACGAAGGTCGATAAGTACAGCTTCACAACCGTAGACCTCCAACGTGTTGGATTCAAAGATGACCCCTTCATTCTAGCCAATCAAGCTCACCAAGTGTTTTATGTGACCGACCCGACGAAGAAAAATCTTCATATTGCCCTACAGAGTAAAAGGAAGATTGTGGGAGTTCAGGGAGTGGTGGATGAGGATGAATACAAGGTCTTTGAAGATGCACCTCCGATGCAACATAGCATTAGAGACCCGATTACCGATGAACCAAACGAAGCGGTGTACGCACGTCAAGATCATCAAGAAGGACTAGAGTTCGAAGAGGGAATGCCTCGCAAGAAGAAAATGACGAGGAAGCGAAGATAATTTGAGAAGTGCTGATTTTGTTGGTTGAAACATGCAATGGTTGTAGAATGGTGATATATATATGTGGGATGTTCATGGTAAAGGTTGTAGAGTTGTGCATTCCTTTGAGATGTTCATGACATTTTGTGAGGAAGTGTTGATTTTGTTGATTTGAACATGCAAGGAACATGTATGTGCAAATGGTGATGTATTTATATTGTTGATATCTGTGTGCTGTCAATGTATATGTGATGTTATATTGGTGTTGTATTTGTATATCTGTTTGCTGTCAATTCTGAAACTGTGAACTGAATTGTGCAGAAAGTTTAGCAAACCTATCCGAGGCGGTTAGAATTTACCAACCGCCTCCTTTATCTATATCCGAGGCGATTATATCTAAAAAAACCGCCTCCGATATCTATATCCGAGGCGGTCAGATAAAGGAACCGCCTCCTTTATGTATATATCCAAGGCGGTCAGATACAAGTAACCGCCTCCTTTATGTATATATCTGAGGCGGTCAGATAAAAGTAACCGCCTCCTTTATGTATACGTATCCGAGGCGGTCAGATCTACGTAACCGCCTCCTTTATGTATATATCGGAGGCGGTCAGATCCACGTAACCGCCTCCTTTATTAATAATTGGAGGCGGTTAGATCGGTTTAACCGCCTCCGATATGTCCCGTATAAAAAACTCAAACTGCTTTCACTCGCGCGCACTAACTCGTCCCATTCACCAGCGCCCTCGCCTCCTACCCTAGCGCCGCCGCCCCCGTCCAACGCTGCCTCCTCCGAGCACCGCCGCCTCCGACCCCGAGCAACGCGGCCGCCTCCCCGGAGCACCGCGGAGTCCTCCCCCGAGCGGCGGCTTCCCCCGAGCGGCAGCCATTCCCCCGAGCGGCGGCGTCCCCCGAGCGGCGGCTTTCCCGAGCTCCACCGCGTCCTCCCCGTCGGCCGAGCGCCACCTCCCTAAGCCCGTGGCCTCTTCCCCATCGCGTTCTCCACGCCGCCTCCTCTCGCTTTACTTCCTCATCCAGTAAGTTCTTGGTTCTCCCCCTTCTCGCCAATTCTCCGCCCTAGGGTTCTTCCAAGTGGCTCAGTTGTGGTGGATGTTGGTGCCATGCTTAATGTGTGTGCTCGGGCTACTGATGCTCATTTGTTTCCTTCATATGATTTGTTGCTAGATTGTGATGGCTAGGACTTGAATTGATGCATATGCTCTCTAATATTTGATAAGAACAGATACGGTCTCTAATATATGATAAGAACAGAAATGCTATGCTTGAGGGATTTATTATCTCTAAATGGCTATGATATGTAGATAGGTATGTGATGGTGGTCTTTTTATTTGATAAGAACAGATGTTGCAGCTAACACTTTATATACTTTATATACTTTTTATTTGATAATATTTGATGATGTTAAACATCTGAAGCAATTGGTGAGATTTTAAGCTATTTTAGAAGCTGATAAGAACAAATGCCAAGGATGCCTACAAAACCCTCTGATGAATTTAATCTAAGGGTCACTTTCATCACGTTTACTTTTTATCCATGTGCATATGTAGCCATGATGATTGTGGATGAAATTGTACCTTTCTTTAGTTTGAACAAAGATAAGCTTTTGTAATTCACTTGTGCCCATATAGTTATTGTAACTATTTTAGTAATTGACATGTTTACCTCCTTGCCATACAAGTTAGTACTTTAAAAATCATAACCACTTTAAATTTTCTATAAATATCTCATACAAGTTAGCACCGGTCCAACCTAAACTTTAAATGATACATTAGACATGATTAGGGTAATGTTTGCAAGAAATGTTCATTCCGCATATTGTTTAGACATGTTTATAACCATCAACTCGTGCGGCTAGAGGATTGATAGGTGGGATAAGATGGGTTGGGGCCAGGGTGATCAGCTAGGCATGCAATACTCTGGTCGTCATGGTCTAAATTGAGTAGCTGCTTGAGTGACTGTCACTCAATCCGCAACTCATTTTAGTCCATGACGACCAGGTTACCTTTACTTAAGTTGGTACATGTTGAATCCCCGTACTCTTCTAAGTAATTAGTTAGTAGAATCTAGAGATTAGGTAGAATTTCTGATAGAACATATCTATGATAATTGTAGTGTTTCCTCCATGTATATGGTTATAAACTGCAAATTGGGTATGTTTTCATCCTTATTAGAATGGAGATGAACTCCCCGTCGCCCTCCCGTACGGTATCACCGTCGGGGTCGCCAAGACCGTCGACGTCATCAGGAAAGGGTTCTCGCAAACCAAGGAAGCCATCGGGTCGGCCGAAGGGCAGATGGGTAGTGCAGAGCTTGAATCCGGTGACCGGAGTTCCTGAGCCGGAAGAAACCCGCAAGAAGTGGAGGACGTTATGCGGGGTGGTCGCCCGTTCTAGGGTTAGGATCACCCTCGCCGATTGGGGTGAGCTGACACAGGAGGAGCGGAGATCCCTGTTCGAGGAAGTGAAGGGCTCCTTCATGTACCCGGAAGAGGTCGAAGCTGAATTTTACCGAGCTACCATATTGACGGCTGGGAAGTGTTGGAGGAATTTCAAGCACAGACTTGTGAGAGACTATCTGAAGCAAGAGAAGTCACCTTGCTAGGCATACCCGGATGTCTCCGAAGAAGATTGGGCGGAGTTCTGCGCCCTGAAGTCGTCCGAAGAGTTCCAGGCAGATAGCCAGAAGGGGCAAGAGCTAGCCAGGAGGAACAAGCACCCGCATTTTCTCGGCACCTTAGGGTACGTCGGTACTAAGAAGAAGTGGGCGAAGGAGGACGAGGAAGCGGAGAAGCACGGTCAGCAGCCGGTGTTCTCGGATTTCAGCGACAGCCGAATCCGGGACTGGTGCAGGGCGAGGACGAAGGTGGATCCTCGTGGTTAACGCGTCTGGACAAACCCTGGAGACGAGGAGGTCTATCAGAGGATGGTGGGGCTTAATGAGCAGGCGTCTCAAGGCTCGTTTGTGCCAAGTCGGGAGAAAGACATACTCTCCGAAGCCATCGGCACCAGAGAGCTGTTCGGACGCACCAGGGGTTTCGGTAATCTCGCAACGTGGAGTAAAGCCTTCACTGGGGACACGCAGGAGGCACGCCGGCAGAGGAAGCGAGCAAGAGCCAAGCAGATGAAAGCGGAGATACAGTCGTCCCTTGAGGCGCAGTTTGAGGAGAGAATGAGGGCGATGGAGGAGAGGCTTTCAGCACAGTACCTGCAGGACAGGGCGCCAGTCGCAATTAGCCCGGGTGCCCGCCACAGTAGCTGCGCCTCGGGTGCCGAGGATTGTTCTCCCGTCGACCAGATTGGGGTCCAACAACGTGCAAGATGCAGATACAGTTCGCTACGACGAACTTCTCGATGGACGCCGCATACGGTCAGGTCTGGCCATCTGCTCCTGGAACGGTGATACACGGTGTCCCGTTAACACCAGGCTTCGCGCGAGTGCAGGTCGAGTCAATCAACCCGACCTTTGCTAACTGTCCCTTGCCGAACGCGCGAGATACTGATGAGATGCAGTTGCTAAGTGACGCGGTCGGGTCGTTCGTCCAATGGCCGAAGAAGGACATAGTCCTGGAATCAGCACCGAGCGCACCGTCCGTTCCTCCATGCTCGCCGGATCAAGGGATGCTCAGCTTTTCACCGGTGGTTGCTCGATCTCCGCCGGAGGTTTCGAGGCAGCTCGTCCTTCCTCAGCCACTGCCGAGCGTGCCACATGTTGAGCTTCCACGTTGTTCGCTACCCCCCTCAACCCTTGGCACTACCACCAATGGAGAGCTCATGGCCAAGCCGTGTTCGAACGAAGAGTCAAGGGACCACATCCAAGCTGAAAGTATACAAAGCCAAGAAGTCTGCTTCAAAACAGGCGGCTGATGTGGAGTATCCTTTAGCGGAGGTAGCTCGCAAGCACGTGCCGGGACAACCTATGGTTGACGCTGACGTGAACCTGGGCGTAGCCTGCCGGACGCTTCATGACCATTATCTCGATATGTCGAACAGGCCGTTCCCAGATAACAGAGTCGGCGTCGTAGTCTACTTCACGGAGGAACATTTCAAGCATCGCCAAGGGAATATGTTTCCCGTGGATTTCTCGGACATCTTCAACATGATGCACTTCCGTGAGCTGGACGCCAGTCTCATGAGATGCTTCACGCTGTAAGTCCTTACAACACATCACCTATTTGTTTTATCACCGCTAAATGCCTGTAATGTAAGTCGTTCTTCTCCTGTACTCAGATACATGATTGATCTTAGTGAAAGAAGAAGGCTTAAGAACTCTGTGGGGTTCGGCGACCCACATTTGATCTCGGCCCAATCCATCGCGACAGATAAGAGCATGGTGCGGGATTACGTCGTGCATTTACTCCATGAGTACTCCGCACGGGATTCCATCCAGGTTGCCTATAACATCGGGTAAGCCACATCCTTTGCAAATTCTCATGGTTCGACGGCTAAACATGTAATAACTTCGTATCGTATAATTAGGAGCCATTGGATCCTCCTCGTGATCGTGCCGAAGAGGAATAAGGTATGGTACCTTGATTCCATGAGGCGTAGCATTGACTACCACAAGCAAGGGTACGTGGACGTCATGCGTCTACTCGACGAGTGAGTACCAAAACTTTGTACTTCGTCCATGCCTATTCTGTCTTCTTCACAAAGGAAACGACAGTTCGATGCTAATTGTTTTGAATCACCTAGAGCATTTGACACGTACGTCAAACATGGAGGGAGGCACAAGGAGGTCAAGAAAGGAGTGGCCGTCGAGTTACGTCATGACTCAAAGTTTAAGGTATTCCGTAATGTCCTTGACTCCTCTAACTAATGCCATCATACTTCTGCCCTCTATACCTAATCGATATTCCTTTTGTAGTGCCGGCAGCAGCCCGAAGGGACCGACTCCTGTGGGTATTACATGTGTTTCCACATGCTAGCCCTTTGCAGCAACCCAAAGTACGGAGATCTAGCGGTACGAAACCATCGCCACTAACTAATGTCTAGTGTTTAATCATGCTATTCGCCCTGAGTGTAAGCCTCATGTTTTCAGGGAGGGGCGCAAACCATGGGAATCAAACAGTTGGAAGATATGGACATGTCCCAGATTCGGTCGCACATCGCTAGCTTCCTCAACAACGAGGTCATTAGTCCCCAAGGACGCTTCGGTTCCTCGGAGGCATGCTAGGAACTTAGGATTGCGACTAGTTAGATCATTACTTAGGTTTCTAGTTAGGTCATTACGTACTTCATTGCTTACGGAGTTGCTACTTCATTGGTTGCAAAGTTGTAGACTTTGTAGTTATCTTTCGAACTTGTGGTTTCAAATGAGAAGTGCACTTGATGTTTGTAAATGTCGTTTACTTTTTCTCTCGGTGCTAACGTATATATGGGTGTCAAATAATTCTATCTTTTTCTTATGAATGTCACTATTTAACAAATGAGACTTTTTTATCAACAGCTATCGTGTACGGAGGCTACGGCGAGTGGTTCTATTCATGTCAAGATGTTTACTTTTTCGAATTTGATCAATATCATGGATGTGAATTGAGGATATGTCACAAATGAACAAGTTTTGTAATATTACTTATATGTGTATGTATGTGAATGTCTGAAGTTTATGTCTTATGATTGATGCGAGAATGAATGATTGAATAGTGTGCTATGTAAATCTGTTGTGGACGTGCTGTGCTATAGAAAATTCATATGAACTGTTTGCTTTTTCAGGGAGGCTAGTAAATCAGGCTAAATAATGCCTGTTTAAAACCTTATCCGAGGCGGTTGCAACTTATCTACCGCCTCGGATATCTCTAATGGAGGCGGTTAAGCTATCCTCACTGCTTCGGATAAGAGAGTTATCCGAGGCGGTTACGTTATTCTGACTGCCTCGGATAACAACTTATCCGAGACGGTTAAATTATTCTAACCGCCTCGGATAACTCCTTATTCGAGGCGGTTAAATTATTCTGACCGCCTCGGATAACTCCTTATCCGAGGCGGTTAATAAAACGTAACCGCCTCCGATTACTACTATCCGTGGCGATTGCCGCGGTTCAACCGCCTCGGATAAGTCTAATCCGAGGCGGATGCATAACCGCCTCCGATGCATGCCCCCATATCCGCAACCATTCCGTCGAGACGGTTGCTATAACCGCCTCGGACATGCTATTTCAACCGCCTCGGATATGGATTTCTGTACTAGTGACACATTTATTTAAAATAATCTTGTCTAACATCATTAACCACTAATTAACCAAATGGACTAAGAAAAACCTATGTGAACCAAGTTCACAGGAGTGGCTTTGTGGACAATGAGGTCCTGAGCTATGTGATCATTTTCCGTCATTTGGGGAAGCAAATTTCATTAATCGCTTCTTACGTGTAGACCATTATATTGGAGAAACATTTATTTAACAAACTGCCTTTATGACTTAACTAGCAGCTACTAACAAACTGACATAACGGTCACCACGTGAGAGACCAGAGATCTGAAACGGGTCCTATTATTATTACTTCATTCTATTCCAGTGAGTCATGTTCTTAACATTCACTACTAACTACCTAATTAGTGCTTAATTGACTTATTACATGTGGAGCCACCTAAACAGGGAGATTTGTGGCTAAACATGACTGCTAGCAACTTGACCAGCTGCTGAACTAACCTACTGACTAGCAGAGCATGCGCATGCATGCAGCCACAGAGGCATAGCTAGGTGCAGCTCACGGACTGTCTGCTTTGCGCGCGCGCACGGCACTGACGGCCACAGCAGTGAGCTCTCCAACACGTACGCAGCGGGGAGCTGGAGCTCGCGCAGATCTCGAAGGCTGGCAAAGCAGCGACTCCACTGCGGTGGCACTAGGTCGGCAGCCGCCGGAGTGCGGCGGACGGCGGTCGGGAGCGGCGGCGCGCGTGAATAACGGATATGACACTAGAAAGTTTAAAACCAAACGGGAGATGGCGCGTTAGACTTGGGAGCTCACCATCAACACGAATTGGCGGTCGTCGCAGACGCGGGAGGGTTGGAGTCAATGGCTCGTCGGAGAATGGCGGCAACAACATATGGTTCTACGGTGATGGTGATAAATTACTACTAGAGAAAAGTTAATCACTGATGGGCAGAAAAAATTCACCACTGACGAGTATAGCACCTGTCAAAAACTTATTGTTAGTGGGTACAGTAGTCAGTGGTGACTACCGTACCACTAACGGGCACCGTGCCTGTCAATGGTAATCAAGTACCACTTACAGGCGGGTGGCACCCGTCAGTGGTGGTTCATCACTGGTGACCTTTTAATCCACCAGTAATAGGTCACTAGTGATGGGACTATACTTACTGCCCGTGAGTGGAGCTACTCACCACTAACGAGTTCTTGGTATCACCCGTCAGTGGTAACTTACTACTGGTGACGACAATAAGTTACCACTAACGACCGCAATTTAGCCGCCCGTCAGCGGTGACTTATTACTGGTGACGACAATAAGTCACTACTGATGTCTGCGATTTAGCCACCCGTCAGGTTATAAAACCTACTTTGCAGATTGATCTCAGAATTTGCCATGTCCTCTGAAAAACCCAACTGTACATGATACGGTGGCTCCCGATCTTCACGGACTGGATTAGATAACTAGGAAAACCTAAATGCAAACCCACCCTAACAACAAACCTGTCACATCCCATTTTCTGAAACATGGAAATTAGGGCTAACAAAAACTTTTTCGCTAACAATGCCAGTTAAAATACACCGGATTAAAACTTTTATTCAAATCATGCTTCTGCTAAACCCTAAAGCGAGGCAAGCCAAAATCTTCCACCTCTGTTCCTATTTCCCTCCGGCAAGGAATACAAACCCTGCTTTACACCTTGTCTCCATACATGGCTACTCGCCCTTGCTTTCCCGCAATGAACACACCTTCGGCATCCCTTTCCCTTTTGCCTAGCCGGTGCAACCTAGACCAACATATGCCACCAAGTGCCCACATGGTATTTTTGTGAAATTGAAACATATATACGTTATGAACCTCTTCCGAATGCCATGATCTTCTACCATCTACTTCGCCATGTCCTATTTTGAGTGTGTGCACACATATACTCCTTTTATATATACGCATATACGCAAAACCTTAACCCCTTCTTCCTGAACTACGGATCAAAACCCTAACTCATTGCTCGACTCTGCTATAGCCCTATGCATATATATGTGTATACCGGCAATATTCTTCCGACTCTAACCCACCGTGATTGCTTATGTTTATCTAGACCCGTCGCAACCATATATATATATATGTATGAACCCCATCTAGCTGGTACTTGTTTCTGGCTACTTCAAAACGTTCTTCCTTTATTCCACCCCTACTCATTATTGTGCATGGTAGTAGATTTCCCAAGCTTCTCATAAAGGTTCCACAATGCTCCTTACGTCAATTTTTCTTTAAAGCGCCTATAACATAAGGTCGTGATCTCGACACAAACGAGTCAAAATACTCAAACCCTAGTAAAGCTAATTTTTGAACTCTATCTCAGTTTCTACTATCTTAAAACTCGGAAGCATTTCAAATTTTCTTAGAACATCCTTTGTTCCCATAGGACCCATTTTGTGCATAAAGTCTATTATCGTATGTGTCTTTTCTTCCACAAGAATTCAGTTCTATCTCCTGACTCTCATTGTGCTCCGTCACCGCTGTTTTTGGCTGCTAATTCCCTTTCTCTTGCTCTGCTACAACCACACAATGGGTACCAACTGACTTGCACATCTACTCTCTTACACGTGGACTCGACCCCACATGGCAGCTCAACCTCCTACCTCACCTCTTCTTCCTCATCCATTCTACTCTCTCTTCCCATACCGAGCACTATTCCTTCCATGAACACGCAATACTGCAGCTCCCCTGCCACACCATCCTCCTCACCCACAATCGGTGCCAGACATATGATATACACCAACAGTATTAACACAACAGCCAGCCAGCTCTTTTCCCATCAATCTACAATGGCCGGCACCTAACTCCATTGCTGCCACCACGCCACCATTAAAACACCAAGCCAGCCATTCATCTTCTTTCTGGACCAGAGCAAGCCAAGCTTCCCCCATTGTTCCATTTCGTCCTCTACACCCGAGTAGTCAAGTCACCAGCCCTACATCCCTCCTCAATCTGAGCTACAAGCACCGCAATCCCCCTGAACTCTCCTCTTCCATCGAGCTCCAGCTCTCTTCTCAAGCCGAGCTACCACCCTAGCTCTCCTCGGCAGCTCCACAAACACCAGCGCCGACTCCCCATTACTCTCCTTCAACCCTTTTGTTCCTCTCCCCACTGGACACTGCCCATCTCTTCCATGCAATGCAGCCACCGCACCTCGAGTCACCACTGGTAAGGAGCTCCCAAGCTCCACTTTTTCCCGTAGCTCCTCTCTCCCCTGCCGCATCCGATCGGCACCTCCTCCTCTAGCACGCGCTTGCCGATGACCCGCACTTGGCTCTCCTCTATCTTCTCCCTCACCTGCGTGCCGCCGCCACCAATAGCACCGCCACCTCTCGGATGCAGCCACCTCCCGCTCGGCTCTCCCCTTCTGTCTCAGATGCCGCCGTCCGCCACCAATGAAGACCCGTTGAGGTGAGCCGCCGCCACTGGTCAAACTCCCCATCTTCTTCTCTCCAACGGGCTGCCCCTCAACCCGAGCCTCGCCGGCACTCCATCCCCCAAGCTACCACTCATCGCCGGCGAGCGCCCCTCAAGCCACTGCGCCACCGTGGAGCTCTAAAGCTGATGCCGCTGCTGGTGGGACTCACCGCCCGTGCGCCTCATCGAAGCCACCGGAGAGGAGCATCCCCGCTCCTGGGCCTAGAGTTGCCATCACCAGTGGGATCCCCTCTTACCTGCCACAGTGGAGCACCGGCGACCCTTTCCCGAGCTTGGCTATCGACGAGGTTGGTCACCCTAGCGCCCGTGTAGTTCCTCAGTTCCGGCTGTCATCCCTTCGGTTCCACCTCAGACGCCCCCTCTTCCTCCCTCACTTCCTCTACCGCCCTGCCAAGAACAGTCCCCTACCGCCGCCGCTCCCAACGGGGTCTGCATCTCCTTTCACTGCGGTCCCCGATGAGCCGCCTCAACCAAGTCTCCCCGACGTCCTGCGCCCAACCCCAGCACCGCCGCTGCCGAGCACGCCGCTAGCCACCAGCAAGGTCTGCCGCCCTCATCTTCTCAGCGCTATGCAACGGATTAACATGACCCAAGCCCACCCGAGAGGCCTAAAGGGAACGGAAGATCCTTTTACGCTTTCCATTCCGGGAGAGCGCATTCCTTTGGCTGCCTTGCCACTCTACGCTTTCTCTGATAGAAAACGTTCCTTCTGTTGCCACTCCAGTACACGGTTTATGGCTCATATCTTCCCCATCGTAGTCCCGATTAACCTCGCTTCTCCTCCTGCGATCTTCTAAAATATAAAACTAACCTAAGGTACACCTCTCATGAATTTTGGAATTAGTTAAAACAAAAACTTAAATGCAATTCAAATTCATGTATGTTGTATATGTCTTCTCCAATTAAGTTACAAATAAACTATTTTCTTTCCTAAAGTTGTCTAGAAGCTAAATTTAATATTATGAGTACAGGGGCATTTCAAACTTCAAAGCTATTTATCTTTAAAATAACAGATGGCACGTCTAGCCTATACCAGTTATTCCAACACACTCATCCCGATTAGGGTATACCCATAATTATTTTCCCAGAACACCTATGCAGATTTACAAAGTGCTTTCAAACATTAATACTCTCCGCTCCTAACCAGATCTTGACATCTTCAAACATCTAACCTTTAGTGATAAAACCATGTCCCATCTAAGTAGACGTAATTCATCATTTCATGCTATAACTAACCCAAACTTCCTCCGATGACTTCGTAAAAATATTCAAAATAATAATAATAGATAAATAAATAATAATAGTAGTCATCCAAGTATGTTGTGGATTGGTGGGTCATGTTGTTCTCTTGATTTATTTGGATCTTATTGGTTTTTGTGTCGCATCGGTGATTTATTCGACGTCCTTTCGACATGTAGCTACCGACGATGCGACACATCGCATGAGGGATCCCGGACCATGGTCGTATCAAGTTCGAGACCAAGACCCGGCCCATACTGCCAAGCAAGCTCTTCTTCTTTGATCATGTCGAATCCCATGTTTGCAAAATATTTACTTTGTTTACGAAACATGCATGCTATGTGATAGAAATCGGTATTTTATGTAGTAGTAGTTATGTCTGATATGATATAAAACCCCAGTCCGATTCCATTTCCTTGTCGTCCTAAGGACTATATATGTTCTGAAGAAAATATCAAAAATCTAGAGGTAGTATATACATATATATTGCTTAGCCCCGCCGTAGAGGAAAACTAGGTTTCGCAAAAAGAAAGGATTCCCGGTAATCTCAAAGAGAGTAACTTGGGGATGGATCGCTGTGACTACCGAGGATGGGGTCACGTTATAATCCACGGGTTCGGATGTTTTCGAACCAAAAAACTGGAGAAGTTTTGGATCCGGGTTAGAAATGAAGGGCGAAAGCAGGAAGGAATTTTATAAGCGAGCTAAGTCCCAGCGTGGAACTCGTGGTCCGTGCGACGGACAAGGTGTGGAATCTTTCTCGGATCAGTTAAGGACTGAACCTACAGTCCACTAAACCAGGTTCACCCCGTACGTCCACATGTCCTTTATGGGAAGGAATTGGCTTATTATCCCGTCAAGTACTAGTATCTGGACCCGCGGGCAATAGGAAGTATGTGACTAGGCGATTTAAGACCTGGAGGGCCTCTTCCACATGGTATAGGGAGTTGCTCGACACAAAGGTGGAGAGTCCCATTTTTGAGTCTACGAGACAAAAGTAAAGTTGGGTTACCCATCTAGCAGGTCTGGCTCTAGATAAAACGGGTGAAAAGTCTCGTTGTAATAGCCCTGCCAGTATGTGGTGCACAGTATACCCAGGGTGACTTACATCTTGTGGGTAAAGCCGTACAACCTCTGCAGAGTGTTAAAATCTATTCAAATAGCCGCGTCCTCGGTTATGGACAGCTTGGTAAGGCCACACACTGGTTAGTCAATGTTTTCGAAGAGTGGGACATGGGTTTATGGATGCATTTGGCTTGATGAGCATGCAGAGTAAGTTGTGAGAGCCCCGTGTAATGCGATTACACGGGAGGAGTGGAAATGAGTGGGACGCCGTTCACCCAAGACATATGAACGGCTATCTGAGGAGAAAGGTGGTATTATTGGATGTCGTTCTACCAGAGGGTAGGAACAGCTATCTATTGAAAGTAATGGCCGCTCCCATGGTGGACAGCCAAATTGGCAGAAATGCTATTATGATTGACTGACAAGTCTCGGCAGGGCTGAGGTTGTTTTCGAAAATTATGGTTTCATCATGTACTAAATTATTTCGGATGAAAACTTACTTTTTCGCACAACTATGAAACATAGGTTAGAGCCTCTTTATTGATTCCCCTGTGCATGCATATATCTGTGATATTCACCCTGAAGGGGAGCTTGCGAGTACATTCAATGTACTCACATGGCTTGTTGATTTGGCCAGACGAAGAAGACGACGATTCAAAGACAAGAAGAGTGTATGTGAAAACTAGGGCGTAACCCCAGTCAGTTGCCTGTCGAGTATGGCATACTGATGGGCCACATCACCGCTTGAATTTCCGCTGCAAGATTTTAGCCGTTGGGCTTCAGGTATAATACCTTCGGCTTAGACGGACTTTATATGATTAATACTCTGATATGTGCGTGTATGACAATGATATACAGGTTGACTTGTGTGTACCGGCTACTGATCCAAGGACCGGTACAATAAGCACAAGGGTTCATCCGGCCTTAAAACCGGGTACGCCACAAAACCCCAATGGGAAAGCCTTTGGGAACTAGGAACCAAATCAACAATTCCTCTTGATGAATGCCGTGTTTACCACTCGGAGGCACGCGCCGATCTGTACAATCCACAAGGGAAAGCAAGGCCTAGGGTGGAACTCCAAACCTAGAGGGATTAACCCTAGATTAGGAGCAAAGCTCAACTATGTTCTAAAAAATAAGTCTCAAAAACCCTAATTAGTGGGGAGTACGGTATTTATAGTTTAACCCTCCACTTAAGAGATACATGGGCCGTGGCCCGTTTAACAGCGCGCAAGAAGATCCAGACTGTCCGGATTGGGGCCGAACGGTCCGAGCAGATCCAGACAGTCCGGATTGGGGCCGGACAGTTCGGGTACCCGGAGGGTCCAGGCTGATCTCCGGGACTTCCAGAGATGATCCAGACCCTCATCCGGAGTGTCCGGGTGGAAGGTGCGGCCAAATCCGGAGGGTCTGGGCCTTCATCTTCAGTGCACGTCCGGAGGGTCTACGGCAACAGTCCGGGTGTGGCTGGGCTTGGTACTTGGCGCCTCTCTCTTGCTCCGTTCACTCTCCACCTTGGGCTTGGTGCTCTGAGTCTGTCTCTTGGTTCCTTTTCCTTCCACCTTGGTCGGTCCTTCGTACCTTGGCAAGCATAGAGTCAACGTATTAGGTAGCATACCATTCAAGGTAGGATTAGATGGACACGTGTAAAGAAGAAGATTCACCTTTTCATGCAATGTCTTGGCAACATATGGATCCATACTCGTGTCACTTGAAGTTGAATAGCTTGATGACGTGCTATCCATGGGATGCTCCACATCAGTACAGCTCCAGCTGCATAGCCTCTCAGCTATACATATCATTCACACACCTATATAAGCAAATAAATGATTGGCATCACAATATGATCAACAAAAAGAAATAAGCATTAATATTTAAACCAACAAGTGCAAGCATCAGTTCGCAACAATATCAGACATCATTGGAATCAGTAATATTTGGCAAGTCTGGACTTTACAATAGAATCCAAAATCAGTTTGAACAAAACTATGGATGGGGTTGGGGGACAACGAGTTTTGGGGGCAGTTGGACACCGGCGTAAAATTCACCGCTTTGCCATACGACATAATTGTTGAAAAACCATGCAAACGTATCTCTGATGTGGCAATGGTCTTGTTTGTAGTTGTAGTTGTCCAAGTGGATCTTAAAATCCTGCAAATCAATTAGAAGAACATTAATTTCATATGAATATGAACTAAGTGTTAATTGGCTAGTTGATAGATATTTAGATCGATCATATCATTTCTAGGCAAGCTAGGTTTCAGTGTTTGACAATCGCGTCTATGTGGATGCAAACGTAGAACCCACATGTCAAGCTATTATTAGATTGTTGCTTGCACGGGAAATCAAACTTGTGGGTGAGCTTTGGGGATGCTCCTTTCTTGCAACGAGACCTCCTCCCTGTGACTTAAAGATGACGAAAGCACTATTGATGCACTCCCAAATCTTGGAGAAGTCCTTGGGCGGTACGGGATGTCTACGGATCTTGGAATCAAAGTAAAAAACCTTGTTCCAACATAGAACAATCAGCACGAGGACCCAATGGCTGCTGCATACATGCCATCATAGCCAAAATTGAGATGTAAACACGTAGCTAAGTGCATAAAAAGAAAATTTACACAATACTAAAGAACTTACGGGGGGTTGTATGCAAAGAATATGTAGTCCTTGTCCCTTTTGGCAACCCATGCCTTCGCAATGTACTACGTGATGGACTCTTGATTGTGCTTCATACGTTCATCGTGCAAGATAGTCGAATCAATGAATCCAATGCTCGATTGCAAGCACTTGACCTCTTGGGCCTCAAAAAGTGTCCATACCCCCAACAGGTTAGTGTCGAGTCTTTTGAGATTACAGAGATAGAAGAAGTCTTCGAAATTGATGCCAAATGTTGGACTATCGAACTCATGATAGAAATTGTAAGTTTCTAGCACTTTGGAACTTGATGTACCTCACATATTTAGCCGGGCTATTAGAATGTACCATGTACATGTCATGCAGGATTTTTTCTTCGACAAACAAGCTTATACTTCAGACTCAGTGAGGAGCAGTTGACCAGGAATGTATGTCCGATCCTTCGCTGCAGTTGCTGGAGTTGATAGAAAGGATAAGGCCTTACTGGTGCTATCATCATTCGTTATTTTCTTGCTACCACTCCGTTTCTTGCCGCCTCTTTTCTTTGGAGCATTGGTGCCCATAGTTGGATCACTGCACGATGACACAAGAGGTATGGTGTCCTTAGACGTAGGACCGGCAAACAATTGCTTCACTGCTCCATGTAGTATGCCAAGTGATAGAGTCTTATGTTGTATGACGACGGGCTCCTCTGGCATGATCACTAGGGCCTTCTTCTGTGCATTGGGGACTTGGGGCTCCACTTGGTAGGCCGGGTCCTATTTATTCTTGGAACGTATTTCTTTCTTCGGTAGATCCACTGCCACCGGTCTCATCCGACGTGGCATACTAGAGGATATCATCATTGGCGGCCAGCTCAAATGAAAGATTAGTTTGGCTCAAGGCCAAAGGTGATGACAGGCTTGACGCAATGCGGTTGGCCAGAGATGTGTGAAGAGAGGCCAGAGTGTCCCCTTCTAGAATTATTTGTGTCTTCGGCACATGATGAACCCATGTAAGCATAGTCCTAGCGTAGTGGCATCCTCTTCAAGGGGATAGGGATTGCCATGCCACTGAATTGGGGGAAGTACGGAATCCACATGTGCCCTCGCCATGTTAGGCGGTACAACCTGATGGTGCGTGAGTGGCCCTGAAGAAACTGGATACACTTGGCTGTGTGCTACCGTCACATTCAATTTGTTGGGGATAGGATAAACAAGTTTGTACTCTATGGGTGCCTGCAGAACAAATAATATGGTTCCACTTAGAATCCATACACTAGTTAGGCTATGTACGAAGGATTAGTGTAGATAATCAAACTTACATTGATGTTGTCAATAGGATGCACTTCACCTGTCCCGTCAGAAGTAGCATTAGCGGGGGTACAGCTAATCCATCTAGGAATGTGGTGGGGGCTAGGCTCGACAGGATCAGGAGGCATGGGCGGCAGCCACCTAAACAGTCTGATAAAATCATGTCTTGCGGCCTCTCTTCTCGCTTCTTCAGACCATTTCAGCATCTCCTCGGTCACCTCCTGTCGTGCCGCCTCTCTCGCCTTCTCTGTTAAATCTTGAAGTAAAGATTTGTGCTTGCTTATCTTCCTTCAGCAGGTGGCCTCTGGGAATTGGGGGAATGATGTGTCCCATTTAGCGGCAACCCAGATGCTTCGCATATGCCCAGTTTTCTCTGGGTTTCCCATAGCAATCGTGAGAGGGGTTTACTACCTCTCTCTTTGGACAGACTCTTGAGAGGATTCTTGCTAGCTCAAATGTACCTGCAATAGAGGCGATACAAGATATATTGTCACTATGGGTTGAGATAGTACCAGACGATTGGACACGTCTTGAACTTTAGGGTTCGGGAGAGTAACCTCCCCCGTAACAAAGTTAGTTACAGCTCGGCTCTTTACCTAGTTCCGGCTGCGTACCTCCTCAATGTCTTTGAATAGGGCTTTTTTCCCAGCTGCTCATAGTACGGCGTCCTGCTTCTTCCAGTCTATGCTCTTCCTACCGTACCGATGAGTGCCTAGGCGGTGGTTGTACTTATTCTTCGCACACAGCTCCTTGTTCTTCTGACTCTTCAACTTGAACTCATCAGTAGACCTTGCTTGAACAAACAAGGCCCACTGTTCTGGTGTTATCTGTTCCCATCTCCGAAACGGTGTGAGGTCTTTCTGCACATAGTCTCTGTTTAGATAGTACCTCTAGTTCTTATGAGCATTAGCCATCAAAATCACCTCCGCCCATTTTACTTTGTCCTTGTCATCTTCAGGGACCTCGAACTTGCCAAATAGCTGCGTCAACAAGTTATCTATCTCACTCAGGGGCACTTGACTTGATTCTGTTGTGGTGATCGGAATGTGTTCACATACTAGAACCCCACAAGTGTTGTTGAACTCCCCTCCCCCTCCCCTTGCTCCCAATTGGTCTGCTAGGCACACATGTATTTTGGTCGATCTCGAT
The DNA here is from genome assembly GCA_019208055.1 of Stipa capillata. Classification (NCBI taxonomy): domain Eukaryota; kingdom Viridiplantae; phylum Streptophyta; class Magnoliopsida; order Poales; family Poaceae; genus Stipa; species Stipa capillata. The sequence goes on from JAGXJF010004844.1 coordinate 57,304, forward strand.
GATGACTTGCATTTGTGTAAGCATCTTATTACCGGTTCTCGGTTTGCATACTATTTTTGGCTCCATTGCTGTTTCGGGCTCGGGCTCACCGGAAGAAGACTTCTCAGACGAGCCAGAGATCTTTTAGAAATAATATAAATAACTTTTAGAGGAATCTATTGAAGTACTAACCAACATGTTTACTTGTGGAGCTTACATTTAGACCTACTAAGCACTTGGGAGTTACAGGTGGTATTAGAGAATTGAACGCATGTTGTCCTAACAATGGAAGCATAGGTATGTCGATGAAGACAAAGATGGCCCAATTGTAGCCAATGTAAAGCAAGAAGAAAATATGGTTTGGATAGTCCAATCTTGCTACTTGAGAGGAAGAGTAACCAAATTATAAACCTTAAAGCCAAACTTATCAATCTCTCATTAATCCTTTTATATAGAGAGAGGGCGAAAGTGTAAGAAGATTTGTACAAGTGTGTAATCTATCTAAATTAAGGTTTGACCTAAGCCTATTTGGAGCTAGGGCACGACAGGTAACTTGGGAAACGACTTGCACTACTAAAATCAATAGACAACATTGGTCTGCATCTTTCCTCTTGATGTAGCATTATATTCACTCTTAGTTTGTAACATATATATTTCCTAAGAGTTCAGTTGTTATTGCATGCTTGAATTCTACACCAGCTGGTAGTTCCCTTTGTATATTTTCATTATTATTATGAAAACGGAGTAGTAGCTTATGATTTTTACATTGACTATGAACATTTCAAGCATAGTGAAAGTGCATCTAGGCCCTAAATGTGTTTTGGTGGTTAATGACAAACGATTAGAGGACTAATAACATGGTACAAGCATGTGAATAGGTTTAGTCCTCAGCGAATCCAAAAAGGGAAGCATCGATGAACCCTCAAAAGAAAAAGAGGAAAAGAAGATGGTATATCTCTGAGGTATAAATTTCCAAATTTTTGTGGCGCAAGTCGCAATGAGTTTAAGAACACGATACTATTAAGAGGGGCTTGATGAACATGGTCGAGAAGTATCTTTGCCGAGCAAAACCCCTTTTGTCACCAAAGTCTCAACAGAAAAACCCTAACCCTAATTCCCAGAGGAAATCCAGACCCTAGCCTGGACAGTCCAGCTAGGAGTCCGGCCAGTCTAGAGAAGATCCGCACCTCAGCCCGGACCAGTACTGGACTGCCCGGACCCCAATCTCGGACAGTCTGAGTGGATGTCTGGATCAGTACTGGACTACCCGGACCCCAAGCCCGAACAGTCCGCGCGGGTGTCTAGATTGGTTCTGGAATGTCCAAACACTGGCCCGGAGTGTCCAGCCATCCGGAGGGTCCGGGTGAAATCCGGACACTCCGGGTACAGAGTTTTTTAGCTAGTCCAAAAAGGTTATGTCTGCCACCTCGTCTGATAGCTATTGGATTTAAAAATCCAGAGGGTCTGGGCCGAATCCGGACAGTTCGGATTTTGGCAGATTCCCTCAAACGGCTAGTTTTTGAGGGAGCCTCTATATAAGCCCCCTTGCCCCTAGCAAGGGGAACTCTTTGCCCATTCCATTTCCTGCCTACTCAAGAGCATTTCTCTACTCCTCCAAGCACCAAGAAAGAAACCTTGTGAGGAAGAGAAAGATTTGAGCGATTTGAGAATCAATCTGATGATGAATAGTATGGTATCCCGTATACGAGGACGTATTCGTATACAATTCCCTGGATTATCGGAGTAAGCATACGTATCCAGTAAGGATCCCCAGGAGATAAGGTAACCCCCCGTAAGGAGGGAGGACACCCCTTAAACTAGGAAGTCAATCCCGACGGTTAAGGAAGCCAGAGTCCTACTCGGGCGTAAGTCCATGTCCAGTACGACTCGGGGAGCCCTCTATAAAAGGATCAGCAATCCTATAGAGGAGGAGAAGTTTTTCTAGCTAGACAAGCCTGGAGCCATCCAGAAGCCCTAGCGATTCCCACGAGAAGACTCGCCGCCTCGAAGGAGTTGAGCCCTGTGGAATTAGCCTCCGATTAGGTCTAGGGTAGCCACTAACTTACACATCCTTTGTAAGAGATATTATTTGGTTAATATATACGAACAGGACATGGGGTTGTTATCCTGAGGGAGGCCCGAACCTATGTAAAAAGGGCGTTTCCTTGCTGTCAGATCTCTTGGCCTTCTGCCCTAGGGGTCCCTACCTAACAACAAGTACATTCCGTGAATACCGTAAGATTGGCGATTTATCGATCATCCACAGATGGCGCCGACCGTGGGGACCTCTCCGGCTCAAGCCGTCTAGGAAGTATCAGAGTCGGCAAGACGTGCAACCAGTCATGATCAGCCCATGACGTCGACTGCATAGCCCTCCCTGGTTCGACCCGAGGAGGAGGAAGCAAGTTCGGCGGGGAATCCAATCGCCCCCCGCGCCGCCGTACCGGTACTCAGATCTGGGCTTCTACGACAACTTCAGCCCAATAGATCCGTATCCGGTAACGGATCACGTAAGACTTTGGAGAATACGCCCCTGGCGAGCACTCAGATTGTGAAGTCAATCACTTCAGAACCGAGTGCGCCAGGGCCTTCGGGGGAATGCTCGTGCTGAACGATGATTCCCCAGCAAGAGCGACTAGCCCGATGTCCGGGCTATCGCCTGCAACCTCTGATCGGCAAAACGATCAAGATCCCACTCACATCCTTCCCGGTGGGGAAGATACGATGGAGTGGAAATACTCCTCATCTAATCCAGACCCTCGAGTAGTTCACGCAATCCAAGACGGTCGGGAAGATCTCGAGAATCTGGATCAGCATGGGGGCTCGCAACGTCGCAGCCCGATGGCTACTCCCCCAGGGAATGGGAATATGCCTACGGCAGCAGATACAACCCCTCCGGGGGCGGGGGAATACATGTCCCGAACTGCTCGAAGGCTCGCCGAGGTGCGCAATCTGCTGTCACGTCCACCGGTGGTAGACTTGTCGACACCCGATGGAAGACAGTGGCTACAACGGATGGGGGCTAAACTACAGCAGGCCCAAGCCCAAGCCGAGTCTTCTCGAGCCCAATCGCTGACACGCAGCTCCACTTGAGGGAAGACCCTTCTCCGACCAGAGGAATTTGATCGGGAAGGACGACATCCCAGGAATAGGTCTCCCCAGGGGGAACCACACGTCGACCTCCGCGACAGGCTCAACGAGCGCCGATCCCAAAGGTGCCAACAAGAGCCATCCCCTCCTCGGAGAGACCGCAAACACCATGCCAATGATCGGGCATGATCTCCTACCCCGAACAACGGTGAAAACACGCCCTATCGGAGAACCATCAATGGGTGCCAAGCGCTATCCCAGGAGCTCCGACATGTGCGCTGGCCGTCTCACTTCAAACCTGCGGCCCTAGAGTCGTACGGTAGCATCACAAACCCTGCAGAATTCCTGCAGATCTACAGTACAACAATTGAGGCCGTAGGCGGGAACAAGAAGGTCATGGCCAACTACCTCCCGACCACTCTCAGAGGAGCAGCCAGGACCTGGTTGATGAACTTACCCCCAGGAACGATCCACTCCTGGGGACAACTTTGCGACATGCTTCTCGGAAACTTCCAAGGTACCTTCACAGGTCCCGGCCGGGTCGACAACTTATTCCTAGTCGTCCAACGCCTAGAGGAGACTCTCCGAGAATTCACTAAACAGTTTAGTGCTGTTTGCAACACTATTCCTGAGATAACTGACTCAGACGTCATCCGTGCCTTCACTCAAGGCAACAGAAACGAGATGTGCACACACGACTTGATCATGCATCCTCCGAAGACCATGGCGCAGCTAATAGATCTTGCAAAAAAAGCCGCCTGCACCGAGGAAATCCTACATTACATCAAGCAGCAGCAGAACAGGCCGCCCAAGTCTCCCCTCCAGTCCAGAGACGATTCTAGGAAGGCAAAATGCAAGAAGAAATCCTCCGGAGGGAGCAGGGAGAAGAGCTCCAAAACCGAAGAGGTATTAGCCGATCTCCCCGAGAAGCATACCTGGCGACCACGTACCAAGGATAAGCAGACGACTTCCTCCAACAAGATAGCAAAGCTGTGGTGCGATTTCCACCAGACCGACTCGCATGATCTCCGTCACTGCCGCATCTTCAAGAAATACCTCAAGGAAGAGAGAGAGAAGCTCCGCGAGGAGAACCCTCTGGTCACAAACAATAGCCGGGACACCACTTCCGATGATGACTCCGCCCCTGAACCATTCTAGGGACATTTCAGAGCGATCGAGCATATATTCGGGAGCTCGGCTTCCTACGAGTTGAAGAGGCAATACAAGGCGATTGCCTGAGAGGTTCTCGCAAATATACCGCAAGTCCCTTGGGTAGTTAAGTGGTCGGAGGTCACGATCACGTTCGACCAAACCGACTGCCCTGAAAACTGTGCTCGACCAGGACGATACCCGATCGTTGTCAAACCAATGATCAATAACTGCCGAGTGGCCTGGGTGCTCATAGATGGAGGGAGTTCCCTCAATATCCTATTCACCAAAGCCCTCGACACAATGCAAGTTCCGTGGTCATCGATCACTACGGTGACACAGGTATTCCACGGTATCGTCCCAGGCTCATCGGCCACGCCAATCGGGTAAGTCACACTGCCGGTTACCTTTGGGACACCGGAGAACATCCGAACAGAGAAAATCCTATTCGACATAGTCAATTTTGAGACGGTATACAATGCCATCTTAGGGCGCCCAACTCTGACCAAATTCATGGCAGCAACGCACTATACCTACCAGTGCATGAAGAAGCCCGGCCCAAAGGGCATCCTCACAATAAAGAGCTCAGGAAGCACTGCTCTGCGACAAGCGCAGCCTCGACCTCGCGGAATAGCATCAACTCTCAAGTAGGGAAGCAAACTTCGACGCCGCTGTGCATGCCCCCGCATCAGTAAGACCTCCACCGCAACTATGAGCGACGACTCGGAAAACAAACCCCCCCAAATCGGAGAGTAGGTCACACGACTAGTTCGGAACCGGGGCAAAAAGGGCCTTCTCCTTAGCAGGACAATGGTTCCACAGGAGAAGTCGCCCGATCCAGGTCGCTCGAGTTAATGGTAAAAAGATAGTCGAGTCCTCTTAGAGAGACCTTTGTGCAAGCACCTTCGGTAAGATCGCACAGTCATCGCCTCCTCGCCAGTCCGTCTCAGGTTGCGCCAGCTCCAGCCTCAAGTCGTCAAGCTACGAGCAAGCCGATGATAAGACGCTCCAGGTGCCATCGCCTAGCATGCGCACTCAACAAGCTTCGTCAGCGGGTCACGACAAGAGGACGAGAGTCTCTGGAGCAACCAACAACAAACTTGAAAAGGAGGGGATGATGTTTTATTCTTCTAGTTTTTTCAGAACAGTTCTTTTCTTATAGTAGCCTGTAAATGATACTTCAGATAGTTCATAGTTTTTTTAATATCAAGGTCCTAGTTCGATATTCATTCTTTCAGACTGCCTATCCGAGAAACTTCTCGAATAAGACAGTCGGGGGCTGGATAAGCATGTGGCATCATTGGCGTAGGCATACGTGTACCAACGATTCAACCTGCACAAGAGGAAAGGGTTTCACGCTACAACCGTCAAGGATGCAAGGAAACCCCTTAACGTGTCTGCAGGTGACAGGGGAAGCCACTGAGCCCCTCACTTGACCAGACCTAAGGCCTGGTCAACTAACCTCCCCGGTTCCATAGCAACGTTCCCCGACCTCGACTAAAGGAAGAATAGAAGATACGAACGTGATTAGGCCAACGAAATCCGCTCGCTTATCCACATCTCCGACTACTTTGAACAGAACGCATCACGGATAGAGTGCAATGTTGTCACTAACAGGGCAAACGTAGAACTTAATAGCTAGCGCCCAACACCCCTAAGACGAGGGAACGCGAATTGCCGCTATGGCCACGATAGACTGTACGAAGACCCCTTATCACGTTTACTAATGACGAGGACCATTGAGCCCCCATCCGACTAACCTAAGGTCTGGTCGATCGCAGTCAAACGGCATACGGCGCAACTCGTAAGCCTAAGTCGAGGGAAATTGGACCCAAATTTCGACTAAGTCTATGAGAACCCTCGCGTCCAACCAGCATTCACACAGTAGTTCAAGTTTTCAAAAGCAAAAAAACACACGGAATAATGCACAGTTACTAATCACGGTTCATTACAAAGTCACTTGGTCAGACTAGGTGCCTGGACCCGATCCCCAAAAGCATCCACGGTGCCCTGCACGGCATCGAGGAGTCTCTCTTCCTCACCAGCTGGCAGATCAGTCGCCAAGGCATCCAAGGACAACTCTGGGAGCCTACACTTAAGAAGGGCCAAGGCGAAGGCCAAGGCGTCTCGTACGCCTTGCCGGAGCTCATCGTCAAGGAGCTTCTCGATGATGGGCTTTAGGCGGGAGACGGACGCCACGAGCTCCACCATTCGAGCAGCATGCGGAGGGCTGGGGAAGATGGTGACTCTGACCTCAACGAGCGCCTTCTCGAGTGTGCCAAGGGCATGCTCGAGGTCCTCCTCCAACTTTCCCGCGTAAGCTCAACTCCGTTGCAGAGACGACTCCACCTCGGAAAGACGGCCTTCGCGGCCTGGAGCTCGGCCTCGTTCTCCGCCCACCGCTTCTCGGACTCCTCGAGGCGCTTCCTCAGCTCCTCGTTCTCCGCCCACCACTTCCCGGACTCCGCAAGGCGATTTCTCAGCTCCTCATCCTCTGCCCAACGTGCCTCTAGTTCAATCTGCGCCTTCTGGTGCGGAGGAACCCAAGAAATAGCGAGCTGAAGACAATAAGATTAGTACCGAGTACAATATCTTTTTGATCACTAATTCCTTGAGTTACCTGTAGCAGGGAGTACAAGTCAGCGCTCACTGGCACCGATGGCTCTAGCGCAGGGAGCTTGGTTTGTTCGACCGAGGGCTGTGCCAGCCTCTCCTACAGGGGCTGTCGCTCGGCAGCGCTCCTAGTTGTAGCCCCGGCCAGAAGAATGGCCGACCTAACCGAAGGGAGTGGCCTATCAGCCATCAGCCCTTCACGAGGTAAAGAAAGGAAAATTGTGGAGAGGACCGAAAACAAGACTTACCTTTGGTGCTTCGCCGGAGGTAAAGACCCTTTCGTCGGGACCTCCGAACCCCGCTTCTCGGCAGGGACCAGCGGCTCCTTCCCCCTAGCTGCTACCTCCTCCTCCGCGCGGGCAGTCGTGGAAGAAGGTATCAGCTTCGCCGGGCGAGGGTCGCTCACGTCCTGCTTCCCGACAAGGGCGTTCCCATCATTCCAGGGTAAGGCGAAACACGGGGGAGAGCTAGTCGGGTGAGGATTCATACCTGAGGCTGGGGATTCAGCGGAGAGAAGAAGCCCGAGTAGGAGACTTCGCACGGGTAGTCCCCGCTGCTGCCTGAGCCTCGGAGGGACCTACGACCCTTGTCTCAAGGGTCGGCACGATCTCGCCAAGGACTTCGACATTCTCGTCCTGAACGGGGGCGCCAACCCGCTCAGCCTCCAAGTCGGGAGCCCCGCGGCCTCCTCGCTGCAAAAGAAAATCCGGATAGTATGAGTAGCACTATTCGGACGAACCACGACCAGACAACGTGCAAACTGCTAACTCACCGAGAGGATCTCCCTTTGCTCGTCGAAGCTGAGCTTCAGAATCGGCAAGGGCACGTCAGTCCGTCCGCCTTGAGGGGAATGCTCGAAAAGGTTGTTCAACCTAGTCTGAAGCTCCCCGGGGGAAAGGTCTGCACAATACAAAAAAAAGGAGATCCAAACGAATGAGAAGACAAGAGTTTCATGACTAAAATGACATGGAAGGGTTATACCCACCTGTGTTAAAATCCCTTGTCTGGTCTTGGCCTTCCGGGATCGCCCAGGCAGGCTTGACCCTCGACCGAAGAGGGCTAATCCGGCGCCAAGAGAAGTCCTCAGCGACATCCCATGCCGACAAGCCCCTTCTGGCAAGGGAGGCGATGTCGCCGACTAGGGCCCTGAGCCAGTTGGTCTCCTTCGGAGCCTCTGCCCAGCACTTAGTCGGAAAGGGGGCCAAGCCGCGGTAGTGGATCCCGGAGGAGGGTGGGGGCTGGCAATAGAACCACTTCGAGTGCTAGCCCGACCACGATGACTTCCAGGAAGAGGAGATGTAGGCATCTTTCCTCCCTTCCCGAAGTTGGAATCCGGCGCCGCCGACGACCCCTCCGCTGGTACCCTTTACCCGGCGAAGGTTGTAGAAGTACCTCCATAGCTCCAGGCTCGGCTTGATGCCGAGGTACGCTTTGCACAGGTGTGCGAAGACCGCCAGCATCAGGACCGAGTTTGGGTTGAGGTGAATCAAATCGATCTCGTAGAACTGGAGCACCAGGAGGAAGAAGTGAGAGGGTGGGAATTGGAATTCGCACCTGAAGAAATCAGCGAAAACGACGGTCCAAGTCGTGTCTGGACTTGGGACCGTCTCCTTCGCAGCCTCCCGGTGTGGCACGAACACCTCCGAGAGGATGACCTCCTCCGCCACGAGCCTCTTGAGGGCGGCAGAGTCCATCACCGAGGTCTCAAACTCGGGGATAGCGACAATCAGATCTCCTTAAGGATCTCCCGCCAACTTCTTCAGATCGGGGGACTTCTTCATGGCGCTTTTCTTTCCCATTACCGCTGGCGGTAATCGGCAACGGCGAGATGAACGTGGGAAGCAGAGGCACAAAGAAGAAGATGGAATGCAAAGAGACAGAGAGCAATGCGGGCAAAACCCCAAATTTTGGTTTCTTAAGGGATTCAATTTTTTTGCCTGACCAGAGCGCGGTTAACGGCACGATCTGTTCCATCGTATTAAATATGGATAATTGCTTTTCCCGTATGCGAGACGTTGTGTGGGGAAAAGCGGGTCTGACAAACCCATGACCCCAACAAGCGCGTTACATTTTGGCTAACGTCAGCCGAATAGTGGCGCAGAAAAAGGAAAGATTCTTCATCACCACGCGAAATTTCCGCCACGACGGTTCAGTTTCCTAGAAATCTACTAGGCAAATGCGTGTCCGTGATCGACGGATCAGATTAAATCAAAAAAGATGCTTTTCGGGTAAGCGAGCCCGGAAAAAGCCTTGGACTACTCGAAAGTTTATCCCGACAAGAATGTCGCAACTACCCGGTAGAGTTAGTACCTACTCAGGAACGTTGTCGGCCAGGTACTCGATCTCACCTACTCGGAGTTGTTTTCCGAGAAGGGCAGATTTCCTACAGAACAGTCACGGGCTTGATAATGAATAGTACGGTATCCCATATACGAAGACTTATCCGTATACGATTCCCTGGATTATCGGGGTAAGCATACGTATCCGGTAAGGATCCCCAGGAGATAATATAACCCCCCGTAAGGAGGGAGGACACCCCTTAAACTAGGAAGTCATTCCCGACGGTTAAGGAAGCCAGAGTCCTACTCTGGCATAAGTCCATGTCCAGTGCGACTCGGGGAGCCCCCTATAAAAGGATCAGTAATCCCATAGGGGAGGACAAGTCTTTTAGGTCTCAGAAGCGATACAAGTCTTAGGAGCCTGAAGCCATCCAGAAGCCCTAGCGATTCCCACGAGAAGACCCACCGCCTCGAAGGAGTCGAGCCCTGCGGAATTAGCGTCCGATTAGGTCTAGGGTAGCCACTAACTTACACATCATTTGTAAGAGATATTATTTGGTTAATATATACGAATAGGACGTAGGGTTGTTATCCTGAGGGAGGCCCGAACCTGTATAAAAATGGTGTTTCCTTGCTGTCAGATCTCTTGGCCTTGTGCCCTAGGGGTCCCTACCTAACAACAAGTACATGCCACGAATACCGTAAGATCAGTGGTTTACCGATCGTCGACACAATCCAAACGAAGCATTGAGTTCATCTGGAAGTGTTCATCAAACTCATTTCTCTTGGAAATTGGGGTCTCATAGATGGTTAGGAGTCCTTGAGAGCTCCCATCTTTTGTGGTGAGCCTCAAAAAGTTTGTAAAGGCCGGGATCGCCTCCGCAGCAAAGAATCACCAAGAAGAAGTCGAGGAGACGCAAGAGCATCCTCGAGGGAGAAAGGTTTGAGAGGAAGCTGGCTCTTGATCACGTGTGATCGAGCTTCCCAAACGGAGACGTAGGATCCCCCCCAAGGATCTGAACTTCGGCAAAAAATCCCTTGTCTCCTTGTTCATTTACTTTCCGCATTTACTTTGCAAGTATTACTCATATTGCTTGTATTAATCTTGCTAGTATATTTTCCTTCATATCATACCACTTGCTATTCTTGCTAGTTAATAGAACATAATTCCGCAAAATTGCAAGAATTGCTTAAATTTGATTAAAATTGTTTAGTCGCCTATTCACCCCTCCCCTCTAGGCCGACATCTTGATCCTTTAATTGGCATCAGAGCGAGGCCTCTCTTGTTAGGGCTTCACCACCAAGAGAGCCCAAGATGTCGCATGAAGATTCTGGTGTGGGAAGTGGACATGCTAGTGGTAGTGCTCACTCATATCAAAATGTTCCTCCACCTAGTACTACGTACAACACTCATTCATATGGTGGATCATCCGGTAGAACTCCCTAGTTTGATGGAACTCATTATGATTCATGGAAACATAAGATGAAAATGCATTTGATATCTCTTAACCCCGCCATTTGGCAAATAATGCAAATTGGCTATATTGTAGGAGATGAGGACAACTCTACGCCTGATGAAGATAGACTCATTCACTACAATGCTCAAGCCGTGAATGCTATTTTTGGAGCATTGAGTGGAGATGAGTTCAACCGGGTGTGCTCTCTTGAGAGTGTCAAAGAAATTTGGACCACTCTCATGGAGATATATGAAGGCACATCCACCATCCAGGAGTCAAGACTTGAGTTGTTAAAGGGCAAACTTGATCGGTTCGTCATGGGAGATCAAGAAACACCAAGTGAGATGTACACCCGCCTCAACAATCTAGTCAATGAGATCAAGGGGCTTGGAAGCAAAGAGATGACAAACAACTATGTTGTCAAGAAGATGCTCTGTGCCATTGCTCCCAAGAATCGGACCTTGGTCACACTCATTTGGGAGAAGGACAACTTCAATGAGTTCACCCCACATGATGTCCTTGAGTGCATTCTTGCTCATGAATTAATGGACGAGGAAGCTCATGAGATCCGTGCTCTCACAAAGCCAAATCGCCCCCTTTGGTATATCTTGACTTTTATCATCTTGCTTAACTCTAGACTACTCTTTTATGTATTGTCTACTTCACAACTTTATTTTTTCTGGAAACATCACACCTTTACATTATGCAATATCTACTGAGGCCATGCTAGCTAGCGCCCATATGAACTTAATGAAATATGTAAGGCGGTACAACCCATGTTCACAGTATCCCTTTTTTTATGGTTATTGTCCATTATTAAACTGCATATCAGTTCATTTTACCTCATTAAAGGAATTACTATTGAATAAGTTCACGTGAAACCATTGAGTTCAAAAGTTGAAGTATATCTGGATATCAATACAGAGAGTGATAATTATGACCCAAAGGTTTCTACATCTTTGAGACTAACAAAGCAGGTGGGTCTTTGTTTCTCAATGTCACAAAATTTATTGCTTAAAGACTTGCTCTTCAAAAGTATTTATCAACCCCTTTCAATGATATTTAACTAACTGTGATGCCTTGGCAGAGCTGGTATTTTTATGAAATTGTGTTGGTTGAAGCTCGCATTATCCATACAATTATTATACTTCATCCATGTCATGGTAGGTCGTTTTAGAATATGTTAAAGTCAAACATTTTGAGGTTTGACCATCAATGCTGAAAATTTACCAACATCAGTTCATCATGAAATAAAGGGAATCAGCCTAGCTAATACATGCTGATCTATAGACAAATACGCTCAAAATCTATGCCAATGAAATACTAGGCAAAGAAACCATGGGGGGAAAGAGGGGAGGAGGTGGAGGTGCGCTTGGTGGAGCTTGAGGCGGTGCCGACGGAGCCTGTGGGAGTCTAGCGCTCAACGGAGCTTGGGGCGGTGGCGCTTGGGGCGGCGCCGTCGGTATTGGCGCGCCAAAGCTTGGGGCAGTGCCGTGGGCTTCATGCTCCATCGTGAGCTCAATGACGAAGCGGGAGCGGCGGCGCTCGAGGAGGTCCGGCAGCGGTGGCGGTAGCGCTTCAGGAGAGAAGGCGATGCGGCGGCCGCTGCTAGTTTAGACTTAGGGTTTGACGCATGGGCATGAAAAGTTACAAGTCCCGTGCATCCATATATATAGTCAATATCACCACTGACGGGCAACGTGGCGACGCCTGTCAGTGGTGACTTTTTTGAGTATGTTGAAGTAGTGTAATAAGTCACCATCGACGAGCAACCTGAGTACGCACACTTAATTGAGTGTAAATTACTGAACTGCAACTTCAGTCTCCATATTTAGACAATTAAAATTGTACAAAGTAGAGATTTGAAACTTCAAAGCACTAGAACAATTAATTTATCAAATTATCCAATAAATTACAATATTTGAGAAAAATACAACTAGGTTTCGACATCATTGTCATCATTGCCATCGTTGTCAACTAGCTTTTTCCCTTCATGTGTTAGTTCTTCATTATGAGCTTTATGTATCGTACAGACGAACATCATTATCAATTGGGCCATTGTTTTTCTTTTTCTTTCGTCTTCATCATCGGTTTCTGGATCGTCGAATTGGTCATAGTCTTCTTCATCCACTACACCGTCAACTCCAACAATACTCCTTTTTTCTTTTCCTCACAATGTGGCACTTCTCATTGGATGGGGTCGAATATGTAGAAGACTTGGGCAACCTGTTTAGCAAGATGAATGGCTTTTCTTTGGACCCAACACTCTGTACATTCACCATATGAAGTTGTGATCTTCAACACGCACATCTTTGAAATGCACCCATCGGCAGCGAAATATGGAGATCTAAGTCGTACATAGTCAAGTTCTCAAATCTCTTCAATCATGCCATAGTACACGCACTTAGGTCCGTCGTGACTACTTTTAGCTTCCAAAGTTACCCACTGTTCTGGTACGTGTTTTTTCCGGTCTTGAGCCTCCGTATAGAATGTGTGTCCGTTGATCTCATATCCTTGCCATGTCACGATGTTGGCCATAGGTTCTCTTGACAACCATTTGACCATATTTTCTTCTTCAATTTCTGGCATTTTCGCATAAAAGGGGGGCTTCAACCATTGGCTGAACTAGCTGTTGTGTGTTTTCGTGATCCAAAATGGCCTCTAGTCTAGATTTTGTTCGTGTAACAATTTCAGGTGCATTTCGATATAGGCCCCACCACTGACATGTGTTCCAAGATCGTGAAATGTGCTCTATTGAAGTCAATTCTATCAATAGACCAGTAATCTTTCCTTCTGAGTGTCCCGACACCAAAAAGCCTACCTGAGTGCCAAGAAGGAGGAACACCTATAGGTTGGTGTTCAGCCGTGTAATCTGTGTAGAACTCGATGACCTCTCCGGCAACATAGCCTTGGATGATGCTCTCTTACGGCCAATATTTGTTATGAACATAGCGCTTTAGAATTCTCATGTACCTCTCGAACGGGTACATGATGTGTATGAACACAGGACCCAGCTCCTGTATCTCCGTACGGGTCATGAGTGTACCATGATATTGAAAAATGTTGGAGGGAAGTACATCTCCAGTTGGCATATTATCACAGTGATCTCATACTTAAGTTTCGTTAGGCGCTGCGGGCGGATTGACTTCTGAAAGATCATGTTAAAAAAGCTACACAGGTTTGTGACTGTCTCGCGGACTCCTGGCTCCATAAGACCTCTTATTGCAACAGGTAACATCTGTGTGATCATCACATGACAGTCATGGGACTTCATGCCAATTAATTTTAAGTATTTCATGGAAACAAGTTTCTTTATGTTTGCCTAGTAACCGGATGGAACTTTCATCCTAGAAAGGCACTCACACAATTTCTACTTCTCAGCTTTGCTCAGAGTGTAGCAAGCAAGAGGAGGCGCGTTTTGACTTTCACATCACCCTTCTTTGTATTTATCTCTGTTTATTGTGACCACAGCTCAGATCTAATACCCATCTGTTGCATGTCAAGCCGTGCCTTCACACTATCATTTGTCTTGTCTATAATGTTGAGCAAGAGAATAATCAAGCTGTCACAAACATTTTTTTGACATGCATGACAACTATGCTGTGACGGGTATGTAGAACTTTCTAGTAAGGCAAGTCCCATGTCGGGACCCAAATCCATAATAGAGAGCTTTAAGTAAAACCACCCGCTAAGTCGAAACGTCAACCCCGACCCCAATCCTTGGGTGTCAATTTCAAGAGTGGAGTGATATGGCTTCGAATAGCCCGAGACGTCAACCCCGAACTCGCTCCGGCAGATAACTGCACAGGTTGAGTAGGGTGATATGGCCTCCTCACTCTTTTCCTACTGAGCCGGAACGTCAATCCTAAACTCGTCCCGGCAAATTAATGCTTGGCTGGAGTAGGATGATATAGTTCCCAATCTCTCAGTAGAAGAGTCACTTCATAGGGTGATTAAACCTAACAACTCTATGATATAGACTCTGAAACCCTACCCGCATCATGTGCTTCAATAACATACATGCAAGGCACATGAGGCAGGTGACACAACCAGATACCACAGCAGTAACTCTACGACAAAAACTGCAATACTATAAGTTCTTGAAACTTAACAACATATTCACACATAGGATCCAAAGATCTAAGTCCAACTACACAGCGGAAGAGTAATTAAGGCTACGAAGCCAAAAGGTCGGGCCAAACGTGGCAACAGAACAAAGTGAGCTGCCCAATCCCAGGGGCAGGACCACTGCCTGGGATCTCCAGGGACTAGTCGTCGTTGGCGTCGATCTCTACGTAGAAACCACCCTCGGAGGGGATGGTTTCCTCTACAAGAAAAATGTCAACAATTGTAGAGTGAGTACAAAAATTGTACTCAGCAAGACTTACAAGGGAAAATTAATAATAGATGCAACAGGTGTCAATGACAGGGTTATCTGTGGACTATTTTGCGGAAAGCCAATTTAGCTTTATCAATATTCTTTAGGTAGATAAAAGCTGACTACTAGAGTACTTTTGAAAGGAGAGGAGTCGAACTCTTCACGATAAGATTCTATTGCAGACCACCGAACATTTAAACCCTCGATTCTTCCTCAACCACCCGGGAGGAAGCAACCGCTACACCTCAACCTTAGAGTTGGCAAATTTTAGATTTATCGTTGTAGTTGTCTAATTCGATGTAGGTAATCACCAAGTTATCCATACCGCGGACACGGCTATTCGAATAGTTTAAACCCTGCAGTTGTGTACATCTTTACCTACACGTATGATCGTCTCTTAGTGCTAGACCAAGGACACACTTTCACGAGGTGTGCTAGCAGAGGGTGATCGAACACGACCGTTACAATGCTTTCGACCTAGGTATGAGCCACCCTTATGGGCCATTCCATGTACATCAGTCTGGCCGCAACTGCGACATGGTCCCATAAGTTGTGAATCGAGGTACATCCCCGGTCTCCCAGACCGTATGTCCACCCCACCCTTATATTGAGATACCACACCACATCCCCTTTTTCACGCACTCGGCAAATCGAAACGGCAAACTAATGTAGCTCATACTCTAAGTCTAGGCAAATTATTTAGTCGTGGGTAGTCCATTATCCCACCCGTGTAGGAGTACGCAAATCTTGGGTCAATATACATCAGGAACCGGTGCTTGTGGGAAAACGAGACAACCCACTATGCTCCCAGCCATGGCCTCTCGTTTAACCCGAGAATTATTAGTCAAGTTCATTAGACAGTGCCCGGTGAACACCCACCTACCACCTAACCCATCCAGAGTGTTAGTGTTTCATCTGCCATCCAAGAAATTACGACTTTTACATGTCTAAGCATATCTAAGCATTAATAATTATATAAGTAGCTTAGAAGCAACAACTAAACTACTCTAAATAGGTTGGGAGGGTGGTGGTGTTGATTGAGCGACAAAGTAAGTTCATGCGAGGAATAGAGGTAATACTTAGTGAAAAGTAGAATTTGAACGCATGCGATATTTGAATTTGAAAACAACTAATACTTTGCAAATAATAGGTGTTTGCAATATGTTCAAAGGGGGTTGCTTGCCTTGTTGCCCTGCAACTACACCCGCTCGTGATCGAGGTTGTCCTCTTCGGGATTTTCCGGTTCTATCGGAGAAGACGAAAACACCGGAAAGAAGGGCATAAATGTAAATACCAAAATGCTGAACATCGGCATGGGATGAAATGCATTCCATGATATAGAGGATACAAAATGAAGACTAATGCAAGTGGAATCATTTTAATCGGAGTCTGGACGCTCGAGATATCGCGATCCGACGACTTCCGGCTAATCGGGAAACCTTAATTTGGGCTTTTAGCAAGTTATGTTTTTCCTCGCATGAAAACATTTATGGAAATGATGTATTTGAATAGCTCTCATTTTTCTGAATAATTTGATATATTATTTGCATTTTTCTGATTAAAAATAAATTTTCTAAGATTTAATCAATTTTTAAATCTTTTTTGTATTTTCTGAGTAAATAAAAATAAATATTAAATAATAATTATTTTTATTACTTAATTCATTTTTACCGAGAGGCTGACAGGTGGGCCCCATAGTCAAAGTTTGACCAAGGTTGATTGAGTCAATGACAGGTGAGGCCCACTTGTCAGAATTTTCATTTTCCTTAATCTTTTATTTTAATTACTGTCGGGTGGGTCCCACATGTCATTCGGACATCATTAATAAGCTTATTTAATGCACTGTTAGCTGTTAATCATGTCATTAATGTGTCGGTGAGCATTAATTACCCCAGATTAGCATTTAATAATCAATGATTAGTATTAATGGTGTTGGAATAATCTTAATTACCGAATTTAAACACGATTCAGTCATTAGTGCAATGATTAGTATTTAATGTACTTAATTAAACACTAGTTATTAATTAGGGCAATTAATATGCCCTAACGACCGGATTAATGGGCCATTAGTGCCCCTAACCGTGCCTGGTCGGGACCCGGCCGCTTGGCTCGGTCCAACCGCGAGCTCGCCCGGCACGGCATGGCCGGCGGCGAGGCCGGGAAAGGGAAGGCGGCGGCGGCGCTTGGGCTTACCGGCAGGGAAGCGGCGGTGCGGGGCTCGGGAGCGGCCAAGGCGGGAGAGGCGGGCGGCGAGGTCGAGCGGCACCGAGGGGAGGCGGTGGCCAAGGTGGACGGCGACGGGGCCGAGCGAGGCCGGGTGGAGGCAGGTGCGGCATCGGCGAGATGGGGCGGCGAGGTCGAGCGGCGGAGCAACGGGGGGCGGCGCGGCGAGGTGGCGTCGAGTGGCGACGGCGAGGGACCGAGGCGACGAGACTCGGGCCGGGAGCTAAGCGGTGGGGCGATGCGGCGAGGTGCGGGGAGGAGGGAGAAGAAAATCCGGCCGGCCGAGGGGGGTTATAAAGGGGAGGAAAGGCGGCGGGGTGAAGTAGGAGGTGGCCGCGGCTCTTCGGGAGCTCGCCACGGAGGCGGGGCGGCGGGGCAGCCGAAGCTGCTGCTGGCATCGGCAGCAGCCGGATGAGGATGGGGTGGAGGCGTAGGGGTGAAGGAAGGGGGTGGCGGGCTGGGCCGGGAAAGGGGGAGAAGGGAGATGGGCCGGGAAAGGAGGCCCGTCCGAGTGGGTAGAGTTAGTTTTTGATTTTTCATTTTTGATTTTCTGGTTTTCTATTTATTCCAAACTCCATTTGAAACATGTTTGAATAAATCCCGAAGCAAATCTTGATTATCCAAAATTTTGCCCATTAATCTTATAAGCAAATAAGGTATCATTTAGAATATATTTTTTTCAAAGTACTCTTGTTTAAGAGATTTTAACCCAAAGTCTGGAATTCCTCCTAAACCCTCATATGTGAATTAGGGTTCATTTTCCTCGGTGATTTGAAAAATTCAAATTTCCCCTCATTTTTAATTTCATGAATGCATGCCATAATGCATATTTACAAAGCATTAACTTTAGGGGTGTTACATCCCAAAATACGGATTTCCTTTTCCAGATGCCCGGTCTTAGCTTTTGTGTCTTTCCGGGCAGAATATCGATTTGTTCCCCTGTATTTTTCGTCCGTTCAACTTTTCCTTGTACTGCCTCCATGGGTCATTCTTGGCCAGCCACCTTCGGTTACCCATGTACACAATTTTTTCGACTTCTTTAAGAACTGACTCACTGTTTCTTCTTGGCACATGACATATGCTTTGTGTCCTTTGACAATCTGGACAAAAGAGTTTGCGTACGTCGGATAATCATTGATGGTTGTGAACAACAATGCTCGTAGCTGGAAGTTATCTTCTTTGTCAGCGTTTCCAGACCTCTGCCGCTTCGTGCCAAAGTGTCTCTATTTCTTCCTTCATTATCTGTATGTACGCATAAATATCATTTGTAGGCTGCTTCAGCCGGCCCTTCAATGAGCACAGAGAGGTGCGTATATTTCTGCTTCGTGCACAACCATAGAGAAAGGTTGTAAATCTAGAGAAGCACGGGCCATGTGTTGTGTCTACTGCTCATGTTACCGAATGGATTGACTCTACATTCGTACTCATACCAAACCTTATGCTCCTCGCCTACTCACCAAAATCAGGAAAATCCCTGTCAACGATCCTCCACTGGCATGCATTGGCAGGGTGTCTCATCATTCCATCATCCTTTCACCCCTCTTGAGTGCCAACGCATCAGCTTTGCCTCCTTCTTGTTAGCAAATAAACATTTCAAACAGGAAATGACTGGAAGATACCAGCAAACCTTTGCATGAGGCCCCTTCACTTCATCCTCATCCTCGTCATAATCATGTTGATTTGTAGCCTGCTTGTATCAGGATGTTTTGCACACCAGACATCTGTGCAGGTCTGCGTACACTTTGCGTTGTATAATGCAGTCATTCGTACATGCATGAAATTTTTGTACGTCCAATCCAAGAGGGCAGATAACCTTCTTCACCTTGTAAGTGCTTTTAGGAAACATGCTCCCCTTTAGAAGAATGTCAGATAAGAGCACCAACAACTTTGTGAAGCCTGTGTCCGCCCAGTTATAGGTTGCCTTAAGCTTTAGAAGTTCTAGTGAGACTGATGATGTATAGTACGATATCCTGTATAGCAGAAGGTATCCGCATATGATTCCCTGGGTTTCCAGAAAGGTACAGCGTATTTAGTAAGGATCCCCAGACCGCAAGGTAACCCCTCGAAAGAGGGAAGATATCCCTTAAACTAGGAAGTCAATCCCGACATTCAAGGAAGCCGGACTCCTACTCGGGCGTAAGTCCATGTCCAGTACGACTCTGGGGACCCCCTATATAAGGATCAACAATCCCATAGGGGAGGACAGGTCTTTCTAGTCGCATGGCAAGTTGAGCCAAATTCCAGGAGGTGAAGCCCTAGAAGACCCGCTGCCTTGAAGGAGTCGAGTCCCGCGGGATTAGTTAGATTAGTCTGCGATTAGGCCTAGGGTAGCCACTAACATACACCCCCTTTGTAAAGACGTTTTCTCCATCAATATATACGAACAGGACGTAGGGTTATTATCCCGAGGGAGGCCCGAACCTGTATAAAAAAGGGTTGTCCCCTGTTGTCAGATCTCCTGGCCTTGGGCCCTAGAGGTCCCTACCCCTCAGTATCACCGTTTCACGAATACCGTAAGATCGCCGATTCACCGATCGTCGACAGATGGCACCGACCGTGGGGACCTCTCCGGATCAAGCCGTCCAGGAAGAATCAAAGTCGGCAGGATGTGCAACTAATCGCGATCAGCTCTTTTCGCCAACTGCACAGCCCTCGTCGGTCCGACCCGAAGAGGAGGAAGCAGACGCGACAAGAAGTCCGATCGCCCCCACGCGCCGTGCTGGGTACCCAGACCGGGGCTTCTACGACAACTTTGGCCCCATGGATCCGTACCCGGTCACGGATCACGTAGATTTTGGAGAATACGCCCCTGGAGAGTACTCGGATCACGAAGCAGATCGCTTCAGGGCCGAGTGCGCCAGGGCCTTCGACGGGAAGTTGGTGCTGAACGACAACCTCCCGACAGGAACGACCAGTCCAATGGTCGGAATTTCACCTGCGAATTCTGATCGTCAGAACGATCACGACCCTACCCACGCCGCGTCCGAGGAGGACAACGTGATGGAGTGTGAGTACACATCATCTAACCAAGGACCTTGAGTGGTTCTCGCGATCGACGATGGCCGTGAAGATCTCGAGGACTGAGGTCTCCCTGGGGGCTCGGAACGACGCAGTACAATGGCCACTCCCCCCAGGAACGGGGACTTGCCTACCGCTGCAGAAAGAACCCCTCCAGGAATGAGGGAATACGTGTCCCGAACCATTCGAAGGCTCACGAAGGTGCGCAATCTGCTGTCACGACCACCGGCAGCGGATCTATCAACACCCGTGGGTATGCAATGGCTACAACTGCTGGGGGCTGACCTCCAAGAGGCCCAAGACCAAGCTGAGTCTTCTCGAGCCCAGTCGCTGACACGCAGCTCTACTCGAGTAAGAACCCCTTCTCCGCTAGAAGAGCGTGACCGAGAAGGACAACACCCCAGGAACAGGTCTCCTCAGGAGGAGCCACCTGCCGACCTCCGAGACTAGCTCAACAGGCGCTGACACCAAAGGCACCAGCAAGAGCAACAGCTCCCTCGGAGGGAGCACACACAACACGCCAACGTTCGCGGCCGAACCTCGACCTCGAACAGCGGCGAGAGTGCACCTTATCAGGGAGCCTTCAGTGGATGCCAAGCGCTATCCCAGGAGCTCCGACAGGTGCGCTGGCCTTCTCATTCAAGCCTAGGTCGCTAGAATCATATGACGGCACCACGAATCCCGTGGAATTCCTGCAGATCTACACCACCGCGATCGAGGCCATAGGCGGGGACGAGAAGTTTATGGCCAACTACCTCCCTACCGCTCTCAGGGGAGCCGGTAGGACTTGCTTGACGAATTTACCCCCAGGAACGATCCGTTCGTGGGGACAGCTCTGCGACATGCTCCTCGGGAACTTCCAAGGCACCTTCCCAAGACCTGGTCGTGTCGATGATCTATTCCTAGTTGTCCAACGACCAGATGAGACCTTCCGAGAGTTCACCAAGAGGTTTAGTGCGGTCTGCAACACTATTCCAAAGATAACTGACTCGGATGTCATCTGCGCCTTCAGTCAGGGCAGCAGAAACGAGATGTGTACGCACGACTTGATCATGCGACCACCAAAGACCACGAGACAGCTCATGGACCTGGCCGAAAAGGCCACCTGTGCGGAGGAGACCCTGCGATACATCAAGCAGCAACGAGGCGGCTGACCAATTCTCCCCTCCGAGCAAGGGACGATTCGAGAAAGACTAAACGCAAGAAAAAGTCCTCCGGAGGGAACAAGGAGAAAAGGGACAAAGCCGACGAGGTAATGGCCGACATCTCCGAGAAGCGCACCTGGTGACCGCGCCCCAAAGACAAGCCTACCAATTCCTCCGACAAGCCATCCAAGCCCTGGTGCAACTTTCACCAGACCGACTCGCATGATCTACGTCAGTGCCGCATCTTCAAGAAATACCTTAGGGAAGAGAGAGAGAAGTTCCGCGAGGAGGATCCTCAGGTCGCTAACAACAGTCGGGACACAACTTCCGACGACGATGACTCCACTCCTGAGCCTTTCCAGGGGCACGTCAGAGCAATCGAGCACATATTCGGGGGCTCAACCTCTTCTGAGTCAAAGAGGCAATACAAGGCGATTGCCCGAGAAGTTCTCGCGAGTGTACCGCGGGTCCCTCGGGCGGTCAAGTGGTCCAAGGTCACGATCTCTTTCGACCAGACAGACTACCCTGAGAACTGTGCTCGGCCGGGACGATATCCAATCGTTGTTGAACCAACAATCAACAACTGCCGAGTAGGCCGCGTGCTGGTAGATGGAGGGAGCTCCCTCAATATCATATTCGCCAACGCCCTCGACGCAATGCAAGTACCACGGTCGTCTGTCCAGACGATAACACAGGCATTCCACGGTATCGTCCCGGGCTCGTCGGCCATGCCTATCGGGCAAGTCACGCTCCCGGTTACCTTTGGTACACCGGAGAACTTCCGAACAGAGAAGATCCTATTCGACGTCGTCGATTTTGAAACAGCGTACAATGCTAACCTGGGACGCCCGACTCTGGCCAAGTTCATGGCAGCAACGCACTATGCCTATCAGTGCATAAAGATGCCCGGCCCAAAAGGCATCCTCACGATAAAGAGTTCCCCCAAGGAAGCAATCCTCTACGACAAGCGCAGCCTCGACCTCGCAGAACAACACCAACTCTCTAGTCGGGACACCGATGTAACGGCACGCGCCTCCACATCGACAAGACCACCGCCACCACTTGCGAGCGATAACTTCGGAAAGTACCTCCTCCAAGTCGGAGAAAAAGTTCCACGATTAGATCGAAACTGGGGGAAAATAGCGCCTCCTCCTCAGCGGGACCATGGTTCCACAGGAGAAGCCATCTGATCCAGGTCGCTCGTACCAGCCGCCAAAAAGTCATGTCCCTTAGAGAATCCCCCGTGCAAGTACCTTCGGTAAGGTTGCATGGCCATCGCCCCCCTCATCAGCAAGTTCCAAAGTTGCACCAGCTCCAGCCCTGAAGATCATCAAGCTACGAACAAGTCGATGATAAGACGCTCCGGGCGCCGCTGCCCAGCATGCGCACTCAACAAAGTTTCGTCAGCGGGTCAC
Organism: Stipa capillata; assembly: GCA_019208055.1. NCBI lineage: Eukaryota > Viridiplantae > Streptophyta > Magnoliopsida > Poales > Poaceae > Stipa > Stipa capillata. The sequence goes on from JAGXJF010004844.1 coordinate 80,050, forward strand.
GACGGAAAGGACGTGAGTCTCTGGGACAACCGGCGACAAGCTGAAGGAGGGGGGACGGCTTACCTTTTTTTAGTTTCCTAGAATGCCTTTCTTACAGTAGCTTGTAAAAGACACAGTTTCTAAATACACCAAGTTTCTAGTCACTATATATTTTTTCGGACTGCCTATCCAAGATGCCCCTCGAATAAGACAGTCGGGGGCTAGATGAGATGAGAATATGGCGAATTGGTGTACGCATACGAGCATTGACCTTTCTCGGCCTACGCGAAGGGGAAAGGTTCCGCACTACAACCGTCAGGGACGCAAGGAAAACCCCTTAACGTGTCTGCAGGTGACAGGGGAAGCCATTGAGCCCCCCACTTGACCAGACCTAAGGCCTGGTCGACTAAGCTCCCTGGTTCTGTAGTAACGTTCCTCGATCTCGAGTAAAGGAAGGGAAAGAAGGTGCGAATATGACTAGACCAACGAAACCCATACGTTCATTCACGTTCCCGATTACTTTGAACAGAAGGCATCACGGGTAGAACGTAATGTGGTCGTTAGCAGGGCAAAAATGTGGAGCTTACTAGCTTATGCCCAGTACCCCGGCAAACAAACGGAACACAAGTTGTCGCCACGACCGGGAAAAACGGCACAACTCGAAGATCCTAAGTTAGGGGGAAGAAGCAACGAGTTCAATCAAGTCCACAACAAACCCCGCATACGACAAGCATTTCGCAGAGTAGACAAATACTGTAAAAAGAACCCAAGTTTCTAGAAAACAAAAAATACACAAGATTAATCGCACAGTTACTGACAATTGTCTGGTATAAGTTCCTATTCTACTTAGCTAGACTAGACGCCTGGACCCGATCACCGAAGGCATCCGCCGCACTCTACACAGCGTCAAGAAGATCCTCCTCCCTACCAGCGGGCAGGTCGGTGGCTAGGGCCTTCAGTGACAAGTTCGGGTGCTGACACCGGAGAAGAGCCAGGGCAAAAGCCAGGGCATCCCGCACGCCCTGCTGAAGCTCATCTTCAAGAAGCTTCTCGAGAAGAGGCTTCAACCGAGAGACCGACGCCACGAGCTCCTCCAACTGGGTAGCAGATGAAGGACGGGGGAGGACGGCAACTCTAACTTCAATGAGCGCCTTCTCGAGCGTATCAAGCACGCGCTCGAGATCCTCCTCCAGTTTTCCTGCGTAGGCGTTGCTCCTTTGCAGGGAAGACTTCGTTTCCGACAAGCGGGCCTTCGACACCCGAAGCTCAGCCTCGGCCGTCTCCCTCTTCTTCTCGGCTTCCCGGAGACGCTTCTGCAACTCCTCCTTCTCCACGCGCCAGTTCCCCGACTCCTCAAGGAGTTTCTTCAACTCCTCGTTTGCCGCTCGGGTAGCCTCTAGCTCGGTTTGGGCCTTCTCGAGCGGGGAACCCGGGAGATGGTGATCTAAAAGCAGGTACAGTACACGTTTTATCACTGACATTTCTTTTTACTTGTAGCAAAGACGTCAGGCCGACGCTCTCCAGCACCAAGGGTTTCGGCGCAGAAGGCTCCACCTGCTCAACCAACACCGGTGCTGGTCTTGGCGGCGGGGGATGTTCCTCGGCGGTCTCTCCCGCCGATACGCTGGCGGGAACAATGGTAATCATAACCGGAGGCTCCAAGTCAATTCGTCATCAAAACAAGAAGCGAAAGGAACTCCGGAGAGGGCCAGGAAAAACACACTCACCTTGTACGCTTTGCATGGGGTAGGAATCCCTTGGATGAAGCATCAGGGCCTCGCTTCTCGGAGGAGGCCAGCGGTGCCTTTCCCTTCGCCGTTGCCACCTCTTCCCTATGAGTAGTCGAGGGAGGAGGTGTCGGTTCTCGTGGAGGAAGGCCGCCCGCTTTATGCTGTCCGACAAGCTACTCCTGTTAACCTGCTCGGGGAAAAGCACGGAGAAGAGCTAGCCGGGCAAAGAGTCCTAACCTGAGGCTGGGGATCTGGTGGAGGAGAAAAGTTCTAGGTAGGGGGCTTTACCCGGGTGTCCTCCCTTGCCGCCGCGGCCCTGGATGGACCTCCACCTCCCTCTTCGGAGGTTGGCCCGGTCTCCCCAAGGACTTCGACATCCTCATCCTAAACGGAGGCGCCAGCGCGTTCGGCCTCTAGGTCAAGGCCTCCGTGGCCTACTCGCTACAGAGACAAACTCGAAGGTGGTTAGTATTACCATACGAGTGACAAACAAAACACCAGACAAGGTAAAGGACTTTCGACTTACCGAGAGGATTTATTTTTGGTTGTCGGGGCTGAGCCTCAGGATAGACAGTGGCACTCCAGTCCGCCCGCCTGGGGGAGATTGCTCGAATAGGTTGCTCAACCTATTCTGAAGCTCCTCGGGGGACAGATCTACGCAATCTAAAATGATCAAAAACAAGTTGGAAGTCGCACCGACTAGCATGACACAGGAAGGGGAAATGCCTACTGGTGTCAAAGTCTCTTGACTGGTCCTGCCCCTCCGGGACCATCCAGGCAGGCTGGATCCTCGACCGAAGAGGGCTGAGTCACCGCCGAAGGAAATCTTCTGCGACATCCCACGCCGACAAGCCCTTGGCGGCGAGATTGGCGATGTCGCCGACAAGAGCCCTGAGCTGTTTTGTCTCCTTTGGGGTTTTTGCCCAACACTTCACCGGGAGAGGAGCCAGGCCTCGGTAGCTAATCCCGGAGAGAGGTGGAGGCTGGCAGTAGAACCACCTCGAGTGCCAGCCCGACCACAACGACTTCCAGGAGGAGGGAATGTAGGCATCCTTCTTCCCCTCCCGGAGTCGGAACCCGGCGCCGTCGACGACTCCTCCGCCGCTGACCTTCATCCGACGGAGGTTATAGAAGAACCTCCACAGCTCCAGCTCGGTCGGATGCCGAGGTACGCTTCACACAAGTGTGCGAAGACCGCCAGCATCAGGACCGAGTTCGGGTTGAGGTGAATCAACTCGATCCCGTAGAACTGGAGCACGAGGAGGAAGATGTGTGATGGTGGGAGTTGGAATCCGCACCTGAAGAAATCTGCGAAGACGACGACCCAATCTGTATCCGGACTGGGGAACGTCTCCTTCATGGCTTCCCAGACAGGCACGAACACCTCCGGGAGGATCACCTCCTCCGCCACGAGTCTTTTGAGGGCGGAGGAATCCATCACCGAGGCTTCGAATGCAGGGATGACAGAAATTGGCTCCCCCGAAGCATCCCCCGACGACTTCATGGGCTCAGGGGACTTCCTTGTGGCGCTCTTCTTGCCCATTTCTTCCGGCTGATCGGAGATGATGGAAGCAGGAGGTTTTGGCAAGGGGCGCGAGGAAGAAGACAAAAGGGGCAAGAATGCTAAGGGACAGAGAGTAACGCGGGCAAAAACCCCGACTCTTGGTTCCTTAAGGGATTTTCAATCTTCGCCTGACCGAGCGCGGTTAACGGCACGATCCGTTCCACGCATTTAATGCGGGCAGTTGCTTTTTCCACGTATGAGGCGTTGCACGGGAAAAAGAGGGCCTGACAAACCCACAACCCCGACAAGCGCGCCGTGTTACGGCTCACGTCAGCCGCACAGCGGCGCAGAAAAAAGGAAAGATTCTTCATCACCACGCGAAATTTCTGCCACGACGGTTCGGTTTTCCAGAAATCCGCCAGGCAAGACGCGTGTCCATGATCAACAGATCAGATCGGCTCGGAAATAACTTTGGGTTTTTCTAGAGAATTGCTCCGATATATCTGGCACGACTACTTGGTAGGGATTAAGCCTACTCGGGAAAGTTGTCGACAAGGACCACCCACTTCGCCTACTCGGAGCCGCTCCCCGAGAGGGGCAAAATTTTCACAGAACAGTCATGACCTCACTTCGCATACTGATGGGGGGCTTGATGATGTATAGTACGATATCCTGTATATCAGAAGGTATCCGTATATGATTCCCTGGGTTTCCAGAAAGGTACAGCGTATTTAGTAAGGATCCCCAGACCGTAAGGTAACCCCTCGAAAGAGGGAAGATATCCCTTAAACTAGGAAGTCAATCCTGACGTTCAAGGAAGCCGGAGTCCTACTCGGGCGTAAGTCCATGTCCAGTACGACTCTGGGGACCCCCCTATATAAGGATCAACAATCCCATAGGGGAGGACAGGTCTTTCTAGTCGCAAGGCAAGTTGTGCCAAATTCCAGGAGGTGAAGCTCTAGAAGACCCGCTACCTCGAAGGAGTCGAGTCCCGCGGGATTAGTTAGATTAGTCTCGATTAGGCCTAGGGTAGCCACTAACATACACCCCTTTGTAAAGACGTTTTCTCCATCAATATATACGAACAGGACGTAGGGTTATTATCCCGAGGGAGGCCCGAATCTGTATAAAAAAGGGATATCCCCTGTTGTCAGATCTCCTGGCCTTGGGCCCTAGAGGTCCCTACCCCTCAGTATCACCATTTCACGAATACCGTAAGATCGCCGATTCACCGATCGTCGACAGAGACAGACAACCGTGTGTTCTTCGATTTGCATCTGGCAAACAAAGGTATTTTCGAGTCTTCCAATAATCCTACGAACTTATTGAACTCTCTTTCATCATTATGGTTTGTCATCTCTACCATGTCACGCAACATTTCATCCAACTTTGATCCATCGATCGTCCACTAATAATTAAAATGAGAGCACAAATTAATTAATTATCTATAGCTAGCTAGCTAGCTGTCATGTACATTTTAATAAACTAGCACAAATTAGTTACCTCGTTTTGATCCCCTCAAAATCAAGTAGATCTACAATGTCTGCCTTACTTCCTCTCTCTATGTTACCACAATTAGTGAATGTGAGAGATAGCACAAATTAGCAAGATCCAAACAAATACAAGCATAGATAGAGCACTACTAACCTTTGATAACCCTCCAACTCAAAGATTCAAAAAGACCCTTTCAAATCCAACACCAAATCGCCCCCAAATCGCCCTCTCAATAGCAGCTGCCACACAAGAGCAGGATCTAGAAACCCTAGAAAACGGGGAGAGGAGACAGCTGCTTTTATAGTGTACAGAATACCACTGACGGGTAAGAACTTACACCGTCGGTGATAACATTACCACTGATGACACAAAATCTAGTCGTCAGTGATAACATTAACACACACTAACGGGTCCTTAAGAATCCCATCAGTGGTATTTATAATAACGGCCAACCAACAAGACCGTTAGTGGGCGGTCATACATTCCATCAATAGTGTCCTCTTAGGTCGTCTATACGATTTACCACTGACAGTTCATTTGTCTACCCATTAGTGGGGTCATTTGGGGGGCACTCACTTGATCCGCAAGGTGAAGTCACCACTAACAGCTGACAAGCTGCCCATCAGAGGTTTGTAGTACATCTGACGGGTTGCTCCTTGCCTTGGATTCTGGCGCTAGTGGCCATCGGTGGAGTCCCTGTGATGGATCCAGGCTTGGAGGTAGATCTTGAGTTTCGGGGCCTCAAGATCCAACGGTGGTAGAGAAAGGAGAGGGAGAGGCAAGCGGCTTGCTAGGGGAAAGACGCCACAGTTGGTAGAGGAAGGAGAATGAGAGGGAGAGGTAGAGGCGGCAAGGGGAGTGTGAGTCGACAGAGAGGGGAATGATTTTTCAGCTATTTAGGATTCGGTCCTAAATGTATACCATTGTGTTAAGTTTAGGCCTGGGAAAAATAAATCACAACTGGTTTTGTCTAAAAAAATAGCCTTATCCGATTTATTACAAATAGTTTTTTACACAAAATACACAAGTTTTAAAAAACCGTGAGAGATGTTCATTTTAGTAAAAATCATATGTGATAAGAAATACTACAAATGGTTTTGTTTAACCTTGATAAGGTATAGGATAGCTTTCTTATAGTAGTCCCTCCTTGGCCTCTACATCTTATGATGCACATGACCTCTTTTATTAAAGCAAAGTTCCTACGAGCAGTTCTTCAAAACAGTACAAGTAGCAACATGTCAAAACGACACAACTCAAGCATCACAAATCCTGTTGCTACTACGCCACCCATATCGGTTGAAAAAATCCCACACTACCATCTTCAAAAGGCTGCACCTAGTAGCCAAAAAATTTCGCATCTCCATAGATGAAGTTGGTAGCCATATGGATAACCTGTAAAAAGTTAGAAACTCCTTTTTTTTAAAAGAACAAATCATTACGACATAGCCATATGGACCAACAAAGAACACATGCACCCACTAGTATTTGTACCTGAAGTGATCTTTTCATGCCCGATAGCCAATTGCTAAACATATTAGTAATGTTACGAGGTGGAGATAGATTAAAAGCAATGTGAACAACTCGCCACACCGGGCATGCAAAAGAACAATTGAAAAGAGATGCTGTATTGTTTCTTCTTCGGTACAGAAACAACTGCTTACTACCCTTCCAGTTATGTTTACTACCCTTCCAGTTATGTTTGGCTAAATTATTTTTTGGTAAGTATAACTCCACGACAGAGGTAGCAAGAGAAGATTTTTATTTTTAGGCAAATCCTTTGGTAGCAAAATTGACAATTAGTATCCACAAGGGTTGAATGCAGTGACTGCACTATGAACTAGCCAAACGAATGTAAATTCCATCAAAACTTATTTGGTTCAGGTTTAAGGTGACACCCACAAGATAATCCATGACTCCATTCCATGCTTGAAGCATGGAACCTATAATGGCACGCCTAAAGCTAATATTCAATGGAATCGAACTCATTATTTTTGCAATAGTAGCATACCATTTTCGGGTAATGTGGTATAACGTGGGGAATCATTCATAGAGTGGTCTAGCACTAAGCCAGTTATCCTCCCAGAATTGAGTATCAGTGCCGCTATTCACTATAAACAATCCAAACTACATGAATTTGGTTTTGAGCTTCATAAGGCCCTTCCAGAACTGAGAATCACCTGGTTTACTCTCAGTTCAAAGAGAGTCTTAAAGTGGAGGTATTTATTTTGTAGAAACTTTTGCCCCACCCTATCCTCATGAAGCACCTTAAAGAGTCACTTACTGAGAAGATATCTGTTTTTCAAAACCAGATTTTGTACTTGGAGACCCCATTGGTGCTAAAGCCTGCAAATGATACTCCACCTAGTCTGTCAATATTTTCTTGTGGTTGTCGCTCTGCCAGAAAAATCTAGAGCAGTAATAGTCCAGCCGTTTTCATACCCTTTTAGCTATTTCAAAAAATGATAGCATGAACATAGGGAGGCTGCTGAGAACATAGTTAATAAGCACAAGATGTCCATCTAAGGACAGGTTCTTGCCCTTCCAACTGCTAAGCTTTTGCTCAAGTCAGTTCTCAACTCCCTTCCAATCCTTATTACGCAGCTTACAGTAATGGATTGGAACCCCGAGATACTAGAACAGAAATGAACCGGTCTCACATCTAAATAATTGCTTATTTGTTCCTCAACCTCTTTGGTCTTACCAAAGAAAAGGATCTCACTCTTGTGGAAATTGATCTTGAGACCCACTAATTGCTCAAAAACACAAAGTATAAGCTTTGTATTTTTAGCTTGTTTAAGATCATGATCCATAAACAGAAGCGTGTTATCTACATATTGAAGAATAGACACACCATCCTCAATTAAGTGTGGAACTATCCCTCAAATTTGTCCATCCTTATTTGCCCTATCAAAAAGGATAGCCAATACATCAGCCACAATATTGAAAAGAATGGGGGACATTGGATCACCCAGATGGAGGCCTTTCAATGTATGAAAGTGACCCACATTGTCATTGACCTTAACACCACACTACCCCCGAACAAAGCTCTCAATCCATCGACACTATTGAGATGTGAAGCCTTTCATCCTAAGTGTTTGGGGTAGAATACATAGGCCTATTCACAATCAATTTTAATGAGAACTCCATCTAGCTTTTTCGATGCATCTTATGGATGGTCTCATCCACAATGAGGACTCCTTCTAAGATATAACGACCTGGCATAAAGGGTGTTTGCGTTGGCCGAATTACCCTATGAGCCATGGATGATATGCCATTAGGACCGACTTTGGTAAAATATTTGAAGCTAACGTTGAGCAAACATATTAGACTCAAGAGTTTTGAGCGAATTGTGATGTGCATGCGACTCTCGTCCACATCGAGTCATCTTAATTTGTCTTCGAGAACTTGTGTAGTATCGTTTGATGATATTATACCATTCAAAACGAAAATAATGAAGAGTGCATCAAGGGCCAGAATTGACGCCAAGACTCATAGTGTGTAAACTATGATCTCGGTCCTCCAAACCACAGTGAAAGGAAGGGATGCTCCACTAACTAGACTAAAAGCAGAAGCGTACGTAGTAGCTTAAGAGCTAGACTAGCAACGGTCGGAAAGCGGATAGCAAGTCAACAGCGAAAGTATTTCACCCACTACGAAGTGTCCCCTCTCCATCTAGCTTAGCTCCAGACCGCTGCGCTAGCGTACACACACCATCGATCGATCGATCGATGCACGATGCACGAAGGACACAAAGATGGAAGCACAGATGGGTAGATATCTAGAGAGAGATGAGGACAATGGATTATTACTAGCTAGGGTAGATCACCGGGTAAAAGTTGAAAGCACTGATACGTCCTCGTCGTTGCCGCTCTTAATGTTTCCATATGCGCGCTGTCACACTTGCAAAGCAGACTGCGTGCGCTAGCCTTGGAAGCAAAGCATGGTGATGCGAACGAGCACCAAGGGTGGTAGATGTACGTCAGTAGTAGTATGTATGTATGTATTTCATGCCCATAGTGCGCAATATCGGTGAAATGATGATCGTTAGTAGATGGCTTAAGTGCGTGTGGATCAAAGTAGGTAGCTAGATAAGAACTGTGTGTGGGAATTGAAACTATATCTGTCAGTGCATGAGTTATCTCCCGGAAGTCGCGGTCTATACTACCAAAGTTACTTGAAATTTTAGAAGGGCAGCATGCAGATCGATCCTCGGTAGTGGGATGAATCAGCTGCGCAACGTACGTGTTGTAGATGTCCGCACAAGTAGACGGTGGTAGTAGCATCGTGCAGTCGGAGTTGGTACGTGAGATCGACGTTTAATAGAGGCGAAACAGCGGTTTCATATTTGTGGAGACAGCATCTTGTACCAATGTAGCGTACCACCCATTTATGCGCGATCTCGAACAGTGGCAGAGATCTCAGCTAGCGTCACAGGACGAGCCATTGATGCGTTTGCGTCCAGCCAGTATGGGCAACTTGCGCGCGACTGCTTTTCTTGCCAGGGCGACACGCACGTCGTGCGTGGATATTCGGACTCGGAGAGAACATAGGGACGATCTGGGAGAGCGACTAGGGCTCAGTCGCTCGAGAATTTCTTAATTCTCAGCCAACTGCGTGAGCCTAGGATCGTCATCCAGCGGTTAAATACAAAAAATAGGACGATATAAAAACAAAATCGAATCTTCAGACTGATCTCATGATTAAGCTCGGTTGACTGAGATTTTAGAAATTCTCATCCTGAACATTACAAAATCCAAACTAATTGTTACTATATATCCGGAATTTGATTCTTTAGAAAGAAATAAACTTTGTTACTCCATATATTTCTGTTTGGTTCAGATACAGATAAGGCACCAGTGGTCTGCATTGTGCAGAACTGTGGCCTGATCAGACAGAAGATCTACCTGCTGTGACTATTTACGCTGATTGTAACCCTATTTTTGAGTAATATAAGATCTCGTTCCCTCGCGTTTAAAGAACGCAGGGAGTAAACTAGTAAATACGTGATTTCCCCTCTATACTAGGATTATCTGTAGTAGCCCCAGGCTTTCTAATTAGAGTCTTGGATCTGTAGGGTTTCTCGTACAGTTCATCGGAAATTGACGTCTATCAATGAAGTGAAGTAATATTTAGCATAAGCACAATTTATTCAGCGAGTAGGCATCTAATTAAATGGCACCTAGCAATATCCGTACAACTACCGATAGCAAAGACCGAAACAAATAGAAGGTACGTAGTGCATACTGCATTGCGAATGGAATTATTACTAGTACCGATGCTAAATCGCATTTCTCCTTGCTTGGGATTGTACAGAGCATCTTGTGCCAGCGTAGTTCATGAAAATCGTAGGCAGCCTGCTGCATACACGCAGGTACATACACAAAAATCCAGACGGAGAACGATCTAACAATGACACGAACCAGCTGAATTGCCTTAGAAGAGAAATCCAAAATATATTCACCGTTTCAACAACTCCACTCAGTGACCAATACCACCGAAAGAAGCCCACATTGAGGATCTTCGAGGACGACCCATAGGGAAAAAAAAACCAATTTGATGGTCTAAACACGAGAGAGAAGAGAAAAATGATTGTGGTGACACGACCTTGGAATGCACGACCAGTCGAACAGACACGTTGGCCTCCGGCGTCAGGTCAGGGGAGGAGGACATGGAGCGATGCGTTCTTGGAGGCAGCGCACACGGGGCAGGCATCGGCGACCGCCTCGCACTCGCCGCACAGGCACAGGTGCCGGCACGGCAGTAGCAGCACGCACGCGTCCGCGTCGCCGCACGCCTTGCAGGCCTTCCTCCAGCTGGGCACCTCGCCTCCGTGGTCCGCCGCCGCCTGCACGAAACAGCACGACTGCGCGTCCTCGGCGTCTCCCTCGCCCTCTGTGGCGCAGGGCGACTGCAGGAGCTGGTCGAGCGTGGCGCGGAGGCCGGCGGCCACGGCCTCGTGGCTCTTGGCGATGCCGAGCCAGGCCTGCCCCTCTGCGCCCATCTGCCGGAGCTTCTCGTCCAGCTCCGCGTTGCGCCCGAGGGCACGCTGCAGCTCGAGCTCCGTGGCTCGCAGCCGCCGCGCGGCTGCGCGCTCCACTGCGGACACCATCGCCCGCACGTGCCGGTGCCGCGCCTCCTCCAGGCCGGCCCGCAGCCTCTCATTCTGCACGAACGATCCACACACCGAATCAAACACCATTCGATCGGGAACTGATCAAACACAGCGCGTTGTCGCGTTTGCCCTGGCCAGAAATCAACGCACCTCGAAGCGGACGAGCGCGTCGATCTCCACGCTCTGGCGGTAAAGATGCGACAGGAGGTTGTGCGGAACGGGCGTGGCGCTGGCAGCGCGCCCACTGGTGGACGCCGCACCGGAGCCCACGGCCTGCTGCTGCTGCTGCTCTGCACGTCGACGAACGCCTGCGGCACCGGCGGCAGCAGCGCACGGTGCGCCCCTTCCATGATCAAACTGGCCGTCACGTCGTCGCCGCCCACCCTGGCGCGCTTCCTCGGCACGAAGAAGCCGCTGTCGTTGTCGTGGCGTCGGTTGCAGGTGAGCTCGCTACGCGGATCGCTGAACACGGTGTTGCCCGCCGCCACCGCCTGCTGCTGCACCGCGACGGCAAGGCCGCCGTGCTCGCCCAGCTGGAACACCGAGGCGCTCGTCGCGTTGTTGTCGAAAGCCGGCCTGTGAGATACAAAAAACACGCACGAAGGATGAATCAGCCGTGAGGCACAGGAAGGCAGGGGGGCTTCTTCTCGGACGGATAAATAGGCAGAGGGGGCCGGTAAAGAAGGAGAGGGGCGCAAGGCGCATGAGTGGGAGAGAGACGCATGCATACGCACGCACGCGGCACGGACCTGATGGCGCGGGAGTCATGGGGGAAGGCGTGGGCGAGGTACTGCGCCTGCACGGCCATCACAGCACTACGACACCGCCTCTTCTTCACAAGTACTTTTGTTCTCGCGTACCGACCACCACCACCACCACCACACCTCCTCGAGAGGAAGGGGGAAAGCAGCAAGGTTGGCGTTGCGCGGTGCTGGTGCAGTGATGGAACGGACGGGAACGGACAGGAGCGAGAGAGGAGGTTGCTGTTTTTTCACGCCGCGCTTGCGCATGTACTCTTCGTGTGCCGGGGGGGGAGTGGGAGTGGGAGGAAGAGGAGGTTATATATGGCAGGGGCGTTGGGGTTCATCTTGACGAGGTGGGACTATGGGGGGAGGGGAGTGGACAAACAGGCAAGCAAGCAACGGATGCGTGGGTGGGTGGATGGATGGATGGATGGATGCCCTGCCTTTCTCTTTTCCCCGCTTTAATAATTGTATCGTTTACTATATTCGTCAAGGCTTTGCTCCTGCTTTCCGATGCAGCGTGGGACTCGGGAGGAGGACTGGGCCCACTCGCCTCTGGGCTCTAGGGACTCGATGTTTTACACTTTTATTTGCGATTATTATGAGTATTTTTCTTTAAGAAAAAGAAAAGTGGCTGGTGTGGATCTACGACTTCTGTATGGTGATGACGACAACAACATTGATTGTAGGCTATTTGGGAGGGCAAGATAGTAATCGCAGAAAGGTAACCTCACTCTTCAACTTCCTTCTCATGTGAGTTTGCTCCGAGGAGTGGTAGCACATCAGTTTTGGTAGACCAAGCCCATAATTTGCACGACTCATTATGCGTTGCGCGCCCTATGTTACTTTGAAGAGAAGCCTCAATTTGACCTTGAGAATTTCAATTTAGATAGACATAAAAGCAAAGATAGGAAAACGGGTGGTCAAAGCACCCAACGCAGTTTGGGGGGTGGGTGCAACGCACGCGAGATACGAGCTGTGGTGAAGCTCCGTACACCACAGGCGCAGGCTATCGTACCGTACGCGTTTCGATTAGCGGAGGATTAATTAACTAGCGGCGATTTTATTATTCGAGCAGAGCGCGTAGTAACCCACCATGCTGTGCATAGGGCGCGCATTAACTGCCCGCGCGGATCCGAGTATAACGCCAAGTATATATAGCGCCAGTACCTGACGTGATACTAGTGCCATTGAAGGATGATGATGCCCTGCACAGCTGGATCTAACCTCGTTTTTTAATGATGGCTGGACGCCTTAACAAAAGTTAGCGGCAGCGAACATCGATTTAACCAGCCCTGTCTGCCTGTGCATGCCGGTACATGCATGTGATCCTTTCCTGCTACAGGGTCGCACCAGTAGTTGCTCAGTACCGGCCCGTTTCTTTAGAGGGAGCCGGTACATGTACACGCAGTATGTATACGAGTACTCAGTTCCGAATAGTGCAGCCGGTTCCCTTTCCTGTGAAACACTTCGAGCGGCATCTATGTACGTACTGGTGCGTGTATATATGGCATGGGCATCAACACGTATAACTGCAGGTCAGTGCTGTGGTGTGGCGAGCAGTTGCATTGCACCGCTGGCGTCGATGGCTGGGGCCGGCCTGAGTGCAACTGCAGAGATCAGGCTCTGTGGTGTGTCGCTCTGTTGATGCACAGATACACAGATCGACCGAGTAATGGGTTTTGATCGGTATACAGTATGAAATAGGGTTTCGTCCTGTAGTCCTACTCACAAAAAATGTGTGAAGACGTAGCACTAAAAGTTCGATCGTGGCAGCATTTTCCATTTTCGTGAGTACTATTTTCATTTAGAAAAGGCATTCCAGTCGCTGGTACAATCCAAATTAATTAATGGTCCTGAATTAATCACTACTCCACGCCAAGCTAGTGCGTGTGGATCTATTCATGGTTTACCATTTGCCTGGATGTACTAGTCTCTCTATGTTATGATCATGTAAAAGGTCTCACCGTTAGTCCTGTACTGTATAGCCCTGACCCGTTTAATTTGGTGCCAGGCGTCCGCACACGAGGATGAGAAACACAAAACACGCAACGCGGGGTAAATAGTTACGACGCGTATTACTCTCTCCGTCTATAAATATAAGACGTATTTTAATTCGTTAAGACAAGACTTTGACTAATATATACGATTTATATGATATAAAATTATAATCATAAATAAGTACTTTTAAATATAAATTTAATAATAATAATTTTATGTCACGTAAATTATATATTAATAAAATAATTATTAATTAAATATTATTTTAATAAATTAAAATACGTCTTATATTTTTAGAGGAAGAGTGTAACTAACAGTAACAGCGGTCATGACTGAACTCATGCGTTGCTTGTCCTTGCCCCGGCCGTCACTCGGAGGTCACGTACCAGCCAGCACCGCGGCGGCCGGGGTCCCTGCTGGACCATCGATTGGCACGGAGCGCCAGATCGCTCGCGTCCATCTGCGCCCCTGGCCTGCTGCTGCTTTTCAGCCTAACCTTTATATTTTTAACTTTTACCTTGTTTTCTGGGCGCGCATTAAAAGTTGCAACGGGAACAGCGTGATCACCCTGCCACGTTCTCTACGTACTCCTACTGTGTCTTGGCTCTGCCCTGATCCACGGCGCAGGTGCGTGCGTCTCATGCTGCTATCGACAGGCTCGCGGTCGCGGATGATGCGTACTTTTGAACAGCTGTTTTCAGGAGTGAGATGAATGGCGCCACATGAACCAACACCTAGCATCAGACAGCGCAAGCATGCACATCGTCTCTCAGAGGTGTCGAAATAAACAAGAAGCTATCCAGGAATCAACTCCAAGATGATTTGTTTTGTCCCTGACATATGACAAAACAATAATCAATCAACTGCCTCGTGATCTCCAAATTGGAGCATTGTAGATGCTCCCATGCTTGGATATATGGCTGCATTACGTTGCATCACGTTACACAGCACTAGTTACGAGAAGTAGCCTGTAATTGAACTCTTTCCTAGAACACTTCTTGCATAAAAATCATTTTTTCTAGAATACGCACAACTTGTAATCTAATTCTAACCTGCTCCAAACTGCCTGTGCGCGGAGGTTGAAGTGCCACAGTCCAGCTGCAGCGTGATCGAACTAGCCGACCGAGGAGCGCGCAGAGAGACAAGGCTTGTGCTTAACACCTATAGTACGGCTCCCCCATCTCGGATTCGTTCTCTGGCCAGAAAATAGCGGAATTGGTATGACAGATCCATCGATCGCGCACGCACTGACGTTCCTTTGAACGACTCACAGTAGGTTTATCCTAACAGAAACACGATTCGTAGTAGACTGATTAGTTAAGTAGCAATCATGCGTATGCCGAACATTATCCTATGCGCTATCATCTACCGATCCATAGGCGGCTCGCCATCTTTGCTTGATTATCTTATCCATTCTCTCCCGGGTCAAATGCGTTGTGCGCTCATAATCATATGCTTTCCTACGGTCTAAACCATATCAAAATTATGGAGAGGCAAAGTCGTAGGAGAACTAGTACGACATCGCACATGTTCTGCGAATCAACCGATAGTTGAATCCATTGATCCTCGCGTGGATCGATGGTCCCGATCAAGCGCACGGTAGCTGTAGTTTACAGACCGACGACCCCAGCTTACTGTGCACTGCGTCCCGTCCAATCACACCATCTGTCCTCGTGATGGATGCAGTGCGCACCGCTAAAGATATGTGCATGTTACCCTGATCCGATCTAGCTCGCTTGACAGTACGCGCGGTACTAGGAAACCAGTACAGAAGCGCCGCTCGTACGTACGTGGCCCCATCTCCTAGCCGGCCCGCCTCGGAAATCACACAGCCATGCACCTACGCACGGCTATTCGGCTAAGAGACAGGCCATGAAGTGTACTCCTGACACGCACAGTTTCGCAGCCCGTGACTATTGTGTTCTCCGGTGGCCTTGCCTGGCTACCTATCGTACGCACTTGCCACGCACGGCGGTGAAGGGTGTACGTACGTACGTGCAAGCACACTGCATGGGATAATCGTATCGGCCCGTGTGGTATATATACTCCCATAAGATTTGCACGTTCGATCGGGCCGTTGCTTTCTCGCCTTACGTGCTGCCTGTGTGCGACGGGACGGGTCGTAACGGTGATCGACCATGACGAGGGAGGATCGATTCCGATCGATCGGCCGAACGAGACCGATCGATCGAGCGCTGCAAACGGGCCGGCAATGCTGCACGTACGGTCGCCCGGGGACCATGCAGGCATTGTTACGCCACTGTGATATGTGATCACAGCTATTGCATGTACGTCTGTACTGGCAATTAGTACACAGTAGTGCATGCAGTGCCTGCCTGTGCATTGCCGTGCCGGTCCAGCCAGTAAGCGTCATGATCTCGATTGATCGCTTGAGTTGCCTGCATCGGTTGGTGTCCCGACCGGTTTTTAATTAAGCAGAGTGTAAAAATTCTGTGCGGTGCTGCTGGCCACAGCGGCACAGGCCACGGGATGAGATCGATGCCAACATCACCACTGCACAGTAGCGTACGTACCGCGCGTATCGCAGGACGGTTGTGAGTGAATGATCGATCAATGTCTTTGCCCATGACCACTGCCATGTCGGTCGGCCACAGGCGCGCCGCGCACGCATCTCTTTTCTCTCTTTTAAGCTGCCCCGCCAAAATATTATATATATCATGGAGATTTTAAGTAAAACATGTGAACGATCAACGATGGCCTTCTTAATAACGAAAAAGAAAACGAAGGAGGAAGAATGATGATTGAAGTGAAAGTAGGTGTGTAGTCATGGAGTTGATCATGCTCGCAATGGAACAAATGAACAGAGGAACATATTTTCTTGGTGGGGTAGAATAGATGGTAGAACTAGCATGTCCGTCCTAGCTAGCTACAAGGCAAATCTCGATGCGTTGTGGCGGTGGGGCCAGGGTGCAGTGTCCAGCGCGATCACTCTCTCTCTCTCCTCACAGGTCACAGCGACAGCGCTCTATTTTCTGGCAGGCCGGCCGTACGTGGCCCCGCTTCGTTTTGCCAACGACGGTACGACGCCACGACGAGATGTTTTAATCAGAGCAGCAGCTCGCGCGGGTGCGCTGCGAACATGGGGCCTCTCCTCTGCTCTGCGTGCGCGCGACACCACAGGCTCTCAGGGACCTGTCAAGGATCCCCTCTCTTCTGTAGAAGCAGTGCGTGCGTAGATGCAGATCCCTGCGTTCGTGTGTGCATGAATGACTTCATGTAGTACTACTGCGATCGAGTACTACATGGTTTGATGTTTCGTTTGGAGGCCGGCGAGCGGCACCAATAACTTCGCATAGAGTACGTGCTACTGTACCTTTTCCTTTCGCTTTTCTCAGCGAGCTGTGCATGCCAGGATTGTGGGGGGAACAGACCATGTCTGTACCATCTCCAGCTGCTGCCCAGGTCACTGGCAGCGTAGCAGCAACTAGTACACCAGTAAATAAAATAGTACTAGCAGTGCCGCAGTCTCGGTCGAGTGGCCTCCCACCTCAAAAACCAAGAAGAAAAGAGGTAAAAGAAAAGAGAGGAAAGGCAAGGAAAGCTGCTCCAGCTCCTGTAGATGCAAGCGGTGGTGGTACTGTACCGGCCTACGTTGGTAGGTGGCAGAGAGAGTGATGATGGCCCATTGGCCGGCTAGCTACAGGCCTACAGCTGCGGTGCAGCGGTGGTAGTTCACTGGCGCAATAGATTCGATCGATCGGAGTCGGCACAGCACAGCGCAGGCACGCCACTGCTCTCGCATTCCCACCGACGCACGCGCCGCGCTGTGCTCGCGTTCTTCGATTCTCTCTCCTCCCATGCATGCACTTTTGCCTTTCGTGCCGTGTGGTCGATCGTTCGCCAGTGTGCGTGCATGGTTTCTCGTCTTTTGGAGGGGTGCTTGCTGCTAAGTGATTATTTAATTAATCAGGATCGATCGGGAGATCATCATATCGCTAACCATGCGCGTAAAAGCATCTCCAATAAACCCCTAAATTTCACCTCCTATATCTTTAAACGGAGGCTCTTCCTAAAAGATTCATCTCCCATATTTCTTTCCACTCCAGCAAAACCCCTAAATCTCATTCCCATATTTCCCTCTTCAATATTTTATTAATTTTCTATAACTAACAATATATTTGTAACGGTTATTTTTATAACGGCTTTAATTGTAACGGCTATATTTTGAACAGACATATTTCCAACGGCTGTATTTCCAACGGCTATATTTTCAACGGTTATATTTACAACGGCTGTATTTCCAACGGCTATATTTCCAACGGTTTAAACTCCAATGGCTATAATTGCAGGGTCTATATATGCAAGCCCGTATCTCACATCTATCTCCCACAATCCTGGTTGTTTCTCCTCTCCCACATCTCTCTCCCCAGCTCTCTGTCTCCTCTCCCGCAGCGCAATGAGTCGCCGCAGCCTCGCCCTGCAAATGTGCTTGAATTCGTTGTCGTCTTCCGACAACGAGGAACTCGATATGGGTACAGCATACCTAGCAAACCAAGAACATGAGCGGCTCAATGCTCCACGCCATGGCCGTTCTGTGCTGGGACGTCAGGTTATTCATCGCGATAGAGAAGTCGGTCATTGCAGACTATACAATGACTACTTTTCAGAGAATCCTGTCTACACCCCAAGGATGTTTCGGCGCAGGTTTGCAATTAGTCCATATGTTATTGTTGATCCGTCGTTCTTGTTGATCCTCCTTTCTCATAATTTTTTCCCACGCAGGTTTAGAATGCATCGTGATTTGTTTACTCGCATAGTGGATGCTGTAAAAGAGCATGATAGCTATTTTATGCAGAAAAAAAGTGGGGGTGGTATTCTTGGGTTATCTCCTTTGTAAAAGATCACCGCAGCATTCCGAATGCTAACTTATGGAGTACCAGTAGATGCTACGGATGATTATTGTCGCATTGCTCAGAGCGCCGCTATAGAAAGTCTTAGAAGGTTTGTGAAAGCTATTATTGAGGTTTTGAAGATGAGTACCTGAGATCTCCAAATGATGATGATACTGCTAGATTACTTGCCACTGGAGAGCAAAGGGGTTTTCCAAGAATGCTAGGGAGCATAGATTGCATGCATTGGAAGTGGAAAAATTATCCTTTAGCATACCAAGGCATGTATTCTGGCCATGTCCGCGAGCCAACAATCATTTTGGAAGCTATTGCTTCACAAGATCTTTGGGTTTGACATTCGTTCTTTGGTTTACCAGGATCTCACAATGATATTAATATTCTTCACCGTTCTCCTGTCTTTGCAAAGCTAGCCGAAGGTCAAGCTGCTGAAGTGAATTATAACATTAATGGTCACAACTATACAATGGGGTATTACCTTACAGATGGCATATATCCGCAATGGGCCACATTTGTGAAGACAATATCAAATCAAATAGGGAACAAGAAGAAACATTTCTCCCAAGCTCAAGAAGCAGCTAGGAAGGATGTCGAATGAGCCTTTGGAGTTCTCCAATCTCGTTTTGCCATTATTCGTGGACCAGCAAGGTTTTGGGATCAAGAGACACTTGGAGAAATCATGACTGCTTGTATCATCATGCATAACATGATAATTGAAGATGAGCGTGGAAGCCCGTAAGACTTCAATTACGATCATGTGGGAGAAAGGGTGACAGTTTCTTATGAGCACACAACTTCTTTCTCCCAGTTTATGCAAACTCACAGTGATATTCGAAACAAAAAAGTTCACTCTGAGCTTCAAGATGATCTAGTTGAGCACTTATGGCAAATTCAAGGAACAATGTAGTTTATTTATGATGATGTACGCAATGTAATTTACTTATGACGATGTACGCAATGTAGTTTATTTATGACGATGTACGCAATGTAATTTATTTATGATGATGTATGCAACTATTTTCTCCATATAGTCGAGCACCTCTTTCATACAACATATACTTCGTAATCCAAATGGTCCATACAACTAGTAGCTCATAATCCAAATGCTCCATACAACTAGTAGCTCATAATCCAAATGGTTCTTACAACATATACTTCATAAGCCAAATGGTTCATACAACAAATTAACAAATAGTCCATACAACTAATAGCTCATGCAACAAATTGAAGAATACAACAAAATTTCAAATAGTTCATACAACTAATAGCTCAACCTGAGCTATTAGATTGTCGAGCAAGGATCTGACTCCGCAACATCTTGTAGTATTACTGTTGTTGCTCATCCATACCACTAATGTCAATGGTCATTATTTTCTATTCTTTCATGATTCTCTTGATGTGTACATTTTCTTGTTCTATTGCAACCCTCTGTTGTTCTAATGCAATTGCTTGATCAAAGCGCTCCTGTTTCTTGGCCTCCCTTGTGGCCGTCTCATCCCTCTTTGTAGACCACATACTACCCATGAAATCCATGACACTAGTATCACCTGTAGAGGTAGAACGTTTACCTTGTCGTAGTAGTTCTTTCGCCGCCTTCTTACCAATTGGTCTTGTTCTAGAGGGAACATCTTCGGAGGGATATACAGCTTCATCCTCAAACACACTTGCGTTGGTACCAGCAGTAGACAAACTAGGACTAGCATTGGAGGTCCTTTTCTGTTTTTTGTGAGGCAACCGGGATGCCCACTTTTCAGTGTGATGCAATTTTTCATAGCAATGCATTAATACAAACAGTTTCTTTACCTTGTCGTCTGCCTGGTACTTAATACATGCTTGAGTTAGCTGCATTAAGTAGACATGTATTATTAAAATCGCACACAACATATGAAGTTACAAGAAAATTAAAAACATAGGTTTTTACCTTATCTTGCTGTGTCATCACACTTTGGTTTCTACTCAAAATCTGCGCATAAGCTCCACAGAACCTATTAACTTGTTCTTGAATAGTAGTCCAACGGTGTTGGAGAGAATTTTGAGAACGATCCGACTCTTTTTTCTTATTGGCATGGAAGTAATCATAGATCATTTTCCAATAAGAAGAACGAGATTGTTTGTTCCTTGTGGCTACATCCTGACTGATCTCGAGCCATCCATCCACCAACACATTGTCTTCATTCACGGTAAATTTTTTGGACCTCTTCAAGTTTGGTCTCAGGGGAGGGGTAGGTTGTTCATCTCCATGTACGTGTGAATCTTGTGATTCTCCCCAATTTATGCCATCCCATCCGACATTGCCAGCCAAGAGGTCGGAATAGAATCCATCGGCTATTAGAGCACCCTACATCAACATGCATACAATTTAATCATCACAAATTGTAGCAACTTCTCCCTCAATTTCTCCCCTCAATTTCTTTTTCCCCTAAACTTCTCCCTCAATTTTCAATTTTCCCCCTCAATTTCTCCCCACCACCTCTGTTCCTCTCCCCGAGCCCTTCTGTCCCTCTCCCCGAGCTCCTCGCCGGGCTCCCCCGCCGTGCCCCTCCCTCGGCCCCTCGCCGCCGCCTCTCCCAACTCCCCCACCACGCCCCTCGCCCGGATCCCCCGCCGTGCCTCTCGCCGCGCACCTCGCCTGGCCCCTCCCCGCCGCCCCTCACCGCCGTGGCCCTGCTCCACCGCAACAGCAGCAGCCGACGGCCGATCTCCTGGCTCGAGCTCCCCGCTGCTCCCCTCTCCTGGCTCCCCCACCGCGCCCCTCGCCCGACCCCTCACTGCCGCCCCTCGCCCGGCCCCTCGCCTGGCCCCTCGCCGTCGCGGCCCTGCTCCACGGCAACAGCAGCAGCCGGCTCCAGCTCCTCCACCACGGCGGCCCCCTCTCCCAGGTTCGCTTGTGTCTCTCTCTCTCTCTCCCTTCCTCCGGATCTGGGCGACGGCGGGACCTCCTCAGCTCGGCTCGCGGCGGCAGCTAATCGGGTCGGAGGGAGGGCAGGAGACGAACCTTGCAGATGGCACGAGTGGAGCCTTCCGCCACCCGGACGTTGGCGCCGTTGTAGCGATGGGGGACGTCGACCGAGCCCCCAGGGATGGGGGGAGTCGGGGGAGGGATGGGGGCGCGAAGAAATGGGGGCAGGGGTGGGGGCTTTGCTGGAGATCGTTTTTTCTCACTTTTCCTACTTTATCCGGATGGGGGCTTGGATAGAGGGCTTGCTGGAGATGCTCTAATGGCCGGTCTCTACACTCGTTCGTCCAGAAATGTACGGTTAGACGTGAGGGATATGACATGCATGCACACATGGAATCTCGAATCTAGGCTGCGACCAATAGATACATGCATATGCATGCATGCACGCCATGATGGTGTCAAAGAAGGATGGAAGAGGGACACAGGATTCAGCAAGGTGCATGCACACATCAGGTAAACCGAGCCTGTTATTTGTTATTTCCAAGTCATATAAGGTGTATGTAATTTTAGGTCTAAAAATGTACAACTTATTAGTTACACAATTTTGAATCTAAAATTACATATAATTTCTAAACTATATAACTATCTAATTAATTATTAGATTAAGAATCATCATCTAAGATTGTAAATCTAGAAATAATAATTTTTTAGTTAACTTACGGATAGACACTACGAATGTACCAATGCCGGCTGCCTAGGTTTGTGCATTGACCAAGGAGTAAAAACCCATATCTGAGTACGTGTTACCGGCTTTTGTTTTGCCTTTCACCAGTCCGGCCATTTTTTCTTTTTGAGGGAAATATCTTCATTAAGATAAGGAAAACACCGGTAACATCTGGAAGAGGACAGCTGCCCCCCTAAATAACAAAGAAGCCCCTGAAGAAAAGAAAATTACAAAATGGTCCCTAGGGGACATCAACGCCGGTCCTGAGCACCACCGCAACAGCTCGCCGGAGCAGAAGGCAATGGACCGAGAACCGCACGGCCACCTGCAAAGAAACAAGGAGGACGAAGCCTCGGTAACAAGCCGCAAAAGACGTCCGCCGCGAACGGCGGAACAGAGATGTCGCAGATCGCCCATCGGCAGGGGCGGAGCCCCCCTCTTGAGCAGGTCACCGAGCCTTTCCTGGCCGCCACGCTCATGCCACCAACCAAAACCGCACCCGCAGCACTTGGGAAACCCGGGGGAAACAGCTAGCCACAAAACTCTCGGGGTCGTCGTCGTTCGGCCATTTTTTCAACTAGCTAGCTGCACGTTTGATTTGGCCTGCGTGCAGTTGAGATCCTCCTGTGTGTCGCGTCCCGTCTCGTGCATGCGTAGTCGCCGTGACACGTATGGACGGTGCTCGCTGGTTCTCCTTTTCCCACGACATGAAGTTTCCCGTGCCGTCCTCCTCTCGCGCTATGTCATGTTGCTACCTGCCTAACCTCCCGCTAGTAATTGTTACATACATACGACTCGTTGCCGATATGAGCGATATGCTTGATATTGTATATTTTGACCAATTTAACCCTTTTTAAGATAATTTATAAAATAAACCATTTTAAAAACTATAACCACTCATGACTCCTCGGATCGGTGTTACGCTCTATTGGAGGAAGGGTCCTCGTGCTACCCCGAACCGACGGAATTCTCCGTGATAACGTCAAGATCCCCTTCCTTGAATCGACATGTTTCGCCTGGCGTCAACAGGCTCCGCAGGCATCACCGACAACGTTGAGACAACGCTCTGTCCCGTCGGATGCCAAGGCTGACGCTTCTTCCCGCGGATGTTGAGGCGACACTCCGTCCTGACGGGGTCACGGCACGACGAGGTTGCATCACGAACGTCAAGGCCAGCAGCGTATACTAGAATACTAGAGTGTTAGACTATCCCCCGAGATTCCTTGTAAAAGACCAAAATACCCCTCTTAGCATGTTGTAACCCGACGGGTAGACTTGTAATTTCCCATCCTCATTCTCATTCTTTATAAATAGGACCCCAAGGGTAGAGAGAGGGGGGGGGGTTTCTGAGATGTAAAACCATAAATTCCGAAATTTATACGAGAGTTTTCACTTTCCCCCTACCGGAGTGTTTCACGTTCCGCCCCGTCGGACACCACTCCCGCGCGCTCCTCCTCAACGGACACTATACTTGTTCGTACTCCTCTGGTACTCCCGGAGGTCGACATAACCGATCAGGGGTGCTTAAAGTACACTGCTTAGTCCCGTAGTTATGACACGCTCGATGACACCAAGGTGTAACATTCGGCGTCATAGACGCTGATGTCGACATGCTCTAATGTAGAAGACGATGTGCCATGTCATCAGACGTCGGTGCCATCTGCTTTGGCACTGAGCTTGCTGTAGTAGCTCCTTATACCTATAGAAGGGGAGCATCTTATATTCCCCGGCATAGCGGATCCATTTTGGCGACCATGGCGAAAGGAGGTGTGGAGTGACATAGCTTTACAACGAGGAGGAGAGGAAAAGTAAATGAGGTGAGGAACTAGGAGGACAAGGGCTCAAGAGGACGTGGTTGTTGTGGCTTGACAGTCTCTAGAATGGCGGATTCACGAACACCAAGATTTGGCAGCCCATTGTAGCGGCAATGTCTTGTAGCTAGCAAGCACAAGAACGAGAGCATCTCGCTTCCCAGGGACAACGAATCTCTCCCTTAGATGTGAAACGAGGGAATGAGGAGAGGTACGAGAATAGGGATTTGAGGTTGGTGTATAGGTTACTCACAAATTACGGTGGAATGGAGGCGTGCAAGGGATGGATTTGCTCTTGGGCAGGGAAGAAAGAGAGAAAAGAGCTTTATGTTGCTACTGTACTATTTCTGCTTCTTGCTCCTCCCCAGCAAAAGCAGCAAGGGCAATGTTAGCCTGTTACTTCTCTCGATTTTAGCTCAGAAGTCAACTAGGCAAGTGGATGCATGAAAGGGATTGACTATGCATCATCTCCGATCTTGTGGAGCAACAAAAGATTTCATGGAAGTAGCTCAGTGCCAAGCAGAGTGGCGCCAAGGCACTGATGCTCAGCACCATAATAGCTAGCGCCGACGTCTGTCAGAGCATGTCGACGCCGACACCTATGGTGCCAAAACTTTATACGTTGGCGTTGTTGAGTGTGGCGTTTGATCAGAAGTGGTTATAGTTTTAAAACTAGTTTACTTCTATAAATTGTCTTAAAAAATTCAAGTTGGTAAAAAATAACTAGTTTCTCCACTTGCACCTTCGTTGCATCACATTGACATGGCATTGAAATATAAACATTCAGCTTTTTATTCATCTGGATAGTAATCTATGTATATCTAACCTCGCTATATGTAGTTGTAGTTATATGCGCCCTCCGTCCTAAAATATAAGGCGTTGGTTAAGACAAAACTTTGATCAATAATTACTCCATCAATATGTGATTTGTGTGACATAAAATTGATGTCATTAGATTCATACTTAAAAGTACTTACTTATGATTGTGACTTTAAATCACATAGACCACATGCTAATAGAGTAATTGTTGATCAAAATTTTATCTTCACCAAACAAAATACGCATTACATTCTAGGACGGAGGGAATATATCATACATCAAATATACTTTCTCCGCGGACGTAAGAGACTGCAGTTGAGAAGTACGTGGAGTCACTCGATCTCTGCCCATCACCTACTGTCGAGAACTCAAGATGGATATCCCCTATCTGATCACCGGATGACGCTACATGCCAGTTGGAACTAACTTGCGGCACCACTTCATTACCAAACCATAACTTTTGGTTGCGTAAATTTTTATAAATCTCAATCACCTGAAATTGCACATTATTTAACCTTATTACACATTACAAATCTCAGTCACCCAAAAATGTATAACTTTAGTGCAAAGTTACTGTAATTTTTAGTTTGTAGGTTATATAGAGAATAAGATGAGGATGGTATAATTAGATGTTGATGCAATAACTTAAAAATTAACTGAGATATAAATTTCTTTTAAACTAGACACTTCCTGTTATCAAATATCCGCTCCTACTCCGATTAATCAACCAGGCAACGTCGACGCATGCAAACGCAATCGGCGTGGTCCGGCCGGGTCACGGGCGAAGCAGCTAGCTAGCGAGATGTCATCGTCGTCGTACGTACGCATCCGTTTTTTTCCCTATTCATGCAAAGCTCGCGCCTCACCGATCGATCAGAGCGCGCCCGTTCCGTCCTGATCGGTGGCGTGGCTTGCTTAATTTCCAAGCTTTTTTCTTTTCTCTTTCGTCGTCAACTAATGCGCACGCATCGATCCATCATTCGCGTTGTCCGTTCCCGTGTTGGCCGTGTCGCCGTGACATGTTTCGAGAGAGTGGATAGATGGATGCGGCCGGCTGGGCTGGCTGCTCTCGCCATCCGCCGCGAATTTTCTGTGGATATTGTTGCGGCGTCTGGCGTCTGCTTACATGTGGGTGTCTTATCAGTCTATCTACCTTTCAGTGCCAGATGTAACTGGGCCTCATTTCCGTGGTGTCTCTCTCTCGTTCCAACCATTTTAGGTGACAGAGACCGGCGCTTACTTCTCAGTCGCAAAAGGCTTTTGGCATACCTGAGGTGCATGCAGAAAAGTATACTACTCTAGATAAAAAGAGGGGTGGGGTATTAATTGGTTGGGTCACAACATGAGAGCGACCGCTTATATATGTCCGCCCGTGCTTTGTGTGATTGGAGATTTTTACTCCTATCTGGATGGGAAAATCAAATATTTCCTTTTTTGAGCTGGAAGGGAAACTGAAACTGAAACATGCCGATCTATGGAATGGGAGCTCAAGCTTATGCGGCCGTGGACACAGATAGTTCGCACCGTGTACAACTCTTCCTGGGATGCTAGCATTTTTCCGCTTATTGTTAAGCCCTTTTTCTCTATGCACTTGGCAGGAAGCCAGAGCCTATTTATGTGGGCCCCATCTGGCTCCAGTTTCCGGTACTGATTCCTGAAGGCCACCACACCTGCACACGTCACGATCGCCACCTGTCGTACTTTCTCTTCCTCTCTCTGCGGTGGGGACCGGGGTGAGAGAGCGAAGAGAGGAGGAAAGAATGATCCTGTCGTGGGCCCGTGAATGCAACTGACGGAAATTGCCGCACAGCTGGGACCCAAGACGCGCGGGCCTCGCGTTCGCTGGTGCGCGCCGAACGCACCGGACCTGATCCGCGCACGCCAACGGGGGCTATGCGGGGTTGCTCTTTTCCATGTAGTTTTCCGGAGGATGCAAGTCATGAACTGAATAATACTCCTACAGTAATATAGCAAGGAAGATAGGATATGATTATATGAATGCATGCGTAGTAGTAACACACTATTTTTTGTTCCGAGAACCTTAGAATCGCACTATGTTTTTAGATTTGAGCCCGGCATGATCGAACCGTACATTCTGAGATTTCACATTTCTTCGTTGGATTTGAAAATAGTTGGCTCCATGTAAGGCCCTGATTAATTAATGTTGTTCTGTTCTTCCACGGAGGATGAGAACAACATGCAGAGATCTCATCTATACGGACTCATCCACACACGGAGGTTCTTATCATCCATTTACATTTGTACGCAAGATAAATAGTCCTGTGAAATTTCTCTTCTTCTCCTTTTATTTTTCCCAGTCACAGGAGCACCGGACAAGTGGACAATAGAAGCGATCGACGCAAAGATGGCAGGACTTGTAGTTTTGCACGGCCATCGGGGATCCAGGTAGAGAGGACGTAATTTAATTCTAATCTTTTTTCTTGCAGGGAAAAGAGAACAATATATTAACTAGAGGCAAAGATTACGCTTAGAGTTGATTAGGTCCTGTACAATTTTAAGGCCTGACCATAGCCATACTGCCGTACGGCTATCCGTGTGGACTATTCTAGTAGGCTTGTGACTTTCAGCATTCTATCCGGATCCTAGAATTACAACTCGCTTATATATAATACATAGTTTGAATACTCGAGAAACTATTCAACATATAATACGCATATCTGTCATATGTATTTATCACCGTTGAATATTCACACGGGACCAACATGTCATACGATTACCACACGTTATATGTATTCATCGTTGTTCAAGCCGGGCAAAGACTAAACATCGCAACAAAGCTAAATGAAATTTTGAAGTCCTATGAAGACTTAGTGCTGTTCTCACACTCAACAAACACAACAATCTCAGAGGAGCCTAGTGATGATACCCTCTCCTAACCTAATCGGAAGGGTCGCTGTCGGCGTATAAACGTCGGTATCGGTGGTCCGGATGGACCCCCTTTGGGATTCGGCCGGGGAAGCGCAAGAACAGAAACTACGTTGATCTTGACTGGCAGGGATGCTAGAAAAGAGACAGTGATTTACCCAGGTTCGGGCCACCTTCTTGGTGTAAAACCCTACGTCCTGATTTTTGTGTATATATGAGTATTTGGATGGTTACAATGAACTAGTAGCACAGGTACTCCTGTTCTTCTTCTTCTAGGGTCCGGATGTCTAGGGTGGTGTTGTATATTGGAGAAGTCTCAATCGATCCGTCCTTTTGTATGGCCGCGGTTCTCCCCTTATTATCCGGGGGTCACCACAATGGCCGAAAGGTAAATACATTATAATAATGCTTGTTGCTGACGAATAGGGCATAGGCATGCCACGCCGGTGGTTGAGATTCGCTGTAGCGGAACAGTGCCGGTCACGCCTTGGTTGAAAATTGGATCATCATGATGTGGCCGTGACAGGAGGTGAAGACTTGACGTCTCCTGACATGGGCTATGCTGCAATTATCCGGGACCCACGGACCAGGTGCAGAGGGCATGCGTATGGGCGCGCGGCGGCGCGCCTTCAAAGTCAAAAAAGGCGTCAGACCTCTCCATCCCTCCAAGACTGATAGCTGACAGGGCTTATCACTTGGGGGAACGGAAACCGGTCAGGACACCGCACCTTGTCCGCAAGGACTTGGAGTGGACAGGCGCGTCAGACGGGCATTTAATGCCTCCGACACATACATTAAATGCACATGTCTGGCCATGTGGACTGAGGAGGGGCCCACAAGGGGTGCTCGGGGCTCCCGGGATCGGAGGCCTCCGAGCACGCTCTCCAGGCCGCTCCATCATGTGGGCGAGGCACTCGGCGCCCCGAGCGGGGGCCAAGTCGCCTCGGGTGCTCGGGGTGAGCCCCCGAGCACTTCTTCTCGTGTGCTCGGGGTGAGCCCCCAAACACTTCTGCTTGGTTCGTCCCGAGCGGGGACCAAGTCGCCTTGGGTGCTTCGGGAAGCACCCTTAAGGGACGACTCGGGGCACCTCTCGATTAGACGAGTGGAACAGTACTTGGGGTGGGCCCTCAAGCACCTCCTCTTAACTCCTACGTCCTTGGCGACGTGGTGTCAAGTTGGGTCTTTACCAGCGGTTTAGGGGACCCTGGTCCCCGTATCGCCGACAATCGCTCAAGAGCCTGGTATCACCACTCACACCCTGCCTAACCGCCCAGCATATCTCAGCTTACAGGTAACTCAACTGAATATTGTTCCAAGTCTAAACAAAAGAACGAACCCCAACCCTTCACGACTGTCCCATACACTTCAAACATATGTGCATGATGTATGGAAAGCCATATGAACAACTTGATTATTATCACAGAACTCTACAAATAAGGATTTACAGGTAGATAAACACGGCCCATACACAGGGTAGCTATTTAAAGTACTTAGAACTCGACCCGAAGGCTGTCTAGGTTAAACAAACTTTTGAAACCAGCAGCGGAAAGTATTCTAAAAACAGAGATGATATGGGAGCCTTACAACATAACCGTATGACCAAGTTGAGCAAACATTACAACTAGGCATTAGAACCAGCATTTTTGGCATCATAAAATTCACCTACGCTAGGATTGAATTCCTGAGTGAGTACCTTTGTACTCACAAGATGCTAATGTGCTCATTCTAATTATCTTAAGAATTATCTTAAGCATGACAAGAAATAACAAATGATACCATAAATAACTATATCAAGTTAACAAGATATTTATAGTGGTTATGTAATTCATCTAGAGCACGATACCATCATGTAATCAAAGTAATCAAGGTAAGAAATTTATAGTTCAGTCAAATCTTAATTCAATTTCAAATCTGATTATGGATGAATAACCATCATACCCAATGTACAATTGTCAATATTCATGCCAAATATTAAGTTATGACCATTCACGAAAGAGGGCTACACCACCCACACTTTCAACAACTTATTCAACAGCACCTTCCCTTTTATTTCAGATTTGAACACATGCAATCAATGCAATCACAATCAATTTTGTCTTGGTCTCTCTAGGTCGTCCTCCCCAACTTAGGGAGATGTCAGATAAGGTTACGCCACCCAAATCTAACTAAAGTGTAGTCAAGGCAGGGTTAACCCACCTTAACTTCAAACAAAAGTGATGCAATGAGTTGTGGGTGCATGGTTGACCCACCATTACCCTTCCCAATCATTGTCGGCCCCACTCTCACCACAGGTGAAGGAAAGGATCTCATAATCAATTCCACTTCGGGTTAAACCACTAGCCGAACGGATCTGGGTTAAACCATCCAATGGGTATCAATTCCCGGCTCTTGCATCTCACCTTAGAGGTTCAAATATTTTTATTAGATGATTTAAAGGTACTTCCTTGCTGTCCATATACACCATTCCTTCCTATACATACTAGTGCTTCACAATTTTCAACATCAACCATAATAGGCATTCAACAAGCAATACTTATCATCCAAGCATGACATAAGACAATGAAATATTTCAACAATTCTGCAAGCTTGCCTTGCTGTTTGAAGTCGTAAACTTGCTGGTTCTACCGACAAAACACCGAACGGTGGAAAAACGATGAAGAAATGGAAATTCAATCAATACCAGAATTTTTAGAGATGGTAACAAGCATGAAATACATTCTACAATGTAGAGAATGGAATTATGAAATTAATGCAAGTGGTTTCATCTCATTTGAAGTTGTACAACTTTAGGTATGAATTTTTCAAATTTAGGTTTGAATATTTGAATTTGAGGGCAATTTGTGAATTTCAAAAATTTTCATAACAGTAACATGGAGGAAATATATTTCATTAAATTCTACACACTAAAATACGAATTTTAAAAAAGAAATCAATGATTTGGAATTCATATGAAATTTCTGCAAAATTTTGAAGTTTTAATCAAATTTGAACATTTTCTGTCTTTTCTTTGTAAAGAAAAACATATTAAATATTTTTATCCTAAAATAAATCATATCTACTGGGAATGATACGTGGGTCCCTTGGCCAATATTGACAAGGTGGACCCGACTTGTCATACTCTTGTCTTATTCTATTTTCTTTTTCTTTATTCTCTACTCTATTACTTGTAGGGTCCACTGTCATAATTTTATTTTTATTGTGTTTATCATTTCTGTTAGCTTGTAGAGGGTCCACTATCATACACACACTAATTTAATTCATGTTTAAATAAAACATTTATCTGCTGGGGTCCACATGTCATAGAGAGTAGTTAACCATTATAGCCGTTAGTGCATTTAATTAGTCCATTAAGTATATCTTAACGGGGATTAATTCCATAGGACATTAATTAGCATATTAATGAACTAGAAATTATCTGTTAACCGCCTACATCGGCCAGACCGGCGGTTGCAACGGTCAGACCGATTATACTGATGGAGAACAGTGAAAACAGAGAAAGGGAAAGAATGTCTGGTGGTGATCAGATGTTGGCCTCACCTGGCGATCTCTAGGGGTATTCTGAGCTCAGGAAAGGGTTGGTCGGTGGTGAACTTGGTGGTGGAAGGCGACGGAGACGAGCTCGGCGGTGCTAGTATGAGGTTGGGGAAGGCTTGATGAAGACGATGCCGGTGCTCGAGCTCGTTGATGGGGAGTCGCCCTCCAATTGCTCTTCCACTACTGCAGAACAGGTCAGTACTGACGGTCGCCAAACCCCCTCTACTGACGGACAGGGGGCCCGTCACCCTGGAAATGTCAGTGGAGGGGGTAACTCCACTGGCGGTCATATGGTCCGTCAGTACTGTTAATTTCTACTGACGGTCACACAGGGACCGTCAGAGGAGATATGTATTCCTGCTAACCGAAGGGCATCTGGTTGTATCAGTACTGACGGGCGAGTAATAAATGCCCGTCAGTATAGGTATATCTTCACTGACGGGCTGTCCGTAAGGGACCGTCAGTAGAGATATATCGACGGGCTCCTAGTTGTATCAGTACTGACGGGCGCTTAATAAAAGCCCGTCAGTAGAGGTACAACTCCACTGACGGGCCGTCCGTAAGTTCCCGTCAGTAGAGGTATGCATTCCTGCTAACCGAAATGGATCTGTGTTAGCTCATAATCACACTTAGATTATTCATAATAATAGACTATAGCATTACATTATTCCTAATCACAGGCTATACGAACTATTCATTCACAGAGTCAAATCTCTTAATCGCATAACATTTATAATCACATATATAGTATGTACACTCCAACGACGGTCACAAGTATGAAACAATTGTTTATTCAATTACAGAAACAACGATTCTATTGATTCCCGCTTAAGTTTGGCTTCGGAAATTGGGGGCCGGCGTAGAATTCACCCATCGGATTGATGACTTCAAGGTTGATGAGTCTGGCGAAGACTTTTTGGATCCGAGCAAAGTCCTGTCGCCAGTCGTACATATGACTTCCCAGCTCGCTCCAAGCCTTCAGTTCTTTCATATCTTTCCAATGCTTGTTCTTGTACCGGACAAATAGGTCCATATGGGCACAGGTGTAGTACCCACATGTCACGGAACCTTCCGGCTGAACTCTGCAAGGGAACTTGTAATGGTGTACCAATTTTTTCGCTTTCACAGGTATTTTTTGATGGCCCGAGAACTTGGCTCTGAAAAAGGCTGCATCTAGAATCTTAGTTATATTTGTGAAGTCCGCTGTCTTGTTCGACGAGGAGTCAAAGTAAAAAGCCTTGGCCCAGCTTGGAACGATCGCAATTAGGACCCAGTGGTCGCTGCGTAAATGTGAACAACTGAACGTAAGCAGGCGAAGATACGTACGTAAAAAACAAAAATAAACTCCACGGTGCTAAGTTTAGTACTTACGGAGGGTTATAGGGGGCTAGTATGCAGTCCTTGTCCTTATGAACCACGAATGCATTCGACAGGTATTCTTGAAGAAATCCTTGACCCTCTGGGGTCCCGGCATAGCCTTCGTTCATGCATATCGGATCGACTATGCCAATATGGGAGTCCCGAAGACGTCTGCACTCTTGGGCTTGGTACAGAGCCCATAGCCTGATCATGGTGGTGTCGAGCCTATAGAGGTTGTACATGTTGAATAGGTCTTCAAAGTTGATGTCGAAGGTGTCTTGGTCATGTTGCATGAAAAAATTGTATTCCTTTGGCACCTTCACCTTCCAATATTGGCAGAATGTACCAGGATCTCTGGACATCTTCAGGTAATCTTCATGCAGCGTCTTCATGTCCTCCGACAGATTGTCCAGCTCATCCCGTGGGAGCAAGTCCTGACCTGGTTCGTAATGATATCGCCAGAGGCCCTTGCTCCGTGTAGATAATTCTACTGACGATGTTGAGAAGGATAAGGTTTTCTGCCTCTGCTCCTTTCTTTCCTTCTCGCCGGTGCCGGCCCGTCTCTTTTTGCTTTTCTTCCTCTGGTGTACCGGCTCCGGGCTCATGCCTGCCGCCAACGCTGCTTCCAGCGTCCCAGCTAGCGTGGCGGGAGAGAAAATCTTCCCCCTCGGTTGATCCAGGGGGTCGCCTTGAACCTCGGAGGGCGGGGACCGCAAAATCGGTGACATGTGCTGGTCCCCGACAAGATGGTCCTCCAGGTCTTTAAAGGACGGGGGTGATTGGCTGAGCCCCAACGGAGATCGTCCGATTGATGGAGAGGGGTTGTTGGACGAGGGGCCCGTGCGAGGAGAGGCCGCCGCGGTTATAGTGATCTGGCTCTTCGGCCACTGGATGAAGCAGTTTCTGCACTGCCCTAGCTTCGTCAGCTCCTCTTCGGGGGGGACAGGGACTAACACCTCGCTGTAGTCATTGAGGACGAGGTCGACCTGGACCTTCGCGTGGTGCTCCCGCATAGGAACACAGTGCAGGACTGCCCCCTCCGCCGTTGGGAAAACCTGGCCGTGCGCCACCGGGACCTTCATGCCAGGAATCTGCACCGTGAGTGTGCATCTGGTGGCTTCCTGCGAAACAGAGGATAGACGTGCCGTCCGCACTGGAGTCAGGAAAATGAGAACAGCTCGTACTATAACGACACGTTTAGCGGACGAGACTTACGGTGATGCTGTCGACGGGATTCACCGAGTAGGGGCCGCCGTCCGAGGTGGATGCGCAGCTGCTCCATCCTAGAGGCTGGTTAGCGGGAGGCACGCTCTGCTGGCCTTGCGCTGTGGCCACCTGCATACGTAGCCACGTCTGCTCGGCAATCTCGCGCATTTGCTCCCGCAGATTGTCCATGAACTCCTGGCTGTCTCTCCGGGGGCGGCGGCTCCCCTGGGGGTTTCGGGGAAATACCTTATCCCATTTAACGCCATCCCCGACGCCTACTACACGGCCCCGATGCTCCGGTTTCTGTCGGGCCTTCGCTAGATCGTCGTTCCATCTTGGGAAGCTCGTGACGGAGTCCTGCGAGCTTCCAGGCTGCTGGCTCAGTTCGGCCTGTAAGTTAGATTATGTGATGAGAAGACAGCGTATTTGGATGCAACGTAATGAAGTACGAAAAGAGACTTGGTTGAGTCGTTACCAGCCGGTCGGCCACCACCTGCAGTTCCTCGGACTCATAAATTGGTGACCCCGTCACAGGGTCAGACCTTGTGTGCGCCCTCATGTACTCGCTAGCGCGCGGCTCCCTGAGATGCGCGAAAGGAGGTGCTTTCCCAGCCGCGGCTAATTTCTCGTCCTCTTTGGCCCACTTCGGTCTCTTCCCCAGATATCCACGGCTGCCGAGCTTGTGGTCTAAGGTGTTCTTCCTGCGAAGCTCTTTCCCCCACCGGCTCTTCTCCTGGAATTCTGGGCTCCTTATTTGAGCAACGAATTCGTCCCAGTCTTCCTTCTGTATCTTCGACCATCTTTTACTAATCTTCGTGTCCCAATCCTCATCTACGACTTTCTGTGCGTCGTATCGCCAAGTCTTCAGAGCCCTAGCCATGATTTTGAGGGCTTGCGCTTCGACTCTTTCCTTGTCGGCTGCAGGTATCTGGTACTTGTCCCACAGTTTCCTCAAGAGAGTATCTTTCGTGGACTGCGTCAACTGGCCGAACTCTTTGCAGGTAATCTTCACTTGTTCGCGCACTAAGCACCCGCAGGCGTTGCTAAAGGTCTTAGCGGCCTTATGTGGACTCGCCGGGATGTCTTTGACGTCGTCGACACGGGTGATGACATACGTCTTGTCCGGCAACTGGTTGCCTTTCCTCCTATTCAGAGACCTGGTCGGGGCTGGAGTCGGTACCTCCTCCTCACACGCCTCGTCCCCTTCAGAACTTGACCCGGAGGCGGAGCCAGAGCTGGACTCCGAGGAAGCATGGTCTTGATCAGCTGTTACGGCCGGTAAAAGAGGTTGATCCTCGGCCAGCTCGAGGGCAGATTCCTTGGCCGCCTCGGAGGCATCTTGCGTGGGTGCCTCCAGCGCCGGTGCATCAATCGGTGCGGCCACGCCGAGGGGGGCCGTGCTGTCCTCAACAGGCTCTACTGCTCGGGTCGGGGACCCAGCGGGAGTACTACTGGCGGCCATTGTAAAACTGAAGAAATGGCTAAAATAACAAAATAAAATGAATTGGATAACAGGCATTATCTAGCAAGAACTGAGAAAGATAGAAAGAAAAGAAGTTTTATATCTAGAATGCTATGACTTGTGCTCTGCAATCTAATTACTTTATACAAATTGAAACAATCTAATTACTTTATACAAATTGAAACAATGTAATCACTTTATACTAATTCTTATACACACAATAATCCCCAATTCTTCCTTAACACAAAAGCTATCATTGTATTGCAGTGCAGGAAAACAATACATGAGCAATGTTTAGATCAAAAGAAGGAGCCAAATTTTAGCAAGCACATTAAACGTCTGCACACTACAATACCCAACAAGAGATCAAGAGTAATAGCTATTCATATTACCACTGGATATCCAACAAAGAATTTGAAGTTCTAATCAGATTAATCCATTAAGCCATAACTTTAGGACTAGAGGCTACTCCGAATATGCTAGAATAGGTGAAGCCGCGAAGACATTTGCTGACTAATTTCTTTCTTTTGTGGTGAGTTCAACAAGTTGCTCCCAGTTGTCTCGAGCCATCTGAATTCAATCCATGTGGGATGGCAGCTAGAGATTGGGTTTTGGAGTTGACAGTGTATAGATGACAAAAACATGTTTAGTATTGTAGAATCTGTTCGTGTTTTTCTAGATACATGTCAAACTGATTATGTTTTAGAGAAAGGACAAAAGGAGAGAATCAGCTTTTAATATGTCTCACCTTGAGCTATTTGATGTGTGTAATTAGATTTGATTTTGCAAAAATCATGCGCTACTAATGAATAATAGGACCTTTTAAATCTAAAAGCCAGCTCTCTACCATTTCATTTTAAAATTTCCGGCTGAAGCAATACATTCAAGATCTTAACAGGGTTACTGATAAAAAATATGTAGGCATGAAATTCCCATCAGCACAAATTGCACAAATGACAACACGTTGCAGGTTGCAACAGATATCAGGGAAAAAACTCCTCATTTTTTGAAACTTAACTCCTCATATCCAGTTAGGACAAACATGGAAAGCTTACTTCCATCCTTGCCATGGAGTTTTTTCATATGTTCTTCTCTACGTCGCATTTTCTAATCATAAAATATTAATCATATAGAACATTGATTTTAGACATAATGAGTGACAAGTATGGTGCCCTTTTTTTAGCTGGCAGTATGGTTGAAGGAGCAAAGAAAGAATAGGATATCTAGAGTTTTTGCGAGACCTGTATGAGATAGCATGAACAAATAAGAAGCAAACTGTCGTAATGTCAGGATATTTCTTTCAAGCTCGATCAATCCACGTGGTTAAGTAAGATGCATTTGGCTCAGTGTAAGAAAGATAAATGGGCCATTACATTTGTATGTACCAAGGAAATGTTTGTAACATAAAAGAAATGGTAATGGTCAGGTAGCAATCTAAGTCACAGAAAAGAGAGATTATGTAAAGATGAATTGTGAAATTCTAGCCAACCTTTAGGAGATGTGGGATAGACAAATGGAAGGGATGGCGGCGGCGCCGGCGTGGGCGTCGCACGTCTGCTTCTCGAAGAACTCGTGGATGTCGTCGGTGCGGATGTTGGCGCGCCACGCCTTCTTCCCCTAGGAGGCGGCGGATGGGGCGGCCGGAGGGAGGAGGCCGGAGGAGGCAGCGGCCGGGGCTTGCGGGGCGGCGGCGGGCTTCGGGAGCGGCGGCCGGGGCTTCGGGAGCGGCGGCGGCAGCCTGGCGGCGTCGTGCGAACCGTCGGGTCTCGCTGCTGGTTCTTTTGAACGCGCGGGACTTGGCGAAATTTTCGCCAAGTCCCGCGCGTGGCTTATATAATAACTGGAGTTCCACTGACGGTCGCCCTATAGTAGCCCGTCAGTACAGAGAGACCTGTCAGTGCAGAGGAACCTCCACTGACGGGCAACCATTGAGAGCCCGTCAGTGGTATTTGGGATAGGATGAACGGTTAGGGTTACATCTCTACTGACGGGCAAACTTTGTGAGCCCGTCAGTAGAACGGCAGTCAGCCTAAGACTTGGTGAAATTTCGGTGGCCCTCGCTGGAGGTTTGTGCTGTGTATATGTTGTTTATTAAAAAAAATTGTTGGGCGCACCAGCTTATCCCGAGCACAGCTCAAAGGCCCACGAGCCCGGGCCGCGCAAGGGTCCAGCCAGAGGCCCATCCCGAGCACAGCGCCCGAGCCCACGAGCCCAAGCCGCGCAAGGGACCAGCGGCGGCCCGATGGAAGTATCAGTGCTTGTTCTGAGGAATTCGAAAGCCCTCAGCGCAGCACCCCTTTTAAGCTGGTGCGCGCGCACTTCGCTCGGCGAGGTGGGACTAAAATTGTGCGGTACCAGCGCTGGATGTTACCACTGACGGGCACAACTGGTTTGCCCGTCAGTGGTACTATCCACCACTGACGGGCCCCACGGGTTCGCCCGTCAGTGGTGGTCAGTACCACTGACGGGCTCCATGACATGCCCGTCAGTGTAGTTTGCTGTATAGTTAGGGTTAGGTCTTAGGTTTTTGTTTGCCCGTTGGTGGAGGTTTGCTTTCGTTTTTAGGTCTTCGCTTTTATCTAAGGGAACAAAGACAAAAAATTTATGGGCGCACCAGCTTATCCCGAGCACAGCTCAAAGGCCCACGAGCCCAGGCCGCGCAGGGGACCAGCCAGAGGCCTATCCGGAGCACAGCGCCCGGGCCCACGAGCCCAAGCCGCACAAGGGACCAGCGGCGGCTCGTTGGAAGTATCAGTGCAGGTTATAAGGAGTTCGAGAGCCCAGGGCGTAGCACCCCTTTTAAGCTGGTGCGCGCGCACTTCGCTCGGCGAGGTGGGACTAAAGATGTGTGGTACCAGCACGGCATGTTACCACTGACGGGCACCACTGGTTTGCCCGTCAGTGGTACTAACCACCACTGACGGGCCCCACGGGTTAGCCCGTCAGTGGTGGTTAGTACCACTGACGGGCCCCACGTGTTTGCCCGTCAGTGGAGGATGTTTTTTATTTTTCTTTTTGTGCTGGATGTTTTTCTTTTAGGTTTATCTTAGGGTTATTTCTATATGCTATGGGTGTTTTTGTATTTTTGGTTTAGGGCTTTTACCCTTTTTGGGTTAGTGTCAAAGTTCAGCATTTTTCTGAAATGATTTGCTATTTTTCAGGCATTAAATTCAGGCTATTTTTCAGATTTGAACTACAACTATCTTAAAGAAGGCCTCTAAATTGAAGGAAAATTCATATCTACGTACCTATCTATCGTTTTAGCTCGTATCTAGAAAATATATCAATAATTCAAACGTTTGCTCCGAGAAATTCAAAAGTTTGCTTGCACCTTTGTAGTTTTTGATTTTTTATAAAATCTTAATGTGGTCAAAAAAAGTTGAAAATTGGCATGGGGTAATTATATGTCTTTCTGAGGCTATGTTTAAAATTTCAGATAATTTCGTGGAAGTTCAATTATACATTGCTTTGTAACTGAACTATCTGTGAGAAAACCTCATAGCATTTGAAGGGGAAATATGAAGATTGAAGTACACGTCATAAATTCTTCATCATTTGAACTTGAGATTTGGACTACAACTTCATATTACAATATTATACGTTAATAATTCATCATGTTCCATCTTGTTATGTA
The DNA here is from genome assembly GCA_019208055.1 of Stipa capillata. Lineage (NCBI taxonomy): Eukaryota > Viridiplantae > Streptophyta > Magnoliopsida > Poales > Poaceae > Stipa > Stipa capillata. The sequence goes on from JAGXJF010004844.1 coordinate 118,815, forward strand.
ATAATTCGAATTTTCTATTTTTTTAAATACCAATTTGAGGTACCATGTGTAAAACCTTTCAAAAAACATTTTTAGCTACGCTCCAAACTTTTTCTACATGTAACGTACTACATTACATTGTTCGTGTCAAAGTTAGGCATTTTTCTGAAATCATTTGCTATTTTTTACGCATTAAATGAATATCTAGTAATTTACTAGATATATTTCAGATTTGAACTACAACTATCCTAAAGAAGGCCTATAAATTGAAGAAAAATTCATATCTACGTACCTATGTATCGGTTTAGCTCGTATGCAGAAAATATATCAATAATTCAAACGTTTGCTTGTCGAAATTCAAATGTTTGCTTGCGTCTTTTTGGTTTTTTATTTTTATTAAATCTAAATGTGGTCAAAAATTTTTGAAAATTGGCATGGGATAATTATATGACCTCGTGAGGCTATACTTAAAATTTTAGACAATTTCATTGAAATTGGATTATACATTGGTTTGTAAGTACTTGAAATTCATCCACAATTTACACATACCGAAGTACACACGTTACATGAAATCATTCAAACCAAGACACTTTTGTACACACACATACAAATAACTAGGTTTCGCCGTCTTCGGAAATCTTCTCATGAATTGTGATTTTCTTGGTGGTATACGTTAGTCCTTCGGCGTGACTGCGTCTGACGTAGGGCTCAGCATCCTTGCTAGCTTTTCTCCCTTTTATGGGGCGTTTATCAACGGCTTCTGGCTCGGAGTCCGGGTCGTCGAATTGGTCGTAGTCCTCTTCGTCAACAACACCATCGATTCTGACAATACTCCTCTTCCCTTTTCTGACGACATGGCGCTTCTGTGCCTTTGGGTCTTTTATGTAGAAGACTTGTGAGGTTTGTTTAGCTAAAACCCATGGCTCATCTTTCGCACTGATTGCTTTGACATGTGCTGACTCAATAGATGTCGGGGGAGGTAGAGTCACGGTAGTGACTTTGTCATCATCGATATGGATATTTTTCGCCCATCTGACACGAAACATGGGGATCTTTGTGACGGTGTAGTCCCAGTTCCCAAATTTCTTCGATAACACCGTAGTATATGTCCTTACGGTTACCGGTTTTAGCCTCCATCGTCACCCCACTGTTCTGATACGTGCTTTTCCTGTCTTGAGCCTCCGTATAGAATGTGTATCCGTTGATATCGTATGCTTGAAATGTCAGGACCTTGCTCGCAGGTTCTTGTGACAGCATTTTGACCGTCTCTTCTTCGAAATTTGTCGGAGGCCTTTCATACCAGTAGTTCTTTAGCCATGTTGCGAACTTTCCATTGTGCTCTTTCGAGAGCCACGCTTCTCCCTTCTTCGGGTTCTCTTTTTTAAGCTTTACCATGTGCATCCAAAGATAGGGATGCACCACCGTCAGGTGTTGCAAGACCACGAGATGTGCTCTGTCATAGTCATCTGACCTACTGGGTACTGAATTGTAGACATGTAAAGGCATTTGTCCGCGTGCATGGCCTTCACCATCGAGCCTTCCCGTGTGCCGTGAAACAGGAACACCTATGGACTTTTGATCAGCCAAGTAATCAGTGCAGAACTCGACACACTCTTCGGCAACATAGCCTTGGATGATGCTACCTTCTGGTTGTGACCTGTTACGAACGTAGCGCTTCACAACCCCATTGTACCTTTCCAACGGGTACATGTTGTGTAGGAACACGGGACCTAGGTCCAGTATCTCCGGGACGATATGGATCATGAGATGTACCATGATATCGAAGAATGCTGGAGGGAAGTACATCTCAAGTTCGCACAGTATGACAATGATCTCCTCCTGCAGCTTGTGGCAATGCGTAACGGATATCGACTTCTGAGATATTGTGTTGAAGAAGTTACAAAGATTCAAGACTGTCTTGCGGACCTCCGGCTCCATGAGACCTCTGATTGCAACAGGAAGTATCTGCGTCATCATCACGTGGCAGTCATGAGACTTCATACCAATTACACGGTGACTCTTCATGTCAACTATTCTCCCGATGTTTGCCGAGTAACCGGAAGAAACTTTGACACCTTGGAGGCACTCCAAAAAGCTAACGATCTCTTTTTTGCTGAGAGTGTAACAAGCAGCGGGACAGTCCGTCTTGATTCTGACTGCACCCGTCCCCAACTTGGTCGTTCGCTTCGTAGCCCACAGCTTCTTTCTTATACCCAAGAATTCCATGTCAGCTCGTGCCTTCGGTCCATCTTTTGTCTTTTCTGAAATGTTGAGCAGGATACCAAGCAAGCTCTCGCACACGTTTTTTTCAACATGCATGACGTCTATGCTGTGGCGTGTGCTTAGGAATCTCCAGTAAGGCAAATCCCAGAATACGGATTTCCTTTTCCAGACGCCGTCCTGCATGGGAACAGACGGTTGTGTCTTACCGGGCGTAACAGGGGGCATCGTGTTCACGATGTCATAGATTTCCACCCCGGTCTTCTCCCGAGGCGCCGAACGGACCTCAACAGTATTGTCAAACAATTCCTTCTCTTGCCTCCATGGGTCCTTCTGTTTCAGCCACCTTCGGTGGCCCATGAACACGATTTTTTTGGATCCCTTTAGGTGTAAACTTGTAGTAGACTCCAAACACTTCACACATCCTTTGTACCCATGAACACACTGGCAGGACTGATATCCGTACGCGGGGTAGTCTTGGACCGTCGTGAACAACAGCGCTTTCAGATTGAAGTACTCTTCTTCGTATGCGTCCCAGACCTGGGCCCCTGGTTCCCACAGTGTAGCTAGTTCTTCGAACAATAATTGTTGATACATGTTCAGATCGTTCCCAGGTTGCTTCGGCCCTTGTATGAGAATACAGAGGTGTATGTACTTTCGTTTCATGCACAGCCATGGAGGAAGGTTGTACATCCATAGAACCACGGGCCAAGTGCTGTGTCTGCTGCTCATGTTGCCGAATGGATTGATCCCGTCCGTACTCATACCGAACCTGATATTCCTCGGATCTTTTCCGAAATCATCGTATTGGGCGTCGATTGCCCTCACTGCGAAGCATCGGCAGGGTGTCTCATCACTCCATCATCAGTTTTCCGCCCCTCGGCGTGCCAACATAGCAGCTTTGCCTCCTTCTTGTTAGCGAATAAACGATTCAAACGGGGAAGGACCGGAAGATACCATACAACCTTTGCTGGAGCGCCACTCTTCACTGGGTCATCATCATCGGCTTGCTTTCTACCCCTCTTGAATCTGGACGTGTTGCACGTGGGACACTTGTACAGCTTCTCGTGCTCTTTGCGGTAAATAAAGCAGTCATTCGGACATGCATGGAACCTCTGCACCTCTAACCCAAGAGGGCAGACAACCTTCTTGGCTTCTTCGGTGCTCGTGGGCAGCAAGTTGTTTTTCGGAAAAAACTTTTACAAGAAAAGCCAGTGTCTCATCGAAGCCTTCGTCCGGACAGTTGTGGGCTGCCTTGATCCTTAGAAGTTCCAGCGTGACCGACAGACGCGTGTGCTCTGGATCGGAACCGGTATACAACGGGATTTGTGAGTCTTCAACTAGTCTCGAGAACTTAGCAGCCTCTCTTTCATCCTCGGGATCTATCACCACCTGCTCCACCATGTGAACATCCTGCACCATATCGGCCAAATTGTTTCCCGTTTCTCCTTCGGCGTCAGGTTCGATCCTCCCCTCGTCTTCTTCGTCATCTCCGTGTTCGGCATCTTGCCGTAACACCTGATCTTCCTCCTCCTCGCCGTGACTTGTCCAACGTGTATAGCCTGACATGAAAACCCTTCAGCGCCAGGTGTACCGTCACCCTCCCTCTCGTATCGAACATTACCAAATTTTTGCAATCGCGACATGGACAGCAAATCTTCGTGCCACCTTTTGTCCTCATATCTCGTTTGGCGACATCAAGAAACTCGTTCAAAGCCATAGCCCAACTCTCTGTCGCCCGGTTGTCGTACATCCAGCTGCGATCCATCGATCAACACCTACGACACGAAACTAATCAGTTCGATAACCAAAAATCACATCAAATACATATACGACATGAAAAGAACACTGGCGAGCATTATTACCGAGCGCTAGCGATCTTTTTGGTGAGAAATGATAATGGAGAGAGTGGGAGTGAGAGGAGGAGAGAGAGAATGGGAGAGAGAATGAGAGAGAGCTAGAAATATGGATGAGGAGGAGGGTGGGAGAGAGTGAGAGGATGAGGAGGAGGGAGAGAGTGAGAGTATGAGGAGGGTGGGAGAGAGTGAGAGGATGAGGAGGGAGAGATTGAGAGGATGAGGAGGAGGGAGAGAGTGAGAGGAGGAGCAAAATCTAGATCTAGATCTAGATCTAGATCTAGTCCCTCTAGAGCTTAGGATGAGGGTTGGGGAGAGGGAAGAAATGGTTGTGGGTTGGGAGGGGGAAGGGGGGCAGCGGCGGCAGCGGCAGCAGCTTGTGGGACGGCGGCGCTCGCTGCTGGCCGGTTGGCGCGCGAGCACTGGCCAGCAGCGAGGTCGTGCTCTGTTTTTATAGTAAGGAGCACCACTGACGGGCCCTTAAAAGGTCACCGTCAGTGATTCATCAGCAACGTAAGCAACAAATATCGCTGACGGACGGGAAAGACCGCCGTCAGTGAAGACAAAATATCCACTGACGGGCAGAATATAAGAGCCCGTTAGTGAACTGGCACGTCATATGTTCAACCTTTCACTTACGGGCCAAATAGTTGCCCGTCAGTGGAGATGTCATCTGCACTGACGGGCTCTTAACAAGAGACCGTCAGTAGAAATGACGCGTCATCTATCCCACCTCATGCTCATCTCCACTGACGGGCTGTTTTGGAGACCGTCAGTGGTGTTCCTCACCTTCTTCTTTGCTGCGTTCTCCGCTGACGGGCTATTTTGCGTCGTCGGTGGAGTTCCCCTCCAGCGACGGACCTTTTTATGCCCGTCAATGGAGGGGGTTCAGGAGAGGGTCTATCTGCAGTAGTGTTCCCCAAGCCTTGAGTCCAACAATGGCAAGAAGATGAGCGCGAGAAAAAGGAGGAGATTGGTGAAGGAAGGAGGGAGCAGAGAAGGGGGAGGGGGTGCCTGCCGGAGTTGGTCGCTGGGGACGGAGCTCGGCTCAGCGGAGAACACGAGGTGGAGGGGCTAGGTTGCGTGGATGGTGGAGAATGGGGAAGAGAGAGTGCTGAGCTACCGAGAGGTGGCTTTTATGAGGGAGCTCGAGAGAGAGAGAGAAGAGAGAGCGGGAGTGGGAGAAGGGCACCGATGAGGTGAGACACGTACAACCCAGACACGTGGAAGCCAGAGCCTGCCGGTGGGACCGGCATGTTAACAAGGGGAGGGGCGCAGAAAGTGGCAACGTGCCAAGGCGCCAATTGTTGGGTTTTACCATTACTTGGATCTTCCAGAAATGTTAGTGTCTAGAAAATCAAAGTTTTTGAGAAAGTCGAAACCTCCAAATGTCGGAGTCCTTTGAAAGTTGGGACCTCCGAGAATGTTAGAACCTCCGAAGGTCAGAGTCCTTTGGAAGTGTGTGGCATACCCGATTTTAAGGCCGGATAAACCCCCATGTTTCCTATACTGGTCCCATGATCAGTAGCCAGTACACACAGGTTAGCTTGAATATCATTGACATACACGTATAAATAGATATTCATAATTAAACTGACCATCATGGTCGGGTCCAAATACCTGAGGCCCAGTGGCTAAGAGTCTATAGCAGAATACAAGCGATAGTGTGGCCCACCGATATGCCTTACCCGACAGGCAACCGACTGGGGTTACACCCTAGCTTTCGTCGTATGTCGTCATTGTCTTCAGGGTATAACCCTTCACGTCTGGCCATGTCAACAAGCCAGGTGAGTACATTGAATGTACTCGCAAGAATCCCGCAGGGAATAGTATAATAGCTATATCCTTGCAAGGCTTTATTTCAATGAAGGTATTCTAGCCTAGGTTGCATTTTGGACGGAAAGTAAATTCTTACCAAAATTTATAGTAGTAGATTCGCAAGCATTTTGACAAAACAACATCTATAATGACGATAGCATCGCCTATTGTCTTCCATTGCTCCACATCGAACCATTTCAACAAAACCTCATACCACCGTCGTGCGGCACGACCTCAACATACTTCCATGGCTCCCGCTACCGACCAGTAGCTCATACCGCAAACTGCGGGCACATCATGCCCGCGTCCTTAAACCCATGTTCTATTTTGAAATGGAAACATGGTCTACCCAAGGTGTAGCTTAAACCAAGTTGTGCCCATGACCGTGGATGCGACTATTTGAATAAAATTTTAATACTCTGCAGAGATTGTACGGCTTTACCTATAAGATGTAAGTCACCCTTATTGCCGAATGTTATTGGTACACTGCATGAGGTGTACTGGCAGGGTTATTACAACGAGAATTTTCTTCCACTTAGCCCTAACGACAAACTCGCCAGATGAGCCATTCTCGCACTGCTTGTTAAGCCACGCCACAATGCAGACCCGTCTTTGTGTCGAACAACTTCCTATGCTAAACCACGAGAAGGCTCTCTGGAGTCTACCCACTCTATGCACTTTCTAACTTTTGCCTATGGGTTCGCACGCTAGTACTAAACAAAATACTTGGCCAAGTCCTTCCCATAAAGGACATGTGGATGTGCGATATAAACTTGGCCGAGTGGCACTTAGATTCGGTCCTTAATTGATCGGAGCTAGACTCCGATAAATCCCAAGTCACACAGGACTGGAATACTAACAATGCCACATAAGGCATCCTCAAGTCGACAACCTTCCTTCCCGACACCATCTTATATCTCTCACCCGGATCAAAATCAACTACGGTTTGTTTTAGGGTTTTGCTGGAAAACCTGTTAGTAAGCAATTTTCCCGGGATGATGGACACCTCCCTGAGGTTCCATCCTACACAAGGATAAGCACTTTGTAACATATATCAAAAGTTATTTTTCCAGGGGTGGCACTAGCATAAGCTACTATACTTAAGTTCCCAACGGCATTACAATACTGCTAGAGGAAATAATCCTAAGGTGACAAGGAATGTGTATCGACGACATGCAATAATAGGTCGTATCTATTCTAATACAACATATTGGTAATATCAACATAGCATGCATGTTTTATAATCAACATAAATAAGCCCAAAAATATGGGGTTCGACATGATCAAGGTGGGGATCTTGCCTAGCAATATTGGCCTTTTCCTGAAGCTCGGTCTTGACACGACAACCTGTTGGTTCCTTTCGGCGAGGGACCGCAACATTGTAACTACACGTCAGAAAACATCGTATAAACAACGCTGCAAGCAAAATCCAATAACACCAAATGTAAAACCAGTGGACTTCATTCACAGGACGTGGCAGGTTTGGTAAGCTACTGATTTTAGGAAGCGCTGGAAAGTTAGCACTTAGGTGCTTCTCGTTAACTTGGTAGGATGTGTTAAATTTTAGGGCAATTTGCCGAGTTAGGTTTTCATTAACTTTCCTTATATTAATATGAAGCACTCTAGAGTTTACGTGTACTGGAAAGCAGAGGCTAACATGTAACGCTAAAACGTTCTTGAAATTAGATTTAGTAGGTTTCGATGCACATGACAAAAGATTTTTGTTTTACAATACTTTGAGCACATTAGGGTTGTATTCCTTTTTATGGTATTAAGGCGACTAAAAATATATTTGAATTCCATAAGCCTACTGGAACCAAAATGTTATATTTTATTTTAGAAGATTTGTGGAGAAAGAATCATTTCAATTGGGTTCATGTTGAGGAGGATACGCTTAATGTACCTAAATTGAAATATGTTTCCACATTTGAATTTCCAACAAATTATGAAATTTGTGCCGAGGGTAGGTTTTGATTTTTGAAGCCTATAGGAAAAAGAATTGTCTCGATCGGGGGTGTAACGAGAGAGTTATGGACACTCGAAGGGTTTGCCCGAAGGGAAAAATTGGAGACGGGGAAGTCAGCCGGAGAGGGGTGATGATGTCATCGGCGTATATAAGGAATACACTTTCGGTTCTGATAAGGTGGAAACAGAGGTTTCTTAGGGAGGATTATGCCTTTGAGGGGAGGAAACACATTCCAGTTTGAGCCAAGGAAATATACGTGTCTACATTCGAAAGGCGCATTCCGTGGAGTCCGCCTCTACCTACTGACAGTGGGCCACACAAGGGGTAAACAAGGCTCACAGGCCCGCCAGTCGGTGGCTGATGCAGTTAGGCTATTAGCGGTTAGGTGCGTGTGATTAGAGAGGTTAGGGCCATTAAGGAGGAAGAGAGAGAGAGAGAGGGGGGGGATTAGAGGGGGTTAGATGCCGGGGGTGGCCAGTGTTCACTGACGGCAATCGGATGCGTCCCCGGCGGCGGAGGGACGGTGGCGACCATTGTGGCATGACTGGAGTGAGCAGGCAGAGTTCCGAGGGTGAAGGGCCAGTCCCGACGGTGGCCAGAATGGCGCGAGGGCGACACAAGTTCCACCGACGCTCAGGTAGATGTGGCGTACCCAGTTTTAAGGCCGGATAAACCACTGTGTTTTATGTACTAGTCCCATGATCAGTAGCCAGTACACACAAGAAGCTTGATAGCATTGTCATACAATACTGAGTATTTTACACAATCAGGCCATTATGGTCTTTATAGAACAATATAGCCAATTGGCTGAATAAAAGTCTGCAGCGGAAGATAGAAATAAATAGTTAAGCCCATCAATATGCCAACCCGACAGGCAACTGACTGGGGTAACGCCCTAGCCCTCGAAATCACTGTCGTCGTCGTCGGAATGGTACTCCTCTTCATCTGGCCACATCAACAAGCCAGGTGAGTACTTTGAATGTACTCGCAAGCAATTCCCACAGGAGAGTAATACAGCTATATTGCATGCAGGGTTTGATTCAAGGAGCAGCTCTATTCTAGGTTGCAAATTGTGAAGAAAAGTAAGTTTTCAGTTTAATTACAAGGATAGTAGATTCTAAGGCAGTTTTGAGATTGATAGTACTTCAAAAGAACAAATCATCATACGAGGAAAATTCCACTACCTCCTTTCCTTGTCTCAATCAGATAGCTCCGCCTATCGCCGTCTAAGGTGGTGGCACCAGTCCGTACCTCCCCTGATGGTACGACTGGCCCCTTGCTTCTGCAATTTCTTGCTACCTGCCGTGTAGCGTAAATTGCAGTCTGTGGACACGTCATGCCCACATCCTTAATCCCTTTCCCAGGTTTTTACAAACAAAACTCAGTATAACCAATGTGTGGCCTTGCCAGTTCATGTCCACAACCGAGGACACGGCTATTCGAACAGTTTTAACACTCTGTAGAGGTTGTACGGCTTTACCTACAAGATGTAAGTCCCCCTTGTTGCCGAGCGCTACGAATACACTTCTCGAGGTGTATCGGCAGGGTTATTACAGCGAGACATTTCGCCCATTTTTGTACCAGAGCTGGACCCACTAGATAAGATCTACCCAGTCTTCGCTTGTGCTTGGTTAAGCCCGACCTCACAACCCGAAGTGGACTTATCTTTGTGTCAAACGACTCCCTACGTGAACATGCGGAGGTCCTCTAGGGATTCCAATCTATCTAGCCTCTCTTCCTACTGCGCACGGGTCCAGGCTCTAATACTTGATGGGATAATAAGCCAAGTCCTTCCCATAAAAGTCATGTGGACGTACGGTGTGGAACTGGTTTAGCGGCACTTAGGCTCAGTCCTTGGTTGATTCGAGCAAGACTCCATATTTGTCCTCGACAACCATGCTACCCCCGGCTACTTTTACATCCCCCGAACTGCCCTTGCAATTCTTACCCGAATCAAAATCATTCTCCGTTTTAGTTGGGGTTTTGGCAACAACACCCTTTCAAACAATCACCTCGGAAAGCACTTACCATTCTGAGGGTTTGAATCCCATGTCCGAAGGAGATTGTATAAACCGATCAAAATTTTGGTTTTTCTCTATAGCAGGTCTAAGCATGGCTATTGCCTATATTCCTAGATACATTGCTAGACGTACGATGTGTGGCAACTAGTACTAGGGTTACGAGGATTTATTTATTGGACCTGAGTCATATGCAACTACAGGGTGTAGCTAGGTCTAGCATAAAATATGTAGAGTTGCAAATAAAATAATTAAGTTTTCACACATATGGGTTCCAACATGATCAAGGTGGGAATGCTTGTCTGGCAGTTCTTGGTCTTGCTTTTGACACGAGGGTGATTGCGGATCTTCCTGGCACACGTACCTCACTCCGTCAACTACACGTTGGAAGAGTATCGAATAAGAAGCAAACAGAGCAACTTCAACAAATCCAAATAATATGCACGTTCAAAAGAGAGTGATGCTAATAGGGTGAAGCAATAAGGGTTTTGGTTTTAAGGTGGTTGAATTAGGGTTTAGGGTTTCGGGAGGCAGATGGACGTTCCAACCTATAAGTTATTAAGCTTTTGAGCACTTCAAGACGGAGCCGAGGAGGGATATATGTGGATCTCAAGTTGATGGTAGGATGCTGAGGTTCTGAACTTTAGGTCAAAGAAAGGAGATCCTCGAGAAATTAGTTTGCGTAAAAGAAAGTCCGTTCGATCGGCAGAAGTCTATGTTTTTTAAGTTGTATTTCAAAATCATTCGCCCTATTGATTTATCGAGTATTATAGACATTTTGGTATACTGGGTAGGGTGCAAAGTTTACTTTGGGCTGCCCTAGAAATGACATATGTAGTGTATATGTTGCTTTAAAGAAAAGAAAAGAAATGCCCTAAACTTGATCTTCACTGTTTATGATTTAAATATATTTGAAAATTGAAATTCTTTCGAATCAAAGGTTTGAACTTAATCCAGGGATTTCAGAACCGGTTTCAGAATGTCAAGAACCGGTTTAGTTTGAGGTGAACCGGTCGAACCATACGTGGCCGGTTTAAAGAAAGGAAGAAAACCGGATTTGGGGGAGAAATGCGCCTTCAACGGAGGTGGAATGCGCCTTCTGGTGAAGGAAGCGGAATGGGGTAAGGGCGCGGCCACTTACCGACGGTGGGCCTCGCCTTTACCTGTGGCCCACATGTCAGAGGGCGCCCCTATTACCTGGCCTAGCTCTGGTCGGCGGGTTCGAACCCGTCGGCTTGGTCCTGCCGCTCGGGACAGAACAGAGGAGGTCGCCGGTGCCGGAGCTCCTCCAGTTTGGGGCTTTCGGCTGTGAGGGGAATTAAAGGAAATTGGAGGTGGCTTTAGGAAGAGGAGAGAGTGGGAATCAAGCTAAGGTAAGCTGATTGGGGAATGGGGTTTGGCGTGGCATGGATTGTGGAGGGCAAGGGCTGTTCAGTTGTGAGCCAAGGCGAGAAGCAGGAGCAGTGGAGAAGGGATTAGATAGCCACCTGCCACTTTAGAGAGGAAGGAGAGGACTTGGGGATGAATTGGGAGGCTCGGGCATGCCATTTTATAGGCGTTCAGTAACTGACCTTGGAGATGGCCGCCGTAGCTAGCTCGGGCACGAGAGGGGGCAGCTTGAGCGTGAAGTGATGCCACAATGAGGCGGGAGAAGGACAAGGGGAACTGTGGCACACACAGGCGACGTGGACAGCGAGTCATCGACATGCTGCGCGGGAGAAATTGACAGCCGACGCGGTGATGCCACAATGGACGCACACTGTGGCATGCCTAAGCATGGTCTAGGCGCGCACCAGGTGGTGTTCGGCGCATCCGGGCATGTCCGGAATGGCATGGCCTTGGCCTCTACACCAGTAGATGTCCGGCCACATATACGAGAGCTCCAGGAAAGTTTGGCACCGCATAACCGTGTACGGGTCAGGTGTTTTGAATGCCAGGGTGTACTTCTTTATGCCAGCCGCTAGGGTTTGAAGGGAAAAGGACAAGGGATTGTCTTGTTGGCGGGAGTTATGAAGTAGGTGTGTTGGGTTGGCAGAAGAGAAGCTCCATAAATTGGTTTGGTGCTTTATTCTTTGGGCTCGCTCATCATTTCATGTGGGAACTATTTAGGGCCAAAGTGTTCGATGCTGGCTGCTCCAAACTTCTGAACATGATGTGCCCATGTTTTTGTATATTCGTACTCCTAGAGATGGAGGAATTATCGTGGAATTTTATTAAAATTTTCAGAGACTTATTTTTATGGGCTGTAGTTCAATGCGCATTTCTGCCCTAAAGTTAATTATTTTCATATGTAGGTATTTTGAATTGGGTACCCCCATATTATGTAGTATTTGAGTTGGGGACGATATTAGGTTGTCCCATGAATTTTCCCAGAATTTTTTTTGAAAGGCCGAAGGGCGTTAGATCACGCGGTTAGGGTTTCGGTTGAAATGTGATTTATTGGAAGGAAAGGGATCGGGGCATAGTATTAGGGTTCCGGGATGTGGTAAGGTGTGAAGGGGGTATGAGGACTCACGGGAATCCATCTACCTTGGCCTGGGACTACTTGTTTATAGGGTGCCGTTGGCACATCGGTGTATAAGGTGTAGGTGTCGGGTTAAGGGGTGTTCCCGCATTAGGGTTTATTCATGTATACAGTGTGTGTGTGGCGTGTTCGTATATAATAGGCTCATGCATGATTGAGGATGTCCTAACTATATGCAAGTGATGGGATTCGTAGCATAGAAAACAAAAATTTTCCTACGAGATGCAAACGAAAACCTAGATCCAATCTAGAAAACCAAGATCCAATCTAGAAGAAGCTTGCAACGAGAGACAGATCATATCTACATACCCTCGACGAACACGTCAACGCAGCGGAGAATTTGACCGTTGTCGATGAAGCCCGCAGCCTCCCGCAGCTAGGTTATACCTCCCAGCCGCGAGAGGGATCTCCTCGTGTTCCAATCCGATCAAGCACCGCAACGAGCGGCACCTCCGAGATGTGCACACGTATGGCTCGAAGACGTCGCCTCCTTCTTGATCCAGCAAGGCGGGAGATGAAGTAGATGAGATCAACTCCGGTAGCACGACGGCATGGTGGTGGAGGTGGTGGGGTTTCTCCGCAGACAGGGCTTCGCCAAGCGCTGCGCACGAGAGAGAGGAGATGGGAGAGAGGGAGGCGGCGGCTGGGATAGATCTCTCCGGAGGGCTGCCCCTCCCCTCCTTTATATAGAGGAGGAAACTTGGAGGAGGAGGAATAGTACCCATAAACAGTACACACGTGAACAGTACGCGCGTGAACAGTACCCTCCCCCAAGTAAAGCCTCCCCTTTCGATCTTATCTCCTATTTTTAAGGGATTTGATCTTATCCTTTGGGGGGTTACTGTTCACGTGACACTATTCACGTGTGTACTGTTCATGCAGTACCCTTGGTCCATGTGGACCCCTCCAGGATAAGTGGGCCCCAACCCGGGGACCCCCGGAACCTTCTAAAACCTTCCCGGTACGATACCGGAAAAATCCCGAACTTTTCCGGAACCCTAAAAATACTTTCCCATATATGAATCTTTATCTCCGGACCATTCCGGAGCTCCTCGTGACGTCCTGGATCCCATCCGAGACTCTGAACAAAATTTCGGTCTCACCATATTAATATCTCATTTTATACCCTAGCGTCAACGAACCTTAAATGTGTGACCCTACGGGTTCGGGAATATGTGGACATGATCGAGACACCTCTCCGATCAATAATCAATAGCGGGACCTGGATGTCCATAATGACTCCCACGTATTCAACGAAGATCTTTATCGGTTTGAACCACGATGTCGAATATTCCATTCCCTTTGTCTCGCGATATTTTACTTGCCCGAGATTCGATCGTCGGTATCACCATACCTAGTTCAATCTCGTTACCGGCAAGTACTCTTTACTCGTTCCGTAATGCCACATCCTCTGTGACCAACTCTTTAGTCACGTGCTTGCAAGCGCTACAGAATGTGCTTTACCGAGTGGGCCCAGAGTATATCTCTCTGTCACATGGATGGACAAATCCCACTCTCGATACATGCAACCCAACAAGTACTTTCCGAAATATCTGAAAGACACCTTTATGATCACCCTGTTACGGCGTGACGGTTGATGCCCCCAAAGCATTCTTCCGGTACCAGGGAGCGGCATTATCTCATGGTCTAAGGATCGAAACATTTAACAATGGAAAGCTATGCAATATGAACTTTGTGACGTGATCGAATTGCCTAACTTAATTTGGGTCTGTCCATCATGTCATTCTCCTAATGACATGACCCCGTTATTAACCGACATCACATGTCCATGATTAGGAAATCTTAACCATCATTTAATCAACGAGCTAGCCAGATAGAGGCATTGCTAGGGACACGGTGTTGTTTATAAAACCACACATGTATTATGTTTCCGGTTAATACAATTATAGCATGGAGTATAAACATTTATCATGAACAAGAAATATGATAATAACAATTTATTATTGCCTCTAGGGCATATTTCCAACAGCAAGGTCATACTGTCATGCGGATTTCGAAAATTAGGGTGTGACAGTAATCCGGTGCAAACTTCACCGGCGTTCTCCGGTTTGGAGGCAGGAAAGACTAGCGGCACGGGCGGTGGTCAACGGCGATGTGGCGCAAGCTGAGACCGGGAAGCGACGGTTCGGAGGGAGGTGCTCACCGATGACGGCGGTGATGGGGACGCTGCCATGGGCGTTGAGCTGAGATTGCTACCAGCTCGGGTGTTTGGAGACTCGCCGGCATCGTACTGCAAGGAGGGAGGGAGTATCATGGGGAGAAGAGTTGGCAGGGGAGGAAGGAAGCCCGAGGAAGAAAGAGGTCGGCTGGCTTGGCTCTCGGGGAGAAGCCAGAGGAGAGCAGGGGCAGCTCGGTTTGAGCTTGGGAGCCTGGGGCAGGAGAAGAATGGAGGTGGATTGAAGAAGATAGGAGCTCGGATTTGGTCTTATAGGGACAGAGGAAGAGCGGGTAAGAACGGGGAAAGGGGAGTATGTGGCGGCACCGGCATGGTCAAAATGGGGGGTCTAGCGGAGGGGGTTAGCAGGAGGGGAGTCCCCGACGCCGTTCTTGTCGTGGAGCTGGTGGCCGAGCTCGGTGTGCGCGGCCTGGCTGCTTTGTGCAGAGGAGAGGAGATGGGGGAGAAGGGGAGAGAGGTAGAAGAAGAAGGTGGGAAGGACTGCCCGTGGGGCTTGGGTCCATAGGTTAGAGAGGAATGGGGAGGCGATCGGGTACACGTAGCGTGGGTTTGCAGAAGACAAGAAAAGAAAAAAGGGATAGCAGTCAGTGTACACGAAATTTGACAGCATGATTCACTCACTTTTGACCGTATTTTTGTGCAAATAACATGAACAAAAGTTCTAGTGTTTAACAACAAAGTTCCAAATAGATGAAGGATGGCCCACAGGAGGGTTGAAAAACTTGGGAGATTTGAATCGGAGGAATCAGAGCTAGATTCAGAAAGGTTTTAAACTAAAATTTGACATTATCAGGAATTTTGAGAGTACCAAAGATTCTTGAGCCTGGGTTTGGGACTAGGGTTGAAAATGGAACGGAATATTTCTGTCCGTTTCCGGAAAAAAGGGAAATGGAAAAGGTAATTTTCGGTACGGAAACAGAAATGAAATTTTTATGCGGAAACGGAAACAGAAACGGGTCGGCTTTTTTCGTCAGAACCGGAAATGGCATCGGTAATTCCGTAAAAGGAAAACGGAAAATTCTGGCCCATCTGGTCCGTCCCATCCGGTCATTCGGCCCTCTTCTAAAGTTCTGATCTTATCTCGTATTCAGCCCTTCTTTGATTCTGTCCCCAGCTCCCGATCTCCACCCCCTGCCCCCCGGTATAGCACCGCCGACCCCGGCGATCTGCAGCGCCGGCGAACCGGCCGTCCTCCGTGGCTTCGCCGCCCCCTCCCACCGGAGTACCGGACCATGCCGCTCGCGGCACCCCCGGCCACCTGACGCCCGGTGCCCTCCGTCCCCCGGCTACTCGACGCCGTGCCGGCCTCCGCCCCCGGCCACCCGATGTCGCGCCGCCCTCCGCTCCCTCGGCCACCTGACACCCGACGCTGATTGTCCTCCACCCTCCACCACCCTTCGCCCCCCGCCACCCGACGCCACGTCGCCCTCCGCTCCCCCGGCCACTCGACGCCCGATGCTGGTTGTCCTCCGCCCTCCGCCACCCTCCTCCCACCGGCCGCGCAACCCTCCGCCTCTGGCCACTCGACGCCCGAAGCCGGCCGTCCTCCGCCCTCCGCCACCCTCCTCCCACCAAGCTGCCATGTGCCCCCCTGGCCACCCAACGCTCGGTACCCTCCGCCCCCCGGCCGCCCAACGCCACGCCGCCCTCCGTCCCCCAGCCACCCGACGCCTGGCGTAGGCCATCCTCCGCGGCTCCACCACCATCCTCCTACCGGACCACGTCTCTGGTACTCATAGCCTGGCTAGCATATTGATGCCTCGCTAGCTTCCATGGTGGTGAGTCACAACGACAGACAATTGCAATTGCTACTGCTGCTGGCATATTGATGCCTTACTAGTTACTACTATTGCTTGCAAAGTTAATTCAAGTTGTTTCCAGTAAGAGCAGGTGCTGGTATGTTGCATTGAAGTGGTTGGTGTTTCGATCAGAGGTTCAGAATTCATCAGAACAAGAAGTTACATGCAAGAGCTCCTTGTAGTTTTTACTATTTTAATTTGATATTTTTGGGATTGATGCTGATGCATTGTCCTCAAGCTGTTAAGCAACACATAGTGGGCATTGAAAAAGATGAGCTATATTTGCCGTTATTGCTTTGCTTTTGCTCGATCTGCACTAGAAAAGTAAAAGTAGTAGTAGCAGTACTAAACATACCTTGAGTTTGTAATGCAGAGATGAGAGATGCATGAATACATCTCCTTTTTCTTCAACCAAGCATATGTAGCAGTAGTAAACATACACTAGCAGATTTCTACTAATCTGTTATAACTAGTTGGCAAGAAATGCTTCTAAGGTTTCATTAGAAGGAAATTTTCTGCTACCAGTGTGTCCTTTATACGCAATCTGTTATAACTAGCTGGCAAGAAATGCTTCTAAGGTTTCATCAGAAGGAATTTTTCTGCTATCAATGTGTCCTTTACGCGCGGTATTAGCTTGTTGCAATTCTTTTAAAATTTGAAAAACTTGAATATTGTACAGCATGAGACTGATCCATATTTTCTCTTTATTTTCTCACAGATGGACACTTTAGCAAGTAGCAGTGCAAGTGTAACTCCAAATGTTGCACATGCTAGCTACTTCAGCTCCAATCATAGATTTAACAGATGAAACTATAGTTAAGCCTCCTCCTGCGAAGAGATCTAAGAAGTCAACATCTGATGTTTGGCAGCACTTCACGAAGTATGATAAAACCGTGAAAGACGAACATGGCAATGATTTTGTAGAGCTATGGGCTAAGTGCAACAAGAGTGGTTGCAAATACGTGAGCCGGCGAGAGAGTAGTCGAGGCACATTGGCTTTCAGAAGTCACTTGAAACATCAACACAATATCTTGATCAAGCAGCAAGTACTCAATCTGAAGAAGAGTGCAGATAACGCATCCACTGCATCAATTGAGACTTATAGGTATGATGAGGCTGTTAGTTTGAAGAAATTTTATCTTGCAGTTATCATGCATGAATACCCCTTTAATATTGTTGAACATGAATACATGGTTGATTTTATCAAGTCTTTGCATCCTACTTTTCCAATTAAAAGTTGTCCTACTGTGAAGAAAGATATAGTGAGCATATTTGTGGAGGAAAAGAAGAAATTGTATGAGTACTTTAAAACATTTCAATGTCATTTTAGTACAACCATAGACATGTGGACATCTAATAAAACCAAATACTAAATGTGCATCACGGTTCATTGGATAGATGATAGTTGGTGCATGCAAAAAATGATTATCAAGTTTATGCATATAGAAGGGCATCATTCGGGAAAGAATTTGTGCTTGGAGTATTATGATAGCATAGTGGATTGGAATCTTGAGAGGAGATTGTTTGCACTTACATTGGACAATGCTTCAGCCAATGATAAATGTGTTGAGGGGGTAATTGCCAAACTAAATAAGACATCTCTTTTAATCCGTGATGGCATCTTTTTTCATGTGAGATGTTTGAATCATATTTTGAACCTTGTTGCTCAAGATGGTCATAAGACAAGTTTGAATCATATTTTGAACCTTGTTGCTCAAGATGGTCTTAAGACAATTGCACCTGCTATTGCAAACATTAGAAATACAGTTGCAGTTGTGAAGAATTCTCCGTTGCAGTATGAGGAGTTTAAGAAGTGTACTTCAGAATGTGACTTGAATGTGAATTCAGAACTCTCGTTGGATGTTCCTACAAGGTGAAATTCCACATATGACATGTTGAAGAGTGCAATTTACTATAACGATGCTTTTGATAGACTTTTTCTTCGGCATGAAAGGAAATATAGGAAATGTGCTCCTCTTCGGCATGAAAGGAAATATAGGAAATGTGCTCCTACTCTAAATAATTGGGTTATGGCAACAAAAATATCTGCATGTTTAAAACTATTTGCTTAAGCTACTGTGATATTTTCTGGCTCTAAATAACCAACTGCGAATCTATTTTTTATTAGCTTCTGTAAGATTAAGATTGCAATTGAAGAATGGTGTAATAGCTCTGATGCAATAATTAAGGCTATGTCACAATCCATGAAAATTAAGTATGATAAGTATTGGGAAAATTCCAACATGGCACTTGCTGTAGCATGCTTCTTTGATCCTAAGTACAAGAGAAATGTGATAGAATTTTATGCTCCAAGAATTTACCCGAGCACTTCTATGCAAGAGATTGAGAAATTTAGTATGGTTGTTAACCAGTTGTTTTAAGTTTGTGCCTCAACTTCAAAGAATACGACCTCTAGTGCTGCTAATGTGCAGGATGATGATCTTGACATGTTCTTGCATAGCAAAAGTGCAACAGACCATGGTACCAAAACTGAGTTGGAAGTGTGCTTGGAGCAGCCTTTTGCGCCTAGAAACAAAGATTTTGATATCTTGTCATGGTGGAAAGTCAAACAAGCAGAGTTCCCTATTCTCTCCCAGCTTGCCCGTGATGTACTTTCTATGCAAGTGTCTACAGTTGCTTCAGAGTCGGCATTCAGTGCTGGTGGACGGGTTGTTGACCCATTTCCTAGCCGTCTAGATCCTGAGTTTGTACTAAAGATTGGACTGCAGCATCAAAAGGTAACTTATTACTTTTGTTTCAATAGTTTGTTCATCACGTGAAAGAATATTTAAGACTAATTAGTTTTGATTAATCATTTAGGTGGCAAGATTGCATCTGTCATCACTGAGTTGAACATTGAAAATCTTGAGCGACGTTTTGCAAGTTTGACGCACATGGTTTGCCTTTTCTTATCTAACTTTGAAGCGTACTTTTTAATGTCAACTACTCATAAAAAAATGCTAATGTTGTTTCATATTTGCCTTTGTAGATGGAGGAGCAAGATCATGGCGATGATAATGATTTGGAGAATGACATGATGGAGGAAATGGATGAATGACATGGCATATGAATGCTCAAAGAGTGGAATTGTTATTTACCTTCCAATTTATGTTTGAACGTTGAACTATTTGTATCTTGTCCTTATTTTAAAACTATGTGTTGGCTTCCTGAACCATGCGTATTAATGAACTTTGTGAACTGAATTGATATCTATTTGAAGTCTTCTTTATGGCTATTCATGTTATGGAAGATCATAATTTAATGTCTATTTGTTTACGTCTATTTGATGTCTTGTTCATGGCTATACACATATTGGTGAATAACAACATGACATTTAGTTGTTTGGATCTTTTCTATAATTAGTACTTGTTTACTGTCACTACTGGAGTGCTGGTTGACATGATAGCTTTAGTCAACCCTCTAATGACGTGTCAGGGACAACATCTACATGCTAGTTTTGGTCTCATGCTATGATTATTTTCTCATGGGAAATTAAACTGCTTTGTTGTTTTTTGTTCTATTTTCGTGCATGGTTTATGGGGGTTTTATGTTCTGATAAATATTCATTATCGCTTCCGTTTTCGGCCATATTCGTATCGTATTCATTTCCGGTACTTTCTGCTTCCGTTTCCGTATCCGGAGTTTCCGTATTCGTTTTTGTTCCGGTAAAAGAGTGCGGAAACGGAAATGGTAGAGCCTGTTTCCGACTGTTTCCGTTCTGTTTTCAACCCTATTTGGGACATACATGATGGAATATAACTCTCTAACTTTCGGGAAATCTCCCGGGATTAAAACTTAGGGTCTTCGCCCAACAGTTTGGATATACGGCAAAAGGAAGAAAGAGATAGAAGGGTATATATGCGAGATGGTGACAACATGTGTAAGGGAACAATATGGGAAGGTGGACTCGCCATATATTTTTAGAAATATGTGGTCGAGAGATGGCCCTCGGGTTTACTCTATCGCTCGGAAATGGAATGGACCTAGGGTTGGCATATACGCGTATAGACGTATATGGGTGGGTGTATATGTAGGTGGTCAATGTAGGCACTAGCCAGGGTTTCGGGAAGTGTCGAAGGGAATCATGGGGAAGGTAGAGTTTTTT
Organism: Stipa capillata; assembly: GCA_019208055.1. Classification (NCBI taxonomy): domain Eukaryota; kingdom Viridiplantae; phylum Streptophyta; class Magnoliopsida; order Poales; family Poaceae; genus Stipa; species Stipa capillata. Next base: position 139,297 of record JAGXJF010004844.1, read on the forward strand.
TTTAGAGTTCCCACTTGTTTGGAGAAATCGAGTTAGGGGTCGGAGTGTATGTGCCCACATACACTCGGAAGTTAAGCGTATATGACGTTTCTTTGTGGTGAGAGTAAACATGGGAGTGCCGAGGACATCGGAGGAGGAGATTAGGGTTAAGCAAACAAGGATCGAAGGAAATAAGATTATGTACTTGCCGATGAGGTTGCTAAGATGGGAAGGAGAACAAATTTTAGTGATGTATTATTCTTAAGATTTAGTTCACACATCTCGTCGCGATAAGGTTTTAATTAGGTTTGCTTAAGCGAACTTTATTAGCACAAAAAGTTTTTGTAAACCCTAATTTTCGGGTTATTAAAAATCAGGGCGTTACAAAGTGGGGACCTCCAAAAATGCCAGATGTTCCGACAAACAGATAGATAACAAAGGGGAGAAGAAGAGAAGAAAGGAACTGGGCCACCTCCGCCCAGTCAGGTTAGAGGAGCCCATTTTCTTTTCTTTTAAATTTTTATTTCGTTTTTATAATGTTGTTAGCCTAAGGTTTTCTTAACAGAGGTTTAGATGTGACTCTAAATTTTGGAAAAATTCATAGATGATCCTAAAGACATAGGAAATAGCCAATTTTTTTTGTAGAATAATTTTTTTCATTTATATTATTATTTAGTTGTAAAATAAAATAGCTTAAAATGAGCTTTGAATTGAAGGTAGCTGAAGTAGGTTTCAATATTTTTCAAAAATTTATATTTGGGTTGTGGAATAAGAATAACTCCTAATTATGAAATTTTATAAATTTTGAAGAAGGGGAGGTTGATCCAATGAGCATATTTCATTTACGTCTAAAAGCAAAAACTTTAGAGAATCATTTGTTAAAATATGCAATTTGATTCCAATTTGTTTGAAATTTTTGCAAAGGCACTCCAAGATATTTAGAGTTTATAGAAATTTTTAAATTGAATTTTTGATGCACTTGAGTTCACAAGTTGTATCTAAGTTAGTTGTAGGGCAAAATTTTAGGGCTTTTAATCTTAAGCCTTTTGAGATGACCTAAATGCAGGCATGACATAAAAGCGCTTCACTTTATTTTATTATGAGCCTTCTCTGAACTCATTTACAGGGTTTATTTACAAGATAGTCCTTACACATTCTGAGTGCCTCTATCCTGCCGAACTAAGATAGGTCTCCCTTCCAAAAGCAGGTGTTTCACTCGCAGAAAATGAAGAAAGAGAAGCAGGTGCTTCATTTCAGCTATAATGAAAGCATGTCTTGACCGATGCTAGGTGGAGCAGATTGAATCAAGGAGGCCACATTTGCACTATCCGTTTCCAAAATGATAGGCATGTGGCTCCACTGTAGTGTTAGTGCGAGGCCTTCACGACATATAGCCAATTCTAATTCCAGAGCGTCGTTGCAATGTAGTAGGGCTCAACATGAGGTGAATACAATTGCACTAGTATCCAACCCGAGTACCATACCAGTTCCGGCCGTGCCCTGTAGGCTGAACGAAGGATCCATTAACATTCAGCTTGACCCAGCCTAGCGGGGGCCTTTCCGAAGTGCAATTTTCTTCCACCGTTTTGTTCCGTTGGCTTGCCACGCTTAAGTTTCTGGATATTTTCCTGGTAAGATATTACATACTTGTCCTTGCCAACGTCGTGCTCTGGGTGCCCTTTTGATCATGAGGAGGGTAGCTAGGTAACTACATAGATATCTGCGCGAGCTCTCTACCGGCGCCGGACTTGGCTTGTCACGCGTAATCTTGTTGCGAACATGTCAGATGCGCCAAAGCGTATGATAAACTACAACTACAGTACTACAGCATGTATGGAATAAACTACAACTACTAAGTTTTTTTTGAAAAAGTACAACTACTAAGTGACAAGCTCAAACCACATAGAGTAGCTATATAGTACCCCAAGGGGGAATGAATTGATCAACTGTTTGAGAGGACAAAATTTTCGAAGAGAGTTACAAATTGGAGCAAAATATTTTCCATTAGGACCGTACATGCTAGTCAGTCCGATTCATACACATACCATTGCTTCCTATGAAACGCTACAGTGATCGCTACAATGTCAAGCACATCACAGCCCAGAGACATTAACAGTTGGCCCTTGATTTTGGATCCAACGGAAGTAACAGACACCCGATTTTACTGTAGCGCGGTGAGTTTTAAACCAGTGGGTACCCATCAATTCCCGACTCCCAAATAAAAGCTGCTGTCGGCTCGCACCGGCGGGCAGGAATGCAGGATGACAATGCCGCTGCAGCTGTCGTTGCTGTTGGGGTCGATCGGATCGTATCGGAATTGGGTCCATACTCATGCGTACGTTCGGACCGATCAAGCGTGCATATATGGTCGCATCGATGAGACCCTATTTATGGTCGTGTCTCTGACCGTGTATAGATGGATGGATCGATGCACGGACGGACGGACGGGCCACACTGGTGTAGCTAGTTGCTAGATTAGTAGTCCAGTATGCTCAGCTTGCGAAGAAGTCGTAACTTTTGAACTTTTTTCTATGTAAAATGCGTGTGTTTAGGGACTGAATTCATCGCACATGCATGTGAAGAGTATCGAGTGCCGCTCGACCGTAAGTTTTCCGGTTTCCCACTAGTTGGGTATGATCTCCCCCTCGCAGGACCACGAGCCGTTTGTGGATCCAAGATTCATCAGAACCGAGCGTGATTTGCTCGCTTGTGTCTGCTCCTTGACTACTCGAATCCACTTCAGCAATCTACGTACGTATACTTGCAGGCGTAACAATCAAGTCAACTACTAATAATGCATGCGGCGTACGACGATCTATACATGTAATTTCCCAACTGGAAACTACTTGTATTTTTCGATACAACACGTACGTACAACTTTGACATAGGTAGTATACTTGCATTTCCTCGTCTCCTGCACAGAAGCCTCTCATTTTTTTTCAGCAGTAGTATCAGCTGAAGTCTGAAACTTTGAATGCTTGTGCATGTTAATGCAGAGCGATGCATGCACAGGGACAGTGTAGTACTGTTGACTACTCTGCTCATCATTGCCGCCACCTATGTTAACAATCAGAAGACTGCCGTGACTGCAAACACCGGCCGTATTTTGTCGAGATTGAAGAGGCTCGAGTTCCAAGTCTAAGACGCGCAATAATTAAATGTGTATGTAAGCTGAACTCCAACTCAGCTGCATGCATGCATGCTGGCACATTGACTTCAATCTGCGCAGTTTGATTTCTCACGCAGTGATCTGTTCACTTACAACGTGAATTCTTGCCCCGAGATTGTCTTCCTCTTGGTATTTTCTCCTCGGGTACTTTGGCCTCTTCAGTATGTATAGGAGTATACATCCTTACAGTCTAAGACTGCAAAAAAGAGGTCTATTTCTCAAGAAAGATTGGTCAATGATCACTTAATCATCAAGTATTACTCCTACTACCATTTCACTATGGCTGTTGTTAGTTGAATCCAGAGTGAGACAAGACATAGCTCATAGCTAGCTAGGCTCGCAAAGGAGAGGAGATGGCGGTCTCGGCATTCATGAACGAGAACTGGACGTTGAAAGGTTCTCAGGTTCATGTATGCACAGAAGAATCGATGGACTAGCAATTTTATAATGCGTTCCTCGGTGTTCCAAAAGCACGTGCCAGAAAGATCTGCAGGCACAAGGAAATGTAAAGGGCTCTCTGAGAGTTAAGTTAGAACTTACAAGTACGGATTATATATATTTTTCCTTCCGAGCATTGTGATACTATGCATGCAACACGCGTTACTATTCTACTCTTCTCTCTTGCTTCCCCTTTCCTTTGATAGAATCGCCGGCCCGTCCCCTTCTCCTCTGCAGCTCTTGCCAGCGTCGAGTCAGGTGAGGGTCCTGCCTCTACACAGTTTCCTTTTTAGTTAGTAGTAGATTTAGGTGTTTATCCCCTCCCCTTTTCCCTGGTGATACTCTATCTCCAACGTCCGCTTTCACTGGTGTTTCGCCTCCGCGGCCCACTCGATTCTGGGTGGTTTCCCTCATCGGTTGGGAGATCTACCTCCTCTTGTACATATATATAAAGCTTCGTGGGTCGTCCTCTAGGCCGAGATCCACCATCCCAGGCGCCCGTGGCTTCAGATTGGTCGATTTCTAAGGCTTCGATAAGCTTCTCCTCTCTTCTAGTGTTGGCTGATCTTGGTGCTGGTCACCTTGTTTCTTGCCACTCCTCTTCCACTTTGAGCTGGTAGATCTTTTAATCCAACCCGTTGAGTCAATTTGGGGGGCTGACCAATTCATCATGTGTCTCTATTAGCTGATGTGGCATTCTTGGGTTGATCATTGGGGGCGCTGCCACCAGTGGTTGATCCCCATCATCATGTTCTTCAATCTCTAGTATGGAGGCCCTTGCTCTCTGCTTCTCATGGTGGCCATCCCAGTCGCCGTCGACACTGGTGTCTGCGGCGAGTCGACTACACAGGGACTGCTTTGTGCTTCAACTTTGTTAACCAAGGTCTTTTATGTAATATGGAGGAGCCATCATGTAATTTTTCCATCTTCTATATACTTCTCTGTAAAACATGATGTACCTAACTTTTCCAATGCAATCCAGCTAATTCTAGGGCCCGAGAGCCTTTTGTCTAAAAAAAGGGGAGTCTTCTCCTTCGTAAATGATATCACAGCTAGCATGGACATGTACGCTTTCGACAATTTTGACAACTACGTTAAACTTGCTTTCTCCACTCCATTGATTAATCGCAGTACAATCTATCTTCTTCTAATGAGACCTGAGCGGCACAGGCACCTACTACATCTGATGCAATGACATTTACAACCTGCTGGCCGTTGTGTCCATGTGGCCATGCATCAGCGTCATCACAAATAAGTGTGAATGCGTCCTCCTTGATCAGCGTTACATCAAGTTGGCCGGCGCCTCAGCTGACAGTGAGAGACCGAGAGATACTAGTACCACCTGTCTAGCTACGTCCTCTCCTAGTACCTCTCCTCCTCGTAGGCTCAAACATCACCATCAAATCTCATCATCCAACAGTGTTGGAATGCCATAACTAGCTAGGACACCTAAAAAAAGCCATCCATCAATGAGAGACCAGATCTCAGATCTCCTTTATTTCCTGCTTAATTCATCGATCACGCGATCACTTCAGTCCAATTGATTGAATCCTCTCTTCTGGCTTCGCTTGTGTCCCTATGAGGATGGAGAGTAGCATATGCCCTAGCCATGTGTGCGCGACAGATTTCTACCCTAAATTTGCCTTTGCAAAGTTGCGGTCTATCTTACGACTTGACGTATACTTGAACCAAACAACTCAATCCTGTCCCCAGTTTATTTTACTTACGTTCCTGCGTGAATGGCCGGACAATGATAGCTACAGTTAGTGCCCATTGTACCGACGACCAACCATTGCTTTGCTTGAATTGCTTGCCTTCTTTCTCGAAACTATCTTGCTCGATCGATCTGGTGATGGAACAATTATTGCAATGATATCTTTGAAGCTTTCTTAAAGTTTAGTTAATTATTATTTCCTGATTATTCATAGGATATATATATATTGCCCCATGAATGATGGTGACAAACCAAGGTGGGTCTATCAGTGTGTGTGCTGACCTGACTGAAATACTGAACACATGACCGGCAACACCGAGCCCTGTCTTCACGGCACCGGCACCATGCAGCCACTAGCATATTCCTACCTCCTTGTGTTTGGTCTTCAGTCATGTTCTCCTGGCCTGACGAACTGCTGTAGCTAGCTTAAATTGAGTTAATTTCTCTGATCCCTAAGTTTCTTTATTGTATGTATTTGCATCCTTACAAAGGAACAGCAGGTTACTATATAACTATCTGGGCCAGTTATTTGCAGTGCCCCCTGTTCGTACATACTCTGCAAGATGCTCTCTTTTGACTAGGTTAGTTTTTCACTTCAGAGATTCTAGTGGATGTAAACATGGAAGACATCTACTACTAAATCAAAGACAACACATATGGCCGGACGATTGATATCCGCAGTAAAATTATATCAGGCGAGAGAGAAAATCTACTTGCAGAGGCCACGTTACATCTCTGAAACTTCCATGTTGCTTCGCCTGAGTGCTAGATTGCAAGTACGTCTGAAACTGCCATGTACTGGTTGTGCTACTGATCGAGGCTGACACATGGTTTAAGTTAAGCTGTGATCCATCGTACACACGTGGTCTCCTCTCAGCTGGCATCGAACTGATAAAAATAGCAACTCCCAACCATCTGTAGCTAGCTAGGTAGATGTTTATGGTAATCTCTCTCGGTCTCTCCACCCACATGCATGTTAGGTTCGCTGTTTGCATCTGCAGTTCTGCCACAGGAGCACATCACCTACTTGAATTTGAGATCAACGTCACGTAGCTATATATAGCCGCAAAGGTAACCCTTCGTCGACGTTCGTACGAGGCAGAAACTTTTGGGGTTACCGCATAGTCACATGCACGCATGGACACCGTACGATATAGACATGCTATATACGTTGGTGACTGGTCTCTTTGTACCGGCAACACATTGCATACGGCACGTTGGAACGAACGGAAAAAAGGCAGAATTAGCCCCCCGCCGAGTGGCAATGCCGGATCTAGTCCCCGGCGGGGGGCAAATTCATTTTTGTCACCGCGATGCGCTGGGCACGTGACACGTGTCAAATTCGCGGGTTGGGCCCGCGACGGGCCGAAATCGTGCTCTGAGCCCGCAACGGGGGTGGGCCGCGCCCCTGGGTTGCGACGGCAGGCCGAGCACGCTCCTGGGCCGCGATGGCCCACTCGTCGCGCTCCTAGACGGCGATGCTGGCTAACGCCACCCATCGTGGCGTGTGACTGGGTGAGCTAACGCCACGGTCAATGGCGTTCGGCCCCCGGTCCACGATCCGCCATTTGTGCTGACCTCGCTGACGTGGCGAAGTACCGAACGCCACGGTGACTGGCGTTTGCCCGGATTGCCAAACGCCACGGTCTCTAGCGTTAGGCCACCGAAGACTTCGAGATTGGCTTCTGTCCTCGTGAAGTGGCAGCGTCTTCTGACACCGGCGCGAACGCCAGAGCCCGTGGCGTTTGGGTGGCCTAACGCTAGAGGCCGTGGCGTTTGGTAAACCGGGTTCGGTACTTCGCCCGTCGCGGATGGGGGCCGCGGCCCACTCTGTCGCGGGTTGGGAGGCTGTAATCAGGCCGTCACGGGCTGAGGGCGCGATTTCGGCCTGTCGTAGACCCGATCCGCGAATTTGACACGTGTCACGTGCTCAGCGCATCGCGGTGACAAAAATGGATTTGCCCCTCGCCGGGGGCTAGATCCGGCATTGCCACTCGGTGGGGGGCTAATTCTGCCTTTTTTCGGGAACGAACCGGAGCTGCTGAGCTGTGCTGAAGCTCTCGACTTTTCTGAACTTTGGCATCCACACGTTTTGGTGCTTAGTGGCATGGATAAGCTCTAGTGTACGTTACCATCTCGTGTTTTTACGTATGTATGCTTTTTAGCTACTCCGTCGGTTGAGGAATTAGCCTCTACACAGTATCATGTCACCGTTAACTTCTACAATTAATAATATAATTGTTTAGTTTCATTAGTCATAATGTCAAGATTGCTCAACATAAGATCTACCAAGGTTACGTATAAAAAAGAAGACGATACCACTATTTGTTGAGGAGATTCAACCGAAGTCTATATCCCTTGGAGCCCTTCTCCAGGCGCTCTGTCCCATATATATTAATCATATATGTACATCACCGCTGGCCTCCCTGTGCCACCGGTGAGACCGCTTATGGACTGCCGGTCAAACCGGCCCTCCTCATACATTGATCCATCGATCCACCGAGCATCCACGATGATCCCGAGGTACCCGTCAATCTTTCCGGGGCTGACGGTCTGACCCCCCTTAGACTGCCCCTTAGACCGACCCTCCGTTCCACTGGGATTTTGCTTGGTTATGACATGTGGTGCCCTTTCCTTATATATAGGAGGCCTACAATATAAGAGTCCAACTCCTAGTCTATTCATACCCTATTTGGATACCTTATAGTATCCTATTACAATATTACAATTTCTCTAAGTTCAACTTGTAGCCTAACGTACACATATTCGACATAGACTCAACAAAATCCACCTTGGCGAGTTTGTCCTTCACCATCTTGAAGCCATCTTGCTCGAATCTCCGTGTACCTTAGACTTAAGATTTCACCTTTGCAGCTCAATGACGTAAACCGCCCAAAAACTTGAACTGGTCTTAGACTTGTTGCCTTCATGAGTTTCCACTGCTACTCTCAAACTCTACCTACAACTGTACTTCCTTCTTCCTTTCATCACAATCAACGATTTGGCAAAATTAGATTCCTCTTGCATGTGTGGTATGTGCCCAACTCTTCGGAGTATCTACTTGATGCCATCATATATCAATCTTGAAGTCACCATGTCTCGACAACACTTTGGTAGCCTCTTGCTAGACCTGTATGAAAGTGAACTACTCACTGTTAGGTGTCACATGAAGGAGTAACTTGAATTCAACATCCTCGCTCATGTTGACCGCCTGTTTGAAAATGAAGGAACCTCATAACCTATGTTTGAAAATGACTGCCATGAGTCATCTCCCCGAGTCATATTCGTGGTAGACTCATCAACCTTCCGTAGATTCCCTTCAGTGAACTCCTGTCCATCACATATTTTTCACCAATCCCGACAGACACAGTCGTATGGTCTCGACCGTCTTGATCTTCAATCCTTCTAATCTTCGGTTTCGCTTATCCGGCTTCATGTACTACAAAGTCTTCCAACTCTGACCACTGTCTTCCAAAGCCCGAAGTCACCCCCATCAAGTTGTCGCCATTCGAATCTAGAAAGCATTGACTTTAGTTGACCCCGATCAGACCGCCTATCTAGCCGATTAGACCGCCTGTGCACTGCCTTGTGCCCGTAGCCACATGCCTCGACACGATGCCCCGTGTCAAGCCTCTGTAGCCTTGGTTGAAGATCTCCTAGGTAGTTAGCCCACACTCCTCTGCTCCAGCTACTTTTTCCTCGATACAATTTTTCTAAATTTGATGCTGAGTCCTACGCCTCACCTCCAGACCACTGAGCGCTCTTCTCCTCTAGATCACATGCTTAGTTTTGCTGAACTAGGCTATGATTCTCCAAGATTTTACACCATAGACTCTCTCTCAGCCTGTGTCATTAGACAACCTCGAAGTCCTCTCGTTCAATTTGACTGCTTGAACTGAAACTGACTCCGAACCAACCGGGATTATGGTCGATCCCAATCAAGAGTAGAATCCCTCCATGGACTCAAAATCCACCTCAAACACGACTAGAACTGCATCTTGGCCCTCTAAGTGAGTTGTGATGATTAATGACAAAATAATTAAGAGACAAATGCGTGCATCAAGATGTTGATCACGTTTTTAGATACCAAGGCAAGTTTGAACATGTGTTGATGACCCCTACAAAGGTTGGAAAAGAGACGGCATAGAATCGAGAAGGTTAAGGACCTTTTCTAGTCCTTTTAGTGATCCAATTATCATATTGAATATAGAACAACCGTACTATAAACGGAAGAGCTAGTCAACAACATGAAAAGAGATAACTTCTTAAGTGCTAAAAGGAAATCTATTCTAAAAGTCTTTGGAAAACTCTCTACACCAAACTTTAGTATTCAACCGGAATATCCAGACCAGTCGGCCGGAATGTCTGAGAGTGTGTGAGCCAGCGTGCTAAGTGTTGAGCCTGACCCTCCGTGTGAGGTGTGTTTGAAGTATCCGGAACATTTTTGGGCTTTTGTTTAGTTGAGTTCGTGCTGTCCGGATCTTCCGAGTGATGTCTATCTGGCCACTCCAAGTGAAGACAGAGCTTTCATCTAGAGATCGTTTTCACCCGGACCTTTTGAGTGAAGGTCGCTCAGACTATCAAAATCCACACAGTAGCTTTGTCCAAAGTATTTCATGCTTTTTAGAACTTCCGAGTGAGGCATGCGCATACACTCTGAGTGATGACAAGGCTTCTACCAAAGCCCTGACTTCGTTCGGACCTTCTAAGGAAAGTTCATCGGAAACCTCCGAACCAGGACTTAGCTTCTATCCTAGTGCTTTCTTTTGTTTGGACTTTTGTGGTCTGGCACCTCCTAGAAAACCTAGTTGGCTCTAGGTTTGCCTATCCGTAACCTTGAGTCAATTTGTTTTTTCAGTTTAAAACCTCCAACTATCTTTAGTTTGGACACTCTTGGTCTTGGATTTTCCTGAGGATTTGAAGTGTTTAACATGTTCGGGCTACTCCCTGTAAGCAGTGTTTTTCTCCCAAACTAGCCGTTCTGTTTGAACCCCATAACCTCTGAGTGAGGTTCTTCGGAACCTCCGGGCGACGTTTCTTTGGTGAGTAATGGCTATATTTTTTTAGGATAGGCTATATAATCCACCCCGTGGGCGGAGGCTATCATTCCATCCCAAATCCTGTGCTGCACTCTTGGTCTCCTTTCTCTTGCCTTCTTGTGAGAAAATTTGAGAGGGAGAAATCTTGAGGATTTGGATTGGACTTCCATTGAGCATTCAAGAAAGGGATCACCTCTAAGTTGAGACCAAGTCCCTATTACTCTCGGAGGTTGGTGCCTCCTAAACGTTTAGGTGTCAGTTGGAAGTCTTCAAACTTGTGAAGAAGCCGAGAAGTTTGTGAGGGTTGGACTTCGCCTATCGTAGGGGGAAGAGCTACCACAAGAGAAGGTAAACTTCACATTGGCAAGCTTCTTGCGGAAAGAGCACGATTATGTGTCGATTTCAATTGGATCAAGCTTCCTCAATGGAGATGTAAAGCCTCGTCAAAGGCTCGAACTTCAAAAAAGAATCCTCGTCTCTCTCGCATGATTGTTTCCTTGCACTTTTCTATACCTATTTTCTTACTTGTTTTGATCACTAGCATGCTAGGTTTTTCCTAGTGTTAGAGAGATACTTGTGCAGAAATCCAGTTTTGGGGATTAGTTTTCGTAAATCTCCTATTTATGCCCCTCTAGTTGATGGCCTAGATCCTTTCAATTGGTATCAGAGCCTCGTGCTCTCATTTCTTAAGTTTAAGCACTTAGAGAGATAGGATGTCTACTAGTGAGGAGATGCATGTGTGGAGAGGTCTATACTTTGATGGTTCAAACTATTCTAGTTGAAAAAACAAAATGAAGATGCATTTAATGATCATTAGCCCAAGCATATGACATATTGTTGTTGATGGTTATGCGGTGCTCAAGGAAGGCAAACTCACCGATGGTGATCACCATAACATCCATGTCAATGCCCAAGCGACGAACCATCTTCAACGCGTTGAACCCAGATGAATCAACTGAGTGGGCACGTTTGAGGACACCAAGACAATATGGAACACACTCATGGAACACGCCAAGACGATTGTGGAATGACCAAGCCAAAACATCATCGACACTAAGTGAGTCTTCCGCAACACAAGATGAATATGGACGAGTTGTGAAGAACAAGCTAGACTTGTGGCCCAAGGGTACACATTAGTTGAAGGTTTGGATTTGGAGGAAACCTATGCCCTAGTTGCTAAACTGGAAGCTATTATAATCTTACTTGCATGTGCTAATCATCATAATATCATGATTTATCAAATGGATGTCAAGAGTGTATTTCTAAATGACAAAATCAATGAACTAGTCTATTTAGAGCAACCTCTCAGCTTTGAAGATCCTAAGTTTTCTAACCACATCTAGAAACTCCATAAAGGCACTATATGGCTCCAAACAAGCTCCTACAACATGGTATGAGTGCCTTAGGGAGTTTCTAATCACCACATTGTTCACTAAGTTCATTGATGGCGACCTTTTGGTTTTACAAATATATTTGGTTGTTATCATATATGGGTCGACTAACAATGCATTTAGTAGGGAATTTGGAAAGATGATGGCCGAAAAAATTGAGAGGTCCATGATGGGCGAGTTGAAGTTCTTCCTTGGATTTCAAGTCAATCAACTGTAACAAGGAAACTTCATGAGACAAGGCAAGTAAATCAATTATATGCTCAGGAAGTTCGAGATGGAGAATGCCAAGCCAATGTACTTCAATACAAACCAACGGGCATCTCGACCTCAACAAGGAAGGTAAGTCTATGGATCAAAAGGTATATCAATCTATGATTGTCTCTCTACTTTATCTTTGTGCATCTAGACTCGACATCATGCTTAGTGTGTGCATATGTGCAAGATTTCAAGTCGCTCCTAAGAGTGTCATCTTTTGGCCATTAAGAGAATTTTAAGATATCTAGTTCATAAACCCAACCTAGATTTATGTTATTTCAAGGGTGCTAGTTTTGATCTTGTTGGATATTCCCATTCGGATTATGTGGGTGCAAGGTAGATAGAAAGAGTACCTCCGGTACATGCCAATTTCTTGATAGATCTTTAATGTCATGGTCATCTAAGAAACAAAACTTGATAGCCTTATCCACCATGGGAGCGGAGTACATCTCCATGGGTAGTTGTTGTGCTTAATTGCTTTCGATTATGGAGTCAATTTGAAAGAAATTCCTCTTTTGTGTAATAATGAAAGTGCAATCAAGATGGAAAACAACCCCGTCCAACACTCCCGAACTAAGCACATAGGTATTTGACACCACTTCCTTAGGGTCATGTGACTAAAGGAGATATAGCCTTGATGCATGTAAAGATGAAAAAAAATTAGCGGATAGCTCATCAAGCCCTTAAATGAGTATAGGTTTGTGAGTTGAGAAATGAGTTAAATATCTTAGATTCTTGAAACATTGCTTAAAGCTTCGCACATTTGCTTGATTGCTTTGTTTGATTCTTAGAGCTTATGATGATGAACACATCAAGGGAGAGTGTTGTTCTCTCAAAGAGCACTCATCCTATAAGTGTGAGTAAAACGATAATTTTGTATGGTTATTATTCTTTGGGTTATGTGTATGCAAAATGTGAGCTTTTGCCTTTTGGGGCCATATGTTTCAATGTATATTAATCCTAGTGCAAATTTTAGCTCATACATGGTGGAAACACCATCCACAATCATTATCTTTGGTTCTACATAGGTTTTCTTTGATCACATATGTGTGTGTACTTGTTGCATCTTTGCACATAATACCTAAAATTTGAGTTGATCTTCTTCGATTTGCATCCAAGTGTTGTTTTGATTGTTTGGTTGTTTCCCTACTTGGATATGAAAAGAACCCACAAGGATCCCATATATGTTATCTATATCTATCACATCAAAGTCTTCATCTAAATCTACATACTTGAGAATCCATTTTGTTGCTACGAACTTTTGGACCAGTCGCGGTCGAAACTTCTGGATGGGAAACAATTGTGAAACAAAACATCTGCTTCCGCTCAAAAGGTCCAACCAACACCTTCTCAGAACTTTTGGATGAAAATTTTCTTGCAGCACAGAAATATTTTTATCTCTAGAGTATCTGAATGAACCTCACCCGAAGGTACTGGATGAACACTTTGCAATTTTTGCTAAGTGTTCACTCGGAACCTCTGGACGATCTTCTCCCGGCATTTCAGATGGTGTGGAAACCATTTATCATGTAAAGGGTCATGCAGTTAGGGTTTTACCCACATCTCACTATCGTGCGGACCACCTTTTCGACAGTTGCTGCCGCCATTGTCTCCTCCGTTGCCTCGCAACCTCGCCATGCTTTATCTCTGGCTGATCACTTCATCAAAGTCTGCACTATCGTTGGCATTCCTCTTTGCCATGTGTCGCGATAGTTGCTGCTCTGCCGAGTTAGGGCAAGCAATGCCCCTGAGTGCTTCATTGTCGATTCCTCGTTGGGAGTTCAATTTCGTTGGTAATACTATCTATTCCCTCGCAATTCCTACTCAATTTCATTAAAAATCCAAAGATTTGAATTGGGTGGAAAATTTAGGCTTAGTTCGTTCAGTGCTTGCTCAGAACATGTGAGCGGATTCTGTCAGGAACTCTAGAAGGCATGGCCGAAGGAACCAAGTCACTCAGTACCTCCGAGCCAAAACACTATGAACCCTTCGGGCAATTTCTACCTAATTGCTTTGAGTGGCTCAGAACCTCCGGACACGAATCACTCATACATTTCAGATAGAGATTGAATGAACTCTTTCTAAACTTCTTGAATCAAATTCAAATCAAAATTTTGCAAAACTCTCTTGCTCAATGTGTACTTATCCCATGCTGTCATCTATATGCTTTCACAGGAGATCATGTCCTTCGATGAAGAGAACCATTCGTCGGTTGTTGCCAAATGCTATGACGAGTCCTGAGGGACCAATTCCAAGTCACACATTGAGGAGTTTAGTCATTGGTTAGATGATGGTGCTGCTTCTTTCGTTATCAGTCACTGAACACCTAGCAGGAAGCGATCCACTGACGACGACGAGAAGACTATGATGTCACCAAAGAAATGATAGATATGACCTCGAAGAGAGAGGTCAAAAGGACTGTGTCTATCTAGGAGTATATGGAGTGCCTTGCCAAGGCTTCACAAAGGAAAAGAAAAAGTTAATGGCTGTCAAAGTGGCCACAAGAAAAAAATTCAAAGCCTAGAGGCACCAAGGTCGACAAGGGCAAATCTAAGGCTCTGGATTTTGATCCAACTTTAGATTCTAGTGATGATGAGGTAGTGGGATCCCCACTGGAAAAGTTTTTAGTTTAGGCTCATAAGGACAAAGCTGCAAAAGACAAGTGGAGAGCTTCTAGCTGCATTACAAAGGGGACCATCAATGTCCCAGAAAGAAAGCACCTGCACCCAAGAAGGCTAGCTCTAGGGAAGCTCCCACTACTCTTGCAGCTACATAGGACAAGGGAAATTTGGCAGTAGAGCCCCATCCTCCAATAAGGAACAATTTGCAGAGGGCACCTGAGGATCATATATCAAAGCGTAAAGCATATATAAGGAAGATGAAAAAGCAAAACCCATTCATTGGAAGGACATCAATTGATCCTCGTTTCTAGATGCTCTTTCAGTGGTACTTCTATGAGGAAGTGCTTCTCATGCATGTTCCTCTAGAGATCAAGCAGGGTTACATTGATTGGAGCTACATCGATGCCAACGAGGCAGAGTTCCCCAATGTTCACCAGGAGTGCACCATAGTCAGTGTGGATGGGATAATGGCCCTTTGGCAAGATTAGAACAATGAGCTCATCCTCCAGTTCTATGCCACAGTGTCCTTCAATTTAGATGAGGCACGGACAATTAGATGGATAACTCATGGGGAGAAGATGAGTGCCATTTTTGCAGAGTTTGCCAAGGTTCCAGAGTTTCCTCCAAAAGATGACGAGCTTGAGTTTATTCATGTCGAGGTTACAAGGAACACTTCAAACATGACCCACTTCTGCCAGCCTCACATCTCTCATGTGAAGCTTGGTGGGAGGCTATCCTTTGCATCCCAAATCATGTGATGTACTCTATCTTTATCCCTATCTCTCTTGCTATCTTTTGAGAAACTTAGAGACGGAGAAATCTTGAGGAATTTGATTAGATTTCAATTGAGCATTCTAGCAAGGGTTTACCTCCAAGTTGAGACAGAGTTCCTATTACTCTTAGAGGTTGGCACCTCCTGGATGGTTAGACATCACTCGGGAGTCTTCAAGCTTGTGAAGAAGTTGATAATTTTGTGAAGGTTGGAGTTCACCTACCGTAAGTTGAAGCGTTGCAACAAGAGAAGGGAAACTTCGCATCGACAAGCTTCTTGAGAAAATAGCACGATTTGGTGTCAGCTTCAATCATTGGATCAAGCTTTCTCAACTAAGACATAGAGCTTGGCCAAAGGGTCAAACTTGGACAAGAAATCTCGTGTATCCTATGTGTCTATTTCTTTGCACTTCTCTATACTTGTTTCCTTACTTGTTTTGATCAATAGCATGCTAGATTTTGCTTATTGTTATAAAGATCCTATGTAGAAATCCATTTTTTGAGATAAGTTTTTGTTAATCTTCTATTCGCCCCCTCTAGTCAATAGATCCTTTGAACGACTCCTTTATCGCTGCAACCCTGCGCCCTTTGATTCGGCCTCCTATTATTCGTTCGTGCATGCAAACTGAACCGATTTGTGCCTTCGCCGTATTGAACACTGCAAGCCTCCTCCGATGCAACACTGCACGCTAGGCTTGCATCGCATGTTACCACACCCCGAAGTCACGGACTCCGCTAACCTCGTCCACTTCACAAAGCCCGTATTGCAGATCATGCTGCCTCTGGACCAGCTAGTTTGACCAGCCGCGGCCACCAGTTTGACCGACCCCTGCTGCTTGTGCGTGACAGTTTCCTAACCGCATCCGAGTCACCTAGATCACATCTGATCCGTCTTCAACTCACCGCCCTGCTCCTGAAATCGCTGACACTGCTCTTGCCGTCAACCTTCCAATGACCGATCTGACTGCCACTAGGGTCAGTCTAATCACCTGATCCCTTGTGTTGTGCCTGCAATCTCACCGTTGCCTATTGCCCTGATCCCCAACATCGCCGGTCTGACCACCCACAAGACGGTCTCACTGATCTTCGGTCGAATTCGAGCTGCCTTCCTGGGTGATCGACTCGTCCACGCTGGTTAGATCGCCCCATCGCTAGAGCAACGCCACGTAGTTGCAACGTGCGTGACGTTTCCACGATTCTACCTATGGTTTGACCGAGCATGCCACCGGCCATAAGACCGGTATAACCAGTCATGCGCCGATCGGAGGCTACCATCTGCCGGACCTCAAGTCAGACAGGGTCGCATCCACCTTGACCGAACTGCCTCAGACCAGCTGCCTAGAGTGTTAGATTCTAACCGAGCTATTTGAGCTACCCGTCTGGATCGCCCGATCGTCGTGCTCCACCTTGCGCCATGTCTGCCCGGCACATTGCTGTGCATTTTTTGATGCCTTGTAGATTCACGATCTTGCACGATGCACTCCAGGATCTTTTGAACCTTATGCTCACATCGCCACCCTTTTCGACGCGCTCCAAGTACCCTGATGGTGCTTTATGCGCACATCATCGAGAATTTTTATTTTCCCTCCAGATCTTCTGCATTGCTTCTAGATCCAATGTGAACATCGCGCTCTAATACCACTTATTGCAAAATTAGCCTCCATAGCCTCGTGCCATTGCTAACTTCCATGACTAATACCATGGCCTCTTGGTTCCGCTAGTCGCAATACTAAGGTCGCGCAGCGTAGGATCTACCGATGCTGCATGTAAGAAAGAAGATGATACTAATGTTTATTGACGAGATTCAACCAAAACCTACATGCTCGGGAGCCCTTCTCCGGGCGATCCGCCCCGCATATATTTATCATATATGCACATCAGCGCCAATCTCCGGGTGCTACCGGTTAGACCGGTTATGGATTGCCAATCAAACTGGCCCTCCTTGGATATTAATCCACCGATTTACCGAGTATCCACTATGATCCCACGGTATCCATCGATCTTTTTAGGGCCAACGGTCTGACTGCCCTTAGATCGCCCTTCAGACTAACCATCTGCCGTACTCAGATTTGGCTTGGTTATGACGTGTGGTGCTCCCCTTCTTATATAGAAGGCCTAGGATACAAGAGTCAAATTCCTAGTCTATCCATACCCTATTTGACATCTTGTAGTACCTTATTGTCCCCCTTCTTTTTAGCTTCTTGGCTGGCTTATGGCCCCAGGAAGCCACAAGCTGAAGAAAAAGGGTAGCAGTTGATTTAAGCCCTCCTAAAATCCTATTGGTACCAGGAAGCTGGGGAGAACCAGCTTCCCGAGTTTATGGTCCTCAACATTTTGAAAATACCCTTCAGCTTAGTGAAACAATTACATGTTTGCCACTGTGTGCCTTCACCTCCACCAAACCCCCGTCCCGAAGTGCCGCCGTCATCCAGATCCACGGTCGCTGCCACCTCTAGATGCAGAGCTTTGCCGCCCACTGTCTGGCCCAATCCCCCGACACCGAGTCCTTCACTGTCGCCGCCATCCTCCAGGTTATCGCCGGTTGGGCCCTCTCTTCAAGGAGGTCGTCATCGCCGGTCGGCCCCCCTCCTCTAGGTCGTCGTCATCGCCGGTCGGCCCCTCTCTTCCTGGTCATCGTCGTCACTGGCCGGTCCCCCTTTGCAAAACTACTCGACTGCAGCCGACTGGCCTCCTGCCTCACCACCACCCAAGCACCGGAAATTTTTTGGAATGTTTGGCAGTGAGCAAAAGTTCTAGACAATAAGCAACTTTTTGGAATGTGTATGTTGTATATGTAAATTCGGTTATATGTTTGGCAATTTTTTAGAATGTTACGCATTGAGCAATTACACAATTATTGAGATGCGCTAAAATAGTCAAAAGAACTATACTATCAATTAAACAAGGTACAATTAAAGTTTGGGGGTGTTACGGACTTTATACTAGTCAATAGAGACAGTAAGCTCAAATTCTAGAAGCCGAAATGAACAGGACAATAGTTACTCGATGTTTCCCACACGGGAGATTCCATATACTACCTCAGAAATGATCTCTGCTACAAGACAATCACTGACGGGCACTCCAAGGCCCGTCGCTGATTAGATGAATCGCTGACGGGCGAACACGGACCCGTCAGCGATTGTCACGCACTGGAGGAGATGGCCAGCTTCTACTGATGGGCACCAAAAAGACCCGTCAGTAGAAGTGGGAACGGAATGCCAACACGGCTTCTCCATTGACACCAAGCTTTACTGACGGGCGCATTCTACGTGCCCGTCAGTGATGGTTGACATTTCACTGAAGGGTCATGTAGTGCCCATCAGTAGAAGTCGGAATGGAGGTCCACCCTGACTTCTCCACTGACACATACCTTCACTGACAGTCAAGTTAACGGTACCACACAGGCAGGGCGGCACCGCTGCGAAGGAGGCAAGCAAGGAAAGCAAGAAAAAAGCCTTATTCTTCCAGACATCTGCCGAAACCATCAAGAAGCCTCGACGAATAGTGTACGAGGCAGGTGAGCCCTTGCTCCCAGATGATGAGGTGCAGAGGTTGCCCACGCAGATGAAACTGCTCCATGACACGATCATGATGAGGGCACGAAATCGGGATGATTATGTGTAACACTTTAAGGTCGAGGTGCCTAAAGATTTCGGTTTCTTCCTGGACAGACAGCATGACACCTTCGACATCAATTTTGAAGATATATTTAATTTGTTCAACCTCTTCCGGCTTGACACCATGCTCGTCAGGCTATGGACGCTTTACCAAGCCCAAGAGTCTAGGCGTCTGCCCAGCTGCGCTTTTGGAATAATCGATCCGGTCATCATGAACAAGTACTATATACGAGAAGCGAAACAGGTCCTAATAAGTTTTATCACCGAGTCATTGATATACCATAAGGATAAGGACTACTTGCTCATGCCATACAACCCCCCCTAAGTTACTTACTAGCGTTCCTAGTTTGCTTTTCTTAATCACGTATCCCCGTCTGTTTATATTCCTTTGTTACCTTTTACGCAGCGACCACTGGATCCTCATCGTCATCCACAAGCCTTCCAGAATGATATACTATTTTGATTCCCAAAGAAGTGCCAAGCGAGACTTCTTAGGAATTAAGGAAGTTCTGGAAGACGCCTTTTGGGAATACAACTTGCGGGGGGGAGGAGCAGAGAGCAAGAGCAAGAAGCTGATCCACAAATTCAACTTCCCTTGCAGGCAACAGCCGGGAAATAGTGTTACATGTGGGTATTACGTCTACGCTCACATAGACGCGTTCGTCATATCCCACAACCCGCAGTGGAACCAGGACCACTTCAATAACTTCATACATGACCTGGCCGATGAAAAGTACGACTGGAGGAAGGACTTTGCCCGCATCCAGAAGACCTTCGCGTACGTCATCAACAACGAAGTGATCCGGCCAAGCGGAGATTTCTACGCGGGAGTCCAATTACCCCCTTCCCGCCGCCCTGCAAGTACTAGCGAAGCGTCGTAGACGTAGATTAGTAGGGCTAGTGAGAATAAACATTGTTAAATTCAATTGTTTGTCGTTTTAATTCATTGTAAACTTGTTTTTATATGTGTATTTACTATTTGTGATATTAATTTGGTATATGTGATTCATATTTCTGATATTAAATGTTACATATGCTTAATATTTGTCATATTAATTACTGTATATTCTTCATATTGTCTTTCCAGAAATAATTTTATAAAAAAAGTGTGATCATACTTTCACTGACGGGCACACAAAACGTACACGTCAGTGGAAAGACTCACCACTGACGGGCGTAGAATAATCGCCCGTCAGTGAAAAACACTGTCAGGATGTTGCCAGGCACCCTGCACTGCATCTCTGTTGACGGGCGGGTTGCGCCCGTCAGTGAAAGTTCACATCTACTGACGGGCATTGCGCCCGTCAGTGAAAGTGGAACTTCCACTAACGTGACGTTACTGACGGGCGAGGAACCCCTCAACGGTGGACTTTTAGCGTCCGTCAGTGAAGATGTGTTCTGAGGTAGTGGTAGGCAGTTAAGTTTAAACCAATTTATGCATAAATCTAAACCGAAAAGAAAAGGAGCTACAGTTTCCGATGCGAACTCTAACACCGTGGGCGCGTTATCTCGTAATCTCATATCCGTTTGTGTGTTTCCCGGTAGCACGCAGCAGTGTTCATGCGCTGCCAAGGCGATGACGTACGACCAACGAGGCAAGAATCCGTTCTTATTTTGTTAAAGTGGAATCGTCGGCAGCCACTCGGTACAAGGGGTCACACAGAGCAAGAAGCTTTAACTAGCTAGTTCCAATATTGCTTTTCTTATGCAGTTAGGCCGGATAAGCTCTATCAATCTTATGGTGAACGCGGCGCCGGCCGGTGCTGGCTGACATGCCACTGCTAACAGAGTATTAGTGATTTGCTATTTCTCATTTAACTGAAAAATTATCATTTTTAAATTAATTAAGTTGTATATTATTAAATCTATAGTTATATAAAAAATTATGTAATTTTAGTTTTAGAAATATGTAACTCGTTAGTTACACATCTTTAGACTTAAAGTTACATATAATTTTTAATGTGTAACTTTCTAATAAACTGTTAGACAAAAAATCAATATCCAAAATCATTAAGTTAGAAACAATAATTTTTTGATCGACTTAGAAATAAACACTGTTAAACCAATCGTATATTGTTATAATTACCTACAGGAATCAAATTAAGATCTAGGCGCTCCTTATGAAATGCATTTATTGCTTGGCCTGATGACTTTTTGAGTTTCACTCTCGTCCTTTGCATAATACGTAAGGGTAGATTTGGCACTTTGCCTGATTCCACCTTACTCAGGATTACTCGAGGGTCACTAGCCCATGCACACTGGCTAGAATAGATGAAATGATTCTAACTACAAGCTATATTAGGGGCCCATTGCTATACGAGCTAGGATCGTCCAACTGGCACTATGCATGCCTACGTGCATGCAAGTGTAAGAGGAAAAAAGGCAAGCAAGTCAATCCTTCCACGAACGATCACCCCAAATATAAGTCGAAAAAAGCCAAACGATCGCGCGTCTCACCTAGCTTTCATGGTGCACTATAACACGGATTAGTGTCCATGGATGCATGTGGCGATGTGTTGCGCGTTCAATTGCTGTCGAATTTCCAAAGGAGGCGAGGCGATAGATCCAAAGCAACTCCAACCGCGACGGGAACGCAGAGGAAACTCAACTGCATCTGCATGCATGCGTACGGTACTAAGGAGTGTTTGGTTGGGTTTTTAGCAATTTTTTATTAGAAAAAATTACAGTCTAATCAAACGGTCAGCTTTTTAGCAGTTTTTATCAACGGTAGCTGTGGGCTTTGCAATATAAATTCAGCTGTTTAGAAAAGCTATCTTCTGCCAGCTTTTTACAATATGCTAAAACTTCAGTGCTCATTTTCTAAAATATTATAGATTGTTTGGATCAACCAAAAGCTATATGTTCAGTTTTCCACAGCCATAGCAGCTTTTCCAGACAGCCAACTAATAACAGTTTTGTCAACCGTCAAAACTCAACCAAACAGACCCTAAGTATGGTTCCAAGATTCTTATCTACGGCCGGACTCGCTGACCATACAGTTAATGTTTCTTGTTTCTTTCGGAGGATAACGTGTTCGGCGCGCACGGTGTCTCGTTCGAACACGCGACAGGTCGACAGCTCAACAAAGGCTAGCTAGCTAAGATAGGTGCGTGATCGAGCGAGAGGTACGTCGTCGTTTACGAATGGCCAAAACGCCGGTCGATTCCTTGGATTTCTTGGTGTGGAGGATAGTACAGAGGAGATATGGAGAATAGAGCAAACTGTGCGCACCGTTTAATGAGAACCCGTGCGAGGAAACAGATAAATGGACTGAACTAGGTACGCTACTTAGTCGTCTCGTCCAATGGTCTATTAATCATGCTCCCGTGTCGGAATTGAATTCCTGTAAATGATATGATTTTGACATCTCCCTTTTCTCTGGACTGCTAAGCGTCGTGCAATATTAATATACTAAGTCAATCAAAAATATGATATCAGTAAGATTATCTTTATTTTCAGTCTTTAAAATCTTTTATTTCTTAAATTATTTACCTGATTGATGATCCATATTTATCATTAGATTCCTTGCAATAAGATATTTAAAACGGGATCTCATATTTAAAACGAGATCTCATATCGATATGTTTTAATAACTTTTTGACATCAGTAGTTACCGAGTAGTAGTGAACAAATTATCATGTTGTTAGCGTGATATTATTAGGTAATAGTCGGTGTCTTACCAGGTTATTTAACATCGCTTCTACACCCCCCTGGATTGCATAACATCAATCGGATCGTTTATCGGATCGTTTGATACCATCAATTACTGTATGATAACATTCCAATACCGTTCGCTGCTAACTTGATAATTATTGGATACTAACCTGGTAACCGGCGTATTATAACAGTAATTGTTGACGATGAAAAATATTTTATCAAAACATAACAAGTATGATTTAGTTTTGAAGACCTCGTTGAGACAGACTCAATGGTGAGGGGTCATATATTGGATTAACGGTTTGGGGATATCTCAGTTTTTGGATTATGCATCCAGTGCGGACTAAGATCAAGCTATATGAGGGTGGGTATGACGTGGAAAACTCATACATATGAGGTCATCTTACTCACTAGCTTTATCATCACAGAGATAAACATGTCATATGTTAAAACATAGGTGGATACATTTTCTAATTAGAATGTCCGGCGATTAATAGTTCAGTTCGGTATTCACAGTCACACGCTACTAGCTAGTGCAACTGGAAATTAAGACGATATCTGTATCCAATGCAAATTATGAATCTAGTAGTACAGTTGAAAAATAACTAACTCGAAAGATGCATGGCGCCAAGCCATTTTTTTTTCTTTTTCCTCTTGAAGGATAAAAGCCAGTTAAGTAGTATATCTCGTGAAAATAGTAAGAGCGTACGTGAAACAACCATGTGATCCCTAATCATATTCGCTGACGTTGCGTCATATAGAGGGCACCGACAACATAAACATATTTTCTCGCTTTTCTCGAGATGAGGAAGAGGAAGTCGAAAAATTGAGTTACTAGCATTAGGGACCAGGCTAGGGCATGTTGTCAGCCCTAGTGGATTTGTCCAGCCCGAGCGGCCTATCACACACCCACGCTGTGCAACGTACGCTCACGGGCGCTGCACGGCTAGAGTCATCAGGTCCTTCGAGGTGGGCGGTGGGCAACTGGTACGGTACAGCTCAACTCAGACACTTCTCCGACCAGAGATCAAACAGCGTTTCCGATCTTGTGCTGATAAAGGTCTCGACTAGCCCGGCTGCTACGGCTGTTGATAAATTGTTGTTGATTGAATATTTGGAAAGACTGATATCGTCGTAGAAAAGTGAATATATGATTTTAAGTTGATCTAAACTATCTACAATATTTTAGGAAATGAGCCTTGAAACTTTAGCAATTGCAAAAAGCTAGAGTAAGACATCTTTTCTAAACAACTAAATTTGCACTATAAACTTCATAGCCACTGTTGGCAGAAGCTGCTCCAAAGCTGGCTATTTGGTTGGGCTGCAGCTTTTTTCAGTAGAAAGCTATTGAAAAGCCCAACCAAACAGGGCCTAGATTGCATCGTTCATACCCTAGATTTTCTCGGGTTTTTGAGTTTTCGACATGGCGAATGCATCATCGGTGACCAAGGCGAGCGGCTCGAGAAATAAAGCACCGGTAGATCTTGACAATCTTCTAGGCGTATGGACCTAAAGGATGAGGACTTTGATGATGTCAACTTCGATGAGGAAGAAGAGAGGTGCACGCGGGGATGAAGTGGCTGGCGCTCACACGGATACATGCCGCTAAACCCTACAGCCAGACAACGTTCCACTCCAACATGGACTATGCTTGGGGTCTTGCGCGGGATATTCGGTTTCGTGCTATCGGGGGCAATCTGTATGTGATGCAGTTCTATTGTCTGAGTGATTGGGAGAAGGTGATGGAAGAGGAGCCGTGCATTTTCCGTGGCTGTGGGGACCTGAATTTACGGATTCGGATCTCCTGTGCATGATTGTGCTAGTCCCAGAAAATGGCTAGCACACACATTATAAAAAATAAATATCACAGCACAACTCATTTAATATCGTTGAAGGTATCAAAATAAGATAAAAAGTAATAGGCTTTATGGTCATCGTTTACATGTCAAACACATGACATCTTATTAACAGTATCAGAATACGATAGTAGAAGACTTCAAATAGAAGAGCTGGCATTTCATCTCATGCCACAGGCAGTCGAGTGGGGCACCCGATCCTAGCTCGCTTTACAATGGGTAGCATCTTCTTCTCCAAAGAGTGGGTCATTTTCTCCTTCAGCGAGTAGTGATGTTTGATATAGCAAGGTGAGTACTCCACAAGTGTATTAGGGAATAATGCAGCAGGAATATAGATGCAAGGCTTATTACAAAGGAAGCTAGGGTTCTTTTGTATGATAGCTAGTTTTGTAGTTGGAAGCTACCATAATAGACATAAAAGCTCATTGTGAAAGACATATAGTAAGTAAACCAAAGAGGTTGTCACACAGTCACATAACCAACACAAAGTTATTGTCACAAAGACCTATTCCACAGTTGAATTAATTGTTCGGTGTGAAACTATATCGATGTGAAATCTCCAAACTTGTCTATGATCATGGACACAGTTGTTCGAATAGTTTGTTCACACTCTGTAGAGGTTGTACAACTTTCGCCACATGACATGATTTCGTTCGATTACTAAGATATGCCTGCCTCGGAGCACACTTCCTAAGGTGTGTTGCAGAGGAATCATGACAAGTTTCGAAGGCCTCACCCCGAACACTTATCCTCCTCGAGTAATAGTCGTTGTGACCCACAAAGCTGCACAGGTCTCAACATCACAAAGTAATGATGCCTTACATGTCACAGAGACTAAGAAACCGCTCGATTGGGTCAGTAATGATATCTGATCGCCTGAGGTATTTGCCTAGACAGAGCAGCTAAGACCTTCGAGCCCAACCTTCCACCACAGGTATCAGCGTCAGAGGTCAATAACCTAATAAGTCAGGCCCATCCCACACTAGGCATGTGGATGTACGAGTTAGGCTCAGTTCAATAGCGCATCGAATTCAATCCTTAAGTGACTAGGTGACTGACATAATCCGGCTTGACAAAGTTACCGGCACATTCACAGAGATCACCACCTTCCAAATATTCCACCCCAAACAATGTCAATTACCCACCCAGTTGGTTGTAGTAGCATAGAGCCCACTTCATAGAGAGCATAGAGCTACACAAAGTTTATCACTAAGATTGAAGTAAATCATTTATTAAGTTGAACCAATTTCTTGTGGATGACAACGGGGCTAGGAAGTACTACTCTAACCATGATGGTACTAGTTCTTGACCATCTAAACCATAGCCTAGGGTGACAAAGGGGTAATAACATTGGATAACAAAGTAGATGGGGTATAATGATGAATAGGTGATAACTTATTCCAATACAACATTTTATAAACATAGCATGGAGGCGTATGAAAAAATATTTTGTGACAAATGGTGCAGTATGATCAAAGTACACTTGCCTTGTCCTTGCTCGAGATTCGGAACCACATACTATACACGTTAGAAAAGGAAGGAAAAATAGTAAACTAAATGAACAAACATATAGCACAAAATGAAAAGCTCAAACAAAGTTCATAAGTAGCTAGCGTTCGAAGAGAGGAGTGTGTGCACGTAAGAATCGTCCTAAATGGACTTTGTATGAGGAAGATATGGCCTTTGGAAGTGTCGACAATCGGTAAACCGTCGATCTTATGTAATACGTGGTGAAACTAGTAGGGGGTAGAGAGAGTACAGCTTTTGTGCACCCGGGGCCATGTGCACCCATTAGGTTTTTTCGATTTTTTTAAATCATGTATAAGTTTCAAAAAAATCTGAAAAAAATTCATACCGGTTTATGATGGAATGAAGTATAGACAAGTAAATTTTCATAAAATAATATGCCCATTTGTGACCTGTGTAAAAAAACAAATATGTATACTGTTCACGACTGCGTACTGTTCACTACTGTTCACAACCCACTAGGATGTTTTCTTTTTTTTTGCACAGATCCTAAATGGGTATATTATTTTATGAAAATTTAGCCATGCATACCTCACTCCATAATATACATGTATGACTTTTTTCAGATTTTTTTGAAACTTAAATGTGTGGTTTTCAAAATTTTAAAATAATGGGTGCACATGGCCCCATGTGCACCCTGGACTTTCCCGGGGTAGAGATACCCAGTTAGGCCATGCCAAGTTGTCGGGAGCCAAGGATTTTATACAGGTTTGTGTCTCCCTGAGGATAGTAACCCTACGTCATGTGTGTCTTATATTAATCTCGAGACAGAGTACAAGAGGAATAGCTAATATAGATGGGATGTACAGCTAGTCGAAGGTGGATGTCATGGTGTGTCTTCCCTTCTACTTGCTTGGAAGTCTTCTCAGGTGGAGGTGTATGGCTTGGTGTTGATGTCGGGAGCGCTCTTCCCTTGTATCGGCTCGGAAGTCTTTTCAGGTGGATCTCTAAGGCTTCTCGCTATCCAAATTCGCTTGTCCCCTCCGCAGGGTCCTCTGGTTCCTTATATAAAAAGTATCTCATACCTGGTATGGACTCATCTCCGAGTAGGACTCCTATCGTCCTTAAACATCGGGATAAGCTTGCTAGTTTAAGGGACATCCGGACACATGTGGGTAGTTTCCTTATCCTCCTAGAGTCCCTTTTTGATACGTTTGTTCCTCTGGGTATCCAGGGGATCCCTAAGGTATCGTATATGGATACGGTTGTCGTATACTGTAGAGTTGTACTATTCATCTTCAGGAAGGTTTAAATGATTTTTTAGAATTTATTGAATATTTGATTCCAGAAAAGGGATTACTACACCATATGACGTCAGCAGAGAAAAAATAAATGAAAGATAAAATAAAATGGATCTTAACATGCGGGGCCCAATAGTTAGGGGCTTGGGGCGAGCTATAAGATGGTCAGATTTATAAGTAAGTATCTCTTGTAAAATATGAGCAACACCAAATCCTTCTAAAGCCCAAACTTCCATTTCTCCTACTCGTTGTCCCCCTTGCTTGGCTCTTCCTCTATCGGGTTGTTGTGTAACAAGTGAGTAGGGCCCAGTAGAACGCCCATGAATTTTCTCATCAACTTGATGAATTAATTTTAAGATATAGGACTTCCCTATTAGAACAGGTCAAGTGCGGGGCCTAGTTGATGCGGCCGCCACATGTTGAACACAACAGCCGCGGCGCACATGTGGTTGACAGCACGCGCGCGGCCGGTTGGGAGGAGGAGGCCGCCAACAACAGCGGCTGCTATGATGCCCGTTGGTGTGCCGACAAAGCAAGCAACACGGTGGTGACAGTGGGGATTCTGCATGGGCCCATATTAATCTAGTGATGGATAGTGCCGAAACTGGAGGCACTCGGCTCGGGGCATGGTGGAAGAGATGCACTCGGAGGTGATGGACTCGGTGGTGGTGGTCCAGGGTCACGAAACTCATTATGATGGCAGTGATTTATCATCACAGTTGAGCTCCATGCAGTGGTCTAGTAGTAGGAGAAAGAGCCATATGGGGTATGAGGGAAAGAGGACATGGGAGGCGATAAGAATCCTGAGCACGTAGCACGCAGTGGTGGTTGGCAATGGCGCCGCACACGGGAAGGGCGGGCAGCGGTTGCAGCCCACTTCGGGACAGAGCGAGCAACCTGGCCCGATCGGGGCCACCTGCCCGGTCAGACGATCCTCATCGTGCGTGCTAGTGCATGCGCGGGTTGGGCATGCCCAAGCGGCGTGCAAGGCGCTCAGCCCAGCCGGGATGGGTGCGCGCGGCGGGTTGGGCTGGATTGGGCTCAATCCGTCCATGAGGGTTTTTAAACAATTTTTGCATTTAGAGTAGCATGAACTCCAAGTACAAAATTAACTCCAAAATAGCCAAATTTTTGTAGGAAATACTTTGAGCCAAGAAGAGCATACTTTTGTTGGGGGCTTTAACTAAGTTTTACTTGATGTTGATTAAATTTAATTAGAGTAATAGCTAATTCATTGAAGCTTAATTAATTATAGAAATATTTAAAAAGGGAAACTTTGGGACGTTATAGTGGTGGAGCAGTATTGATGGAACCCTACAATGGTGGCCAAACCGTCGACCATCGAACTTGAACACTTTTTGGTGTGGGTATAGATCCATCAGAAGCTAGTAAGGAAGCTAGCTGAGTGGATTTACATTGTCGTGATGCTCGAGCCTGAGGCCAAGTTGGCTGCTTCTAGAAATGTTGTTTGTGTTGGTTCATGTGCACCATGATGTTTGAAAGGTGCCAATGATATTTTCCTTTGTTATGAGGAACGCGAAGAGGGAGATTTTCCATGGTCGTTATGAGAACTTCCTCACTTTTGCAAATTGTGTGGTTTTCTTGGTCACTTTCACAAAGAATGCGGTTCTGGTGAGCATAGAGAGGAAAAAATTTTCTTTGGTGAATGGATGATAACAGATCAAGGCTGGTGGGGTGTCTTGCCAACTGGTCCGGGATGTGGGGTTCCGAGAGGAAGGCATGGTGGTTGTGTGCCTAGTCTGAGATGTGGCACGACGGGTGGACAATTTGATTTGAGCTACCATGAAAATTCTCAGGATGACGACATCGAGGATACAATGTCAAGCCCCAAAAATTTGAAGGATGTTTTTATTGGAGAAAAGGACAAGTCAGTTCGCAAGAGGCTAGCCTTGGAGGAGGGGGTTCACGGTGGAAGTGCTTGTGGCTAGTTGCTCCTGCCGATTCCGACGAGGGTGGTGGAAAATTCATGAACCAATATGGTGGTACTAATATGACCTCCTAGCAAGTCCCACTAGCATTGATGGCCAACTTGATGAAGAGGGAACTGAAACAACATAAGAAGGATGGAGAAGTAAGCTCAAACTCAACCAAGACGTTAAGATAGGTGAACTCTGATGATGAGTACTGCTGGGCACAATGAATGACTTATTTTGAAACTGTCACGGAATTGGCAATGCCATGACCGTTCACGAGCTTCCTGATTTTGTGAGGTAGTTTTCCCCATCCATTCTTTGTATGGCAGAGATGCAGCTACATAAGACTAATGTGGAGAATATGCACCACACTGTGTGTAACATCTCTAGTTTTGTGATACAGTTAATACAAAGGTTTTGGATCATTAGCATTCTATTTCATCATTTTATTTAATCTGAAATTCAGGGAAATTTCAAACCTCATAAAGTGAAGCAAATGTTACATGAAATTTTGAAAATCATGAAAAAAAAACTAAGTTCAAATAATTGGCAGATCAAAGATTGATTAGGTAGTGGAATTTTCCTATGTTGGAATCTATTCAAAATTTATATATAACCTCAATAGAATATTTCTGAACTCCTTTGAGTTTCCCAGATTTTTGGTATAAATTTTTAACATATTTGTAGTTTAAACCCAAATTTGGGTCAAGAGAGAAATTAATTATTAACTACAATACAATTTATGTTTACAAGGTTCTATATATGGCCAGCAAACTCTATAAAAATTTCAAAAATGTTTGAAGTCTATTTGGTTTGAATTCAAAAATCAAACCTAGATGCAAAAAGGTACAACAGAAAAGAAAAACCTAACTCAACTTCGAACCGCGCCGAATCAACCCAGGCATCTAGCCTCACCCAGCGAAGACGTGGTTGCACGTGTCTGCTCGTGCACAACAGAACGAGACACTAACTGGCGGGACCAGCTTGTTAGGTCCGTCCACTAGTGCAGAACCCCCTTATTAGTGGCGTGCCCAAAAGCCTATTAGTGACATGCCCAGAGCACACCACTAGTATCACGCCACTGGTAATTGTTACTAGTGGCGTGGCCCCAGCACACCACTAGTAAACATTACCAGTGGCGTGCCCTGAAATGCCCACGCCACTAATAGATATGTCTAATAGTGGCATGCCCCCAGAGGGCCACGCCACTAGTATGTTTTTGCAGCCGCAGGACAGCCTATTAGTGGCGTGTGGGTTTGGCATATTAGTGGCGTGCAGAGCAAACGCCACTGCTGTAAGTTGTTACGAGCGACGTGCCCTGTTGTGCACATGCCACTAGTACATATTTTACATACCAGTGGTGTGTCCAGACCTATGCACACCACTAGTACATATTTTAGGATTAAAAAAATCAGCACAATTAGAAATACAGTCATACAACATCCATACACCAGTCCATACACGAGTCCATACAGTCATTTGCATAAATTGCATTTACATATGAAAAATGTTCTCCTAATTCAACTACTCGATATGGATACAACACAAACTTGATCAACAAATAATCCAGATCTTTACAAAGGGACGAGAGAGGGAGATCATTGTGGTGGTGCTGTTGTAGGAGCACGGTGGTGGCGGTGGACGGTGGAGAGGCATCGTCGAGCTCGAGGTGGAGAGGAGGGCACGAGGTGGTCGAAGTCGACCTCGCCGTCTGCTTGGATCTGTGGCGGTTGGTAGTGGCCAGATCCGTCGACGATGGAAGCGGCCATCCACAGGACGGCGAGGATGAAGAGGGCCAGGAGCGCACGTCCACGTCAGTGCCCCGCGCATGGCGAAGGAGCCCATCGGCGACCTGGTCGTGGCGGAGGAGCCCGTCGACGTCATGTTCATGGCGAAGAAGCCCGTCTGCGACCCACACGGCGAGCTCCGGAGGATGGCGTCGAGGAGGAGCGGGTGCCATATCCGCCGACACCGTGGTGTTCCGCGCCGACGAGCCAGCTACGACGCCTCTTGGCTCCGCCCGCCGCCACCGCACGCGCTCCTCGTGTTGGGGCTGGATCGGAGGAGCTAGGTGGAGTTGGGGGCTAGATCGGGGGCCTCTCGTGTGGGGGGGGCTAGGTCGGAGGAGGTGAAGTGGGGGCGCTGGATCGGAGGAGCTAGGTGGAGGGGGCGTTGGATCGGGGTGGAGAATAGAAGGGAAAGGGGACGCTGGATCGGGGTGGAGAAGAGAAGGGAAAGGGGGCGACGGCTGGGTGCGGTAGAGATTAGGGTTTGGTGGTATTTTATACAGGAAATGGTGATGTTACTAGTGGCGTATGAGATTAAGGGCACGCCACTAGCGTGTCCCGCGCGGGGGGTGGTTATATGGGCTATGTTATTAGTGGCGTGCGGATGTGGAGGCACGCCACTAGTAATATTTTGGGGTTTTAAGGTATTTAGGCTATTTTTAGGGTTTTAGGTGTAGGATTATGTTCCAACTTTTTATACATTGAATATAGACCATTTAAAGTTTCATGTAAAAAGTTTGCATTTTTTAGGCTTAGTTTTCTATTTTTAGGGCATTAAATGTATTTCTAGGTATTTAAAGGATATAATTTAAATTTGAACTACAAGTACATTAAAAAATGCCAACAAGTTGGTACAAAAATCATATTTGAGTTTTTGAGTATATATTTAGGTGTTATGGAATAAAATATTAGAAAATTCACACATCTGTATGGGAAAATTCAAACACTAACTTGTAGTAAATGGTTTTTGAATTAAAAAATGTAAATGTGGTCTGAAAAATATAAAACTTGGTATGGTGTCATTATATGACCTATAGAGGCTGTGGTTAAATTTTGAGAGAGTTACAAAAAGGTTTTGATATAAGTTGCTTAGAAACAGAAGGATATCCGGGGAAGAATCATAGTTTCGAAGGGAAAGTGTGAGGTTTGAGAGAGAGCTGATAGTTTTGTTCCTCATTTGACTTTAAAATTTTTATACATTGAATATACACCATTTAAAGTTCCATGTAAAATTTTGGGATTTTTTAGGGTTAGTTTGCTATTTTCAGGGAGTTAAATGTATTTTTCTTATTAGTGGCGTGCCCGATTGCCCACAAGCCACTAATGACCTTATTAGTGGCGTCTGGTAGGTAGGCACACGCCACTGGTAAATGTATTTCTAGGTATTTGAATTTAAAAAAAGATATTAATGAAGAATGTGAGGGTGGGAAGATACATCTATTTATTTTACAAATTTAGAAAAAAGAATCACTTAATTTGGACTTATAAATCAAAAGTTATCGATATTTAAATAATACAGAGATTACTAGTGGCGTGCCTGTATATGCACACGCCACTAGTAAGTGGTCCATTTTTTTTGAACAGAATGGTCCAGTTACGTCGTCTACCTGAAGCACACCAGCAGCAGCATGCCAATGTGAGGATCCGGACTTAACTTCCAGACCCTCCCTGTGTATCTCCTCATCAGTCCAGGATCAAGTTGATGAACACAGGCGAATTGATATTACTGCACACATCATGAAACATTTTAGAAACATAAACAATTGAGTTATAGCAGCGATATGACTAAATAAAGTAACTAGGACTTATGTCCCTTACCATTTAGAAACACAGCGAAAAATAAAGCATAGATGTCTCCATCTCAACCACAGGCAATCGACGAAGGCCACGTGACCTAGTCGTCAACCTTGTCGTAGAACTTCCCATAGACTTCATCATCCTCATAGATATTTGAACACATCCCACAAACAACATGCTCGATGAGTACTTCACGTACTCAGCGTGCCCCCTCATAAGCAAACCTATGACTACGTGCAGGCTTAAGCAAAGGAAGAGTTTTATGGCTCTTTTGCGTAAAAGCAATTTGTGGTTGTACATACTACAATAATTTCAAAGGCAGCTTTGATGTGAAAACATGTTTTTATCTCAGGGGTGTTTCTCATAACTGTGAGGGTCCACGACCAACACATACGAGTAAGGCATCCGGCCTAAACTCGTCCATAGGTTCCAACAACCTTTTCACATTTCCAGAACTGGGGTAGAGGGAATTAGCAAGGGGGAGAAGGACAGGTCTTTTTATCAGGAATGAGTTATGTGACACCCATGACCGTGGATACGGCTAATCGATTAGTTTAACACTCTGCAGAGTTTGTACACTTTACCCACATGACACGATCATCCCCTTACGCAAGCTAATCGGGCTTGTACACATGCCCATCGGTGTGTCGGCAGGGTGACCGTGACGAGGTCTTTTAGCTAGTCTCATCCCGATGTGACATGCCTACTAGGTTTCGACACGGAGGAGCGTACACCTGCTTACCCTGCGTGGCCCCCTTTTGTGCCGAGGTCCTCGTAGCTACGTCTACCTTTCTGCGGTACGGCAATGTCGACACCAAGACTCGACTAACCTACTTAACCAAGCCAGTGCCCATATAGCATGTGGTCGTACTGTTTTCACACTTCTCAAAATCATGAATTTGACCTTATTCGATACGGACGACCGATGGTTTCCTCAAATCATGAAGAACGACCATCTGCTCCTTCAACTCATGATTCAGTTGTCGCTCGCACCTTTTAGATGGTAAGTTTCACCTAGAGTAGAAAAGAGAGAATAGAGAGAGGGGAATCAACAATGAGCATCCGGCCCTAGCTCAGCGAGCTCAACAAAGTTTCAATAGTAATATCAATGATCCGAAGATCGTTCCTCCGAGATGGCAAGATAAAAGCATCCTAGGGAATAATTAAGCATGGCTAAGTATTTCTCTACTCTGTTCTGAAATTACTAAAGTAATAATCTACTCAGGGTATCAGGTAAAAAGGGCGACAAGCGGACAGGGTAAAAGTGTGTCGGTCGACATGCTAGCTACGGGAATAAATCTGCATGCATGTTTATAAACAATAAAATATAATGACTTTAAAGATATAGGATCAACATGATCAAGAAGAGGGGGCATGCCTTCGCTGACGAGTTGGTCTTCTTCTGCAGGAACTTGTTCTTATCCAACGCCGTTACTTCCTATTCGTCGCAACGGCAATAAAGTGCAAAGCAAATGAATATAACTCCAAATTAAATATCAATGGAAATACCAGAAGAATAGGGCTAGCAAGGTCGGATAGGTGTCAGAGGATAAGGATGAAGGGATAGGATTGTCGAAAGACAACTAGGAAGGTATGAGATTGTATATCTCAACCAGATAGAGTACATGTACTTGAAAGATGGTCTTCCGGATCATATCATTCTGGAAAAATGATAGATTTATGGAGGATAGGATTTGCATGTCAAATGACTCAAGTTAATTCACATGCGAGATAGGGATAGATGTGCAACTGGGAACATGATATGGTTGATGACAAGAATAGCACAACCATATGATTAAACATAGAAACCCGACATACTAGTAAAATAAGCATAACCTATTGTACTAGTAGACAAGCAAGGTCCTGGCAGGTTAGTCGGTTAGAAATGATAATAGATGACATGACAATCTATATGAACTACCATATAACATATAATTAGCCATCATGTAACAAACTAGATAGACTAGGTATGAAATAGAAATTAGGCAAGGCATAACATAGCACCAAACATATAATCGTGCAGTTACAATTTAATAACAATCATTAATAATGCAAACTGTGACTAAACTATATGACTAATTGACAACTAGCATCTACATCACATGCATCATACATATATGCAATCTATGACATAATATTAACTCTACTCATGCTATTGTGTGTATACAATGCAGCAATCAACCTACACATACTACACATAACAATAACAATATTTTAGTAAAGAATGATTATTAGCAACATATATGCATATATTATAATCGATACCTAAAGGTTAACCATGTATGTGTGAGTATACACCACCTTATGAAAGTGTAACATAAGATATCAAGCTATGCATACTAGTACATACATATTAGATGTCCATCAACTAACATACGATATGATTAAATAATAATAATTCAGTAAGGGATTATTATTCCAACATGTAGATTGTCAACAATACTAAGTCCAATTATATAAATATGTACATATAACTATATGTAACTACATGATTATGCAACATCAAATCATGATGAACATGTACAACTTAGCTATGTTTAAACAAATAATTAAAATATAAACAAGAGTAGAATAATGTGCTAAGCCAATTCACAGCAAACTATTATCCAAAACA
Organism: Stipa capillata; assembly: GCA_019208055.1. Lineage (NCBI taxonomy): Eukaryota > Viridiplantae > Streptophyta > Magnoliopsida > Poales > Poaceae > Stipa > Stipa capillata. The sequence continues at coordinate 174,704 of JAGXJF010004844.1, forward strand.
TAGAATGGACTATGTATATATATGCACAACTTTATAAACATGGTGACGTGGCAATCCTAACATGCTTAGTAAACATTCATCACGTGTGGTTAAAGACATTAACATGCTAATGAGCAATCATGTGCCACGTGCAATAACAATCCGGTATGTGCTAATAGGCATACATTATACAAGGATTAACTAACATGGAGTAGGTCATATTAATATAAGTTTAGCAAAGATTGTGCTTATAGTATTATAGGTTATTTACAACGTTAAATTTTGTTATACCTATGCTTCACACACTATATGTGTACAGACATATGATCATGCAATATGAACCTCATTAGACAAGAACAACTTTATTCATGATACAAATAAGAATAAACTAACATGTCGAACCAACTCATGTCTAATGGCTATTAAAATAGAACTATTTGCATATATGCATATTATATTCAATTATATAAACATGCAACATGTTGCTATATGGACATGGATACACCTATTAATTAACTAAACATAATTGATGAACATGATAGAAACTCTTAAGCATGAACACCATATAAAGCGAAAGAGAGAAATATAAAACAATCATACTGATGATGAATAGTACGGTATCCCGCGTATTAGGGTATCCGTATACAGAATCCCAGGACTTTAGGAAGGTACAGCGTACCCGGTAAGGATCCCTGGACGACAAGGTAACCCCTCTCGGCAAGGGAAGACTCCCCTTAAACTAGGAAGTCAATCCCGACGTTTAAGGAGATTAGAGTCCTACTCGGGCGTAAAGTCCACGTCCAGTACGACCCTGGGAACCCCCTATATAAGGATCAGCAATCCCATAGGGGAGGACAGGTTCTACAAAGTCCAACAGATCAATCTAGTCGCAGCACTAGCAGCATAGGATCTCAGGAGGCGAAGCCCTAGAAGACCCGCTGCCTCGAAGGAGTCGAGCCCGGCGGCTTAGCTTAGATTAGTCTACGATTAGGCCTAGGGTAGCCACTAAAATACACCCCTCATTGTAAGCTGTTCTCCATCAATATATAGCAACAGGACGTAGGGGTTATTATCCTGAGGGAGGCCTGAACCTGTATAAAAACGGCTGTCCCCTGCTGTCAGAGCTCCTGGCACTTGGGCCCTAGAGGTCCCTACCACCCCAGTAATCCTCATTCCACGAATACCGTAAGATCGCCGATTCACCGATCGTCGACAGATGGCGCCGACCGTGGGGATCTCTCCGGACCAAGCCGTCCAGGAAGAATCAGAGTCGGCAGGACGCGCAACTAAGCGCGATCAGATCCCAGCGCCGGTTGCACAGCCCTCACCGGCTTTGACCGAGGAGGAAGAAGCAAACCCGGCAGGAAAACCGATCGCAATCTCGTCCCCGTACTGGGTACTCGGACCAGGGTTTCTACGACAACTTTGGCCCTATGGACCCGTACCCGGTTACGGATCGAGTGGATTTTAGAGAGTACGCCCCTGGAGAGGACTCGGATGGCGAAGCAGATCACTTCAGAACCGAGTGCGCCAGGGCCTTCAGCGGGAAGCTGGTCTTGAACGACGACTTCCCGGCAGGAACGACCAGCCCCATGGTTGGAATTTCTCCTGCAAACTCTGATCGTGAGAACGATCAAGATCTTACCCATGTCGCGTCCGATGAGGACAACGTGATGGAATACGAGTACACATCGTCCAGCCAAGGACCTCGAATGGTACTCGCGATCGACGATGGTCGAGAAGACCTCGAAGATCAGAATCTGCCCGGGGGCTCACAGCAGCACAATGCAATGGCTGCCTCCCACATGAACGGGGGCTTACCCACCGCCGGGGAAAGAACTCCTCGCCGGAACGGAGACCTGCCTGCCGCTGTGGAGAGATCCCCCCCGGGAACGAGGGAGTACGTGTCCCGAACTGCTCGAAGACTTGCGGAAGTGCGCAATCTGCTGTCACAGCCTCCCGTGGCGGATCTATCAACAACCGCGGGCGTGCAGTGGCTGCAACGGCTGGGGGCTGACCTCCAAGAGGCTCAGAACCAGGCCGAGTCTTCTCGAGCCCAATCGGTGGCCCGTAGCTCTACTCGGGTGGACACCCCTCCTCCGCTGGAAGAACGCGATCGGGATGGGACGGCACCCCAGGAACAGGTCTCCTCAGGAGGAGCCACCGGTCGACCTCCGAGAACAGCTTGACAAATGCCACCGCCAAAGGCGCCAACAGGAGCAACAGCCTTCTCGGAGAGACCACGTACCAAACGCCAATGCTCGGGGCCGAACCCCGACCTCGAATAGCGGCGAGAATACGCCTTATCGGGGGTCCTTCAGCGGATGCCAAGCACTATCCCAGGAACTCCGTCAGGTACGCTGGCCCTCTCGTTTCAAGCCCGGATCGCTAGAGTCGTACGACGGAACTACGAACCCTGTGGAATTCCTTCAGATCTACACCACCGCGATCGAGGCAGCCGGCGGGGACGAGAAGGTCATGGCCAACTATCTTCCCACCGCTCTCAGAGGAGCTGCTAGGACGTGGTTGACGAATCTACCCCCAGGAACGATCCGTTCGTGGGGACAGCTATGCGACATGCTGCTCGGGAACTTCCAAGGTACCTTCCCAAGACCTGGTCGGGTCGACGATCTTTTCCTTGTCGTCCAACGACCAGACGAGACCTTCCGGGAGTTTACCAAAAGGTTTAGTGCTGTCCGCAACACTATCCCAGAGATAACGGACTCGGATGTCATCCGCGCCTTCACTCGAGGCAGCAGAAATGAGATGTGCACGCACGATCTGATCATGCGGCCACCAAAAACCACCAGGCAACTCATGGATTTGGCCGAGAAGGCCGCTTGTGCAGAGGAAACCCTGCGCTATATCAAGCAACAGCGAGGTGAGTCGACCAGTTCTCCCCTCCGGTCAAGGGGCGATTCGCGCAAGACTAAGCGCAAGAAGAAGCCCTCCAGAGGGAACAAGGAGAAAAGGATCAGAGCCGACGAGGTAATGGCCGAGATCTCCGAGAAGCGCACCTGGCGACCACGCCCCAAGGATAAACCTACCACGTCCTCCGACAAGTCGTCCAAGCCCCGGTGCGATTTTCACCAGACCGACTCGCATGATCTGCGACAGTGTCGCATCTTCAAGAAGTATCTTCGGGAAGAAAGAGAGAAGTTCCGCGAGGAGAATCCTCAAGTCGCCAATAATAGTCGGGAGACGACTTCCGACGACGATGACTCCACTCCTGAGCCTTTCCAGGGGCACGTCAGAACAATCGAGCACATATTCGGGGGCTCAACCTCTTACGAATCCAAGAGGCAATACAAGGCGATCGCCCGAGAAGTTCTCGCGAGCGTACCGCGAGTTCCCCGAGCGGTTAAGTGGTCCGAGGTCACGATCTCTTTCGACCAGACCGATTGCCCTGAAAACTGCGCTCGGCCGGGACGGTACCCAATCGTGGTCGAGCCAACGATCAACAACTGCCGAGTGGGTCACGTATTAATAGACAGAGGGAGCTCCCTCAGTATCCTATTCGCCAACGCCCTCGACGCCATGCAAGTGCCACGATCATCTGTTCAGACGGTGACGCACGCTTTTCACGGTATCGTTCCGGGCTCATCGGCCACGCCGATAGGGCAAGTCACGCTCCCGGTCACCTTCGGTACACCGGAGAACTTCCGAACAGAGAAAATCCTGTTCGATGTAGTCGATTTCGAAACAGCCTACAATGCTATCTTGGGGCGCCCTACTCTGGCTAAGTTCATGGCAGCTACGCACTACGCCTACCAGTGCATAAAGATGCCCGGCCCAAAAGGTGTCCTCATGATAAGGAGTTCCCCCAGAGAAGCGCTCCTCTGCGATATGAGCAGCCTCGACCACGTATGAGTACACCTGGGGGATGGGGAGCATATGCCCTCAAAAACTAGCACGACTGTGAAGACCCACGGCGAGATAAAAGTAATTCCTCTGGATCCAGCAGAGCCCTCCAAGACAGTCGGGATCGGGTCAACGCTTGATCCAGACCTGGAATCGTCGCTCATCGCTTTTCTCCGGGGCAATTCGGACTTCTTCGCGTGGCAACCATCCGACATGCCTGGAATCCCCAGGGAAGTGATTGAGCACAGGCTAGCTGTCCGTCAGGACGCTGTACAAGTGAAACAAAAACTACGGCGATTCGCCCCAGATCGGAAAGAAGCCATCAAGGTGGAAATCGAAAAACTCCTGAAGGCCGGGTTTATCTGAGAAGTTGAGCACCCTGAATGGCTCGCCAATCCAGTTATGGTTAAGAAAGCCAACGGGAAGTGGCGGATGTCACTACCTCAGAAAACTACTCTCCTGCACGGTCTCCACTGACGGGCATAAAATACCCGTCAGTAGTATTGTTCACCACTGACGGGCGAACAGGTACCCGTCAGTGGTTATTCGGTAGACCGTCCAAAACTCAGAAGAAAAAAAGTTACTGACGGGTTCAAAACGTTGCCCGTCAGTGAAAGTTAATTTTTACTGACAGAAAATACCACTGACGGGCCCATTAATGTAGCATGTCAGTAAAGTGTGCTACACCACTGACGGGCCCAAATTATGGCCCGTCAGTGATGTTCCAACCCAAATCACTGACAGGCCCAAAATTCGGTCCGTTGGTGAAAATTTGGCCCGAACTATAAAGATCCCTCCTAACCCTAACTCCTCTCTCCTCTCTCTGTTTCTCCTCACTGGCTGCCGCCCCTCCCCTAAGTCTCCCCCGTCGGCCGCACTCCTCCCTCCTCTCCCCACTGGCCGCCGCCTCCGCCCCGACCCTCCGCCTCCGGCCGCCTCCCTCCGCCTCTCTCCCGCGCCGCCGGATCTCCCTCCGCCTCTGGTCCCCTCCGCCGCCTCCACAACGCTGCCGGATCCGTCCTCGACCTCGACGCCTCCTCCCCGACGCTGCCTCCCCGACGCCACTGGCCCAGCAGCAGCCGCACCACGCCTACTCCCGATCCGGCCGCGCTCCCGACCGACCTCGCCTCTTCGCCGGCGAGCCCTCACGCCGCCGCCTCTCCCGACCGAGCCCTCCCGACCGAGCTCTCCCGACCGAGCCCTCACGCCGCCGCCTCCGGCCACCCCGTCGCCTCCTCCCTCTGTTCGCCTCACCTCCCCATGGCCACGGCAGCAGCAGTCGCAGGCTCGCCACCGCCGTCTGCGCCTCCGCTTCGGTTTGATCCTTCGATTTGATCCTGCGTCTGTGCCTCCGCTTCGGTTTTGGGTTAGGGTTTGATTTGCTCTCCTTTGATTTGATTTGATTTGCTCTCCTTTGATTTGATTTGGCAGGAAGTGAGCTCGCCGATTGCAAGGTGGATCGGGAGGGAGGCCCTGGACCCCGACGACACCGTGGTCAAGAAACCCTAGCTGCACGCAAGGAGTGGCGAGCCGTCCCCGACGCCCCACACGGCCCTCCAGGAGCTCCGACGCCCTGACGCAAGGAGAGGTACGTCTTCCCTCACGCGCGCACGGCCGTCACTGAGGATGTGCAGGAAGAGGTCCCAGGGCATTCGGTGCGACTACGGCCTCCGGAGACGACGGCAGCGACGACGACGGCTACTGCACGGCGGCGGGCACGGTGAGCATCAGATCCAGCACGGCGGCGACGAGGTGAGACCTCCTGGACTCCATCGACGGCGACGAGCGCGGGAGGGATGGAGTGGCGGCGTCCACGGCTTCGACTCCCCGATTCAGGCGATGGCGATGAGCTTTTTTTTTAAATCCCATAAAACCCACCACTGACGGGCCGAATCCTCTGCCCGTCAGTGGTGATCTACCCTCTATTGACGGGTCCGCCGCCCGTCAGTGGAAGTTAGACTTCCACTGACGCGATGTTACTGACGGGCGCTAAACCCGTTAGTGGAGGGGTTTAAGCGCCCGTCAGTGGAGAGGTTTTCTGGGGTAGTGTGTG
>JAGXJF010004845.1:0-234921 GCA_019208055.1 Stipa capillata
ACCATGGGCGTGCATAGTGTTCAGAGATGATAATGGCAAAAGATGCACAAAGATATATGAGCATAAAAGTAGCATAATGCATATGATTCAAGCATCCATATCATCACCACAAAAGAATAGAGTTTACCAGTCATCATGAAGCATAATAAAAACAAGTCTTGTAACTCTCAAAGCATCTCTACCCAATCGAAGCTAGCCTACTACACTCTTCTCCCTCTTTGGTATCAGACACCAAAAACTAGCTAGTGCAGAAGCAGCAGTCGTTGGAGTCATGGTGTCGACGTTCGGGGTAGGAGTCGGTCTAGTAGCGTCAGGAGCAGGAGCTGAAGGAGCGGGAGGAGGAGGCTGTCATGCAGGTGAGCAAGACATTGGACTAATAGCCTCAGCTTGTGAACTACCAGGTCCAGAGTCACTATCGATGTCAGAGGAGGATGTTGAACTGGTGTTCTTCTCTTGTTTGGGTTCTTCCTCTTTGCATCTTTTGCTTCTAAAAAAGTCTTCAAGCTTTTCTTCATGCACATTTGATTGTGCTCAAGTTTTGCTACCATCTTCTCTAGCTCAACTTGCTTCACCATCCAAAGACGCTGATTTTCCTCATCCGGAGGGGAAAGCAAGGGCTAGATTGAGCTTAGCACCATTGGAGGATGGTGCCGAAAAGGATGGAGCTGGTGCTGGAGCTAGATCTGGGGCACCGGTAGCTGATGTAGTCAAGAACCTCGATGGTGACTTGGCACGCTTGATATTGACCTCGATGCCTTGATAACATTTGCTTCTTTCCTCGGTTTGTATATCTCATACTTCATCTCGAGGAAGAAGTTCTTATCTGACTTGTAGATGATGAGCCTTTGGATGTAAGGAGCACACATGCGTCCCTCGCATGCACTGTAGCATGAGATCTGCTCTCACCGAAGCTATTGCGCGCACTCACTGGCATTTAAATGCCAATGGAGTCACTGACCAGTGGGACCAGCCTATCGAAATGGTTAAACTATTAAGCTGATAAGTTTAAACCCTAATAAGTCTTTGACATGTGGACCCTGTCCCTTTTTATAAGATGAACCGGTAACCTAACCCCTAAGCCACTAACATGTGGACCCAACCCTTTTAACATGTGCCTAATTAACTTAAAATACCCTAAGTCATTGACATGTGGGTCCACTGGCTATGTTGATCGGTCAGAGATATCGTCTCTTTTCACCTTTGACCCCACCTGTCATTGACTGTGGCTAGTTTTTGATTGAGTAACAAAGTAATTCCTTTTATGTAAATCAAAATAATTTATCTAGAATTACAAAAAAAAACTTTTTAAATAATTTAATCTTAGATAATTCATAACTAATTCATATTAAGTCCAAAAAATATGAATAATACACCAAAATGTTCGGGAAAATGAATACTACCTAATTATACTATGTTTGTTCATGTTTCCATAATAGGAAAAAATAAATTGACTAAAAAGGTGAATATAGTTATTTCTCTCTCACTAGATCTTATTTGGAATGCTATATCTTAAACATCCGAGCTCCGATTAACTTGATTCCACTTGTATTAATCCTTATTTTGAGAGTACTATGCCACGCCCTATTTTCATATCATAAATATGCTGATAAATTTTAGTAGTGGTAATTATCTTTTTTTCTGATGTTTCTGCTTCTTCTCGATAGCACCGGAAGTCACGAAGTAAGTGACCAAGAATATGAGCAGTATCCGGCTTCCGATCCACAAGGCAAGTAGCCCCCCCTAAGACCATGTTGATGATGCATATTATTTCCAAAACTTACTATTGTGTTCAACTCAATATTGCATGCGTTCAACTGCTACTTTATCGGTAGTTAGTTAAATTCATATTCTATGCATGGAATTGACTTGTAACATCAATACCATGTCAACACCTTCCAACCTAGAATTAATAAGAGCTAATCAAGCCTTTAGCAACCAGTGTCTTATTATCACATGCTTAACCACACTTAGACTTGTCTAGTCATGATCCTTCAGATGGTTCAATCAATCAGTATGTTGTGGGTAAGTTACATGTGACGTCGTTTATAGACTACTAGGAAGTAATTAAAGAACATGACTAATAATCATTGCGCTTAGACGAGACTTCATGGTTGGGAACATGGTGGGTTGTCTCGTCTTCCCGCAAGGCTGTTTTCCAATGTATATTGACCCAAGATTTGCATACTTCCACACGTATGATATAATGGGACCACTCACAACTACATAATTTACCTAGGCTTAGTGCATGAGCCGCTTTATTTTGCTGTTTTCATTTACAGTGTGAGTGAAGAATAACATGCTGGGAGATCTCAATCAAAGGGTGGGTGAGAACACAGTCTTGAAGAGACTGCGAATGTACCTCGATTCACAACTTATGGGACCATGTGAGAGTTAACGGTCGGACTAGTGTACACAGACTGGCACATAGGGGTGGCTCATAACTATGTCAAAAGCATTGTAATGGTCGTGTTTGATCACCCTTTGTCGGTACACCTCGTAAAGTTTACTAATTGCATGACATTAGAGTCAATCGATACGTGTAGGTAAAGATGTACACCCCTGTAAGGTTAGAATTATTCGAATAGATGTGTCCGTAAATATGGACAGTTTGGTGATTACCTGTGTCGAATTAGAAAACTTCAATGTTAATCTAAAATTGCCAACTTTAGTTCAGCGAAGTAAGTGACTACTTCCTCATATGTGGTTTGAGGAAGAGTCAAGTTGGTCATAGGTTAAGGATGACAGATGCAATAGATTACTTTGGAAGAACGCTTGCTTACCTTCTTATAACTTGATCTTTGACTACTTAAGTGCTTCCAACATCGTATCAACATATGCAAGCAAAATGTAATTTGCTTTCTTTCTCTCTTCTCTATTTATTCATGTAACAATTATGTGCTCAAACGATTGTAATTACATTAATTGTAGTTTTACTTTTATTTCCTTTTCTTTTATGCTTTCTATTCATATTTCAATGTATATGCATATGTGTATGAATTCTTGTGATGTATGAAATGTATGCCCAACATAATAACCCGATTAGTACTAGCCAACAACGTGGCATGATAGAATCGACCAACTCAGCAACGTGAGTTGAGTCCACATCCATCCACCTTACTCGACTAGGTCTAAAATTAGGGTCCTTACATAATGGCTTTTGCTTCTTAATCTTCCTTATATATGCCTTATGTTTGGATGGAAGATCCTCAGGTGTCCTCCACAATTTTTTTCTTATTGGAGGATGGGGCACTAAAGCCAAAAGGTTTCCCTTGCCCTCTATGGCAGCACGAGCAATGCGTGCTCTCCTAGCACCACCATTCTTGTGTGCAGTTGTTTTTCTTTGTTTGAGCATTGGTAGTAGCTTTGACAATACAACCGGATTTCCCTCTCTCTTCTGCGGCTCTATCCTTGCGAGCTTGAGCCATCATCTTCTCAGGAGGAAGAGCAGGAGTATCATCATCTGAATCCAAGTTGAGCTCGCCCTTCGGAGCCTTGGCTTGGCCCTTGTCGACCTTGGCGGCTCTAGCCTTTGGATTTTTCCTTGTGGCCACTTTGGCGACCATTGTCTTGTTCTTTTTCTTTGGAGGGGAGGCTGATTGCTTCAACAGAGCCTTGTGTGGAACCTTCGTAGGGAACTTTGTACACTCCTAGAAAGTCATAGTCCTTTTGACCCCTCTCTTCGAGGTCACCTCCATCATCTGTTTGGTGACTGCATAGTTCTCATCATCATCGTTAGTGGCTCGCTTCCTCTTATGTGTTGTGTGACTAACAACAAAGCAAGCAGCACCATCATCTAACCAATGACTAAGCACCTCACTCTATGACTTGGACTTGGTCCCTGAGGACTCCTCATTGCCCTCAACAATAACTGGCAAACAATTCTCTTCATCTAAGGACATGATCTCCTATGAAATCATATAGATGAGAGCATGGGATAAGTACACACTAAGCCAGAGGAAGATTTGCAAAATTTTGATTTGAATTTGATTCAAAAAAATTAGAGAGAGTTCATTCAAGCCATGTCCAAAATGTCTGAGTAATCCATGTCTAGAGGTTTCGAGCCACTCAAAGCACTCGGCCAGAAAGAAGGATTTGTGAGGGAATCGATAGAATATCGATGTGTCAAATTTCCAGCGCGACAAATTTTGTGGAGATGTCGCATGGAGAATGCTTGCCCTAACTTAGTGGAGTAGCTCTACAGCGGCGCATGGTAGAGAAGATGTTTTGGCGATGACGGGGATTCCAGCAAGATCACGGGGTGATGGCGGCGGCAAACAACTTCTGTTTGGTCCACGCAGTAAGATTAGGTTAAACCCTAGCCGCATGATGTCTTAAGTTATAAGCAGTTTGCTCACCGTCTGAAATGTCTAGACAAAGATTGTCCGAAAGTTCCAAGTGAAAACTTAGCAAAAACTACAGAGTATTCATCCAGAACCTTCGGGCAAGGTTTGTTCGAATACTCTGAAGATAAAATTGTTTCTTTGCTGCAAGCAAAATTTCATCCAGAAGTTTCAAGAAGGTATTGTTTGGAAGTTCTGAGTAAAAGCAGACATTTTGATTCAAAATGTTGCCCATCAGAAGTTCTGACCTAGACTAGTGTGAAAGTTCTAAGCAACGAACCAAATGATCAAATTTGTAGATTTAGATAAGACTTTGATGAGCTAGATATAGATAGCATCTATGGAATCCTTCTGGGTTCTTTTCACATCCAAGTGGGAAAGAATTAAATCAAAGCAATACATGCAAATCGAAGAAGATCAACTCAAGGTCTAGGTATTATGTGCAAATACACAACAAACACATAGACATATGATAGCAAAGAAAATCTATGTAAAACCAAAATGATGATTTTGGACGGTGTTTCCACCATGTATGAGCTAAAATTTGCACTAAAACATATATGCATTCGAGCATGGGATCCTATAATGCAATGGCTCACATTTTTTGCATATCTATCACCTTAAATAATCAATGCACAAAAATATTGATTTGTTCACACCTTATTGGATGTATTTGCTCACTGAAATAATGGTACCCCCCCTAGTGTGTTCACACATCTTAACTCCAAAAACCAAACAAAGCAAGCAAATGTGCAAAGCTTCAAGCAATATTTCAAAAATCCAAGATATTTAATTCATTCCTCAACTCACAAAATCTATGCTCATCTAAGGGCTTGATAAAGATATCCCCTAATTGTTTCTCTATCCTTACATGTGAAAGGATTGCAAGAGCCGACTAGAGGGGGGTGAATAGGTGGCTAGCCAAATTTAAATTAACTACTCAATTTAAACAAGTATAAGCCTTAACAGGTAAAGAGGTTCAGCTAGCTGTGTAACAGACAGACTACTCAGGCAGCAAATGATATGAAGATTAACACGTAGCTGTCACACAGGTAGCTAACACAGGTGAAAGAAAACTCTAAACAGGCTGATATATAATATGACTGTGAAACTGGTAGTTAGCACAGATGGCAGATAAGCTAAAGAGTAACTGTGACACAGCTAGATAACACAGGTATAGATTATAGCTAGATAAGATATCTATATCAGAGAGTTACACAAGCATGCAGGGAAATAAGCAAGTGAGTACAGAATGTAAACACACAGAGAGACACGTGATTTTTCACCGAAGTTCCTACTCTTTTCAGAGAGGTATAGAAAAACTTAATGTGATCAAGGCATAAGAAATTGAAACAGGAAAAACAAGTCTTGATACACAACACACAACACAACACTACTCTGAACTGCTCCCCTACAGCTAAGCTCTTCTCCCCCTTTGACACTAAAACACCAGAAAGTGGTAAGGGAAGAAGGAACTTCATGATGGCTTGGACTTCAAGAGCTGGAGAACTTCTGTGAGCTGCTGCTGCAAGGAGTCTACTTTGGAATGCAGAATTTTCACTTCTCTGCGCAGAGCAGCAAACTGAACAGGCATGACTTTATTCTGATAGGCTCTGGTAGCTTCTTGAGTCATCAGGGAGGAGGAGAGGGTGCCATCATCAAGCACCTATGTCATAGACACTAGCTCAGCTGGGTCAGCTGCAGGATCACCAACTGTGACACTGGTGGGCACTTAGCGGTGAGAGTCATGGTCTTGAGGAGGTGGCGCCTGAGTTGCTGTGGGAGCAGCTGTGTCACTGGGGACTAGCACAGCTGTGTCTGAAAGATCTCCAAAAGAGCAGGCACAGCAACTTCATCGGAGTGATCATCAGCTTGAGGTCTAAGCTGAGTCTTAGATGTCTTGACAGAGATATCAAACTCTGACTCAGGTAGACCTGTCCTCTGAAGAATCATATGCATGATATACGAGCCACACCTCCACTTGGCTTTCTTATCTTTCTGTACTGCATCAATCTCATGAAAGATAAATCTGGCAATGTCAAAGTGTTGATTCTTTGCAATGTGTACCAGCACTTGCCAGACAGGTGAATATACAGCGTCTGTGTTTCCTCCTTTAGGCTGAATGGTGACATTGAGGATCTTCACAAGATGCTTTGCAGTGATTGTGATGCCCTTGAAGTAGACATGATCAGTTGGAGCATTGGCTGGGAAGGAGAAGTTCCTTGGGTAGAATTTTCTTCTGATCTCATTTGGAACTGGCTCCAACTTGAAAAGGTTTGGCATATTTGGCTCCACTGGTGCTCCAAACAAGCTGTTGAATTCTGGAGCTGTAATGGATAGAAGCTGGCCTCTAGTCTTCTAGATCATTATGTCCTGATTTTCTTGTTCTACCCACACATTGGCATAAAACTCCTAGATCATAGCCTTGTTGAAGATTGCATATGAACTCAATGCCTGCTACTTGTATCAAGGACGGAAGAGTATGCAGCCTAGAGTCTGTGAGAGCATCCCAATCAATAGCCTTGCAATCTACAAACCCTTTAGTTCACAAGATCTCATAATAGACCCCCTTCTAATTGTCATTATGAAACCTGGGGTCAGAGCAAAATGGCTCAATGTATTTCTTGTCAACTGTAAAGTATGGACAGGTTGATCTCATCTTAATATAAGCACTGGAGCTTAGAGATGCAGCCTTGCTCTTGGACTTCTTGGGATCGCTCTTTGGTAGCTTCTTCAAGGCAGCTCTGGATAGAAACTCCATCTGTCCTTGTTCAGTCCTGAGAGCAAAGGAGAATACATAGCTGTACTTGGATTCCAAATCCTCCTCATCATTAGAAATTCTTGGAGAATTGTCTTCTTGTTCTGCCTCTTCTTCTGTCTCTTGTTCTAATTCTGAGCTAGAAGAAGTGTCTTCAGCTACATACTCTTTGTCAAAATCTGATTGAGTCTCCCTAGCTCTTGAAGGGGTCACTGAGACACCCCTGCCATCATCAGATATGCTCTCAGAGCTTTCTTCTTCTTCAGTTGAGTCACTTGCCTATGCCACAGGTGGGGACTTTGGGGATTGAGCAGTAGGTGAAGTGACTTCTGTGTCAACTGGCTGTGACACAGGTGACAAGGGCAGCTGTAGTGCTTGGACTGGGGCATCTGCTGCCTATGACACAGCTAGTTGACACAGCTGTGGACTTGCAATCTGAGCAGATCCTGAAGGCTTATCGGTCCTAGCCTTAGGTGATGATGTGGGTGCTTGGGCCTCTTCTACAGCCTATTCCTCTGTCTCAGACACAAGGAACTGTGAAGGAGATATTGATTTCTGAACATCCAGAGAGGAGAGGGTATCTACACTAGTAGTGCTTGAGGTTCTTTTGCTCCTTCTCTGATATGTTTGCACACTTGCTTTAGCTAGGTCAGCCACCTGTGACACAGGTGGTGACATCTCCTTTTTCAAGGCCTTCAGAGCCTTCTGTTGTTGAACCAGCTGATCTTTCAAAGATGGTTTGGAGCTCTGTGAGGTCTCAGAGATGATAGTGACATCTGCATCTGACTGCTTCTTGGCGTGAGGCTCATCATCAATTACTACAATTTCTGACCTCTTCCGTTTGAAACTTGGTACGGGCATGGCTGCAGCTTCTTCTTTGAGCTCAGGTGACAGCAATTTTTGCTTGACTTTGATTTCCTCTAGCAAAGCTTTCCTAGCAGCTCCTTTCATTCCGGTAAATAGCTTAGCGATCTGTTGAAGAAGGTGATGATCCCTGACATCTGAACATCGAACCGCAATGGGTTTTGATGCTGAAGCTGATTGAGAGCTGGATGAGAACACCGTCTGCTTCTCAAGGATTTGCTGCCTCAAATCAGCCTTGGTAGATTCTGAGGTGGCTGACTGCATTTGAAAGTGCAAATCTGTTATTTCACTTAGAAGAACCTTATCTGCAGCTGTAGGCTCTGGGATAGCAACCGAGTGGGTTTTCTTTGGAGTTTACAAGCCTCTCATCTAGGCAAAGCACTTCACAAAGTGCAGCTCTCACAAGCTAATCAAAAGGGTTGAGGGATAAGCACCTCTTACCCCTCCTTTTATACAAAAGGGTTGAGGGATAAGCACCTCTTACCCCTCCTTTTATAGTGGTGGAGGCATACCTCCCACCACTTGGGCCTTAAGCCCATTTAGATGGCGTGAGTACTTAGCACGCATCACAAAGCATCTAAGTGACTCATCCACCATCCAAATTTCCTTCTACCCTAAGCAACTAACCCTAAACCGCTTCCCGGCCGCTGCCACAGTTTCTTGGTTATGGTTCGGTAGATTTCGCGTTTTTACCAAAACACCCTCGCACTGACTTGGTCTTCACGTCTCGTCTCCACCCGCTTTCTTGTCCTCCGCGTACATGCTTTTAAGCCGCACGATGTCGTCGCCACCTCCTTGACCGCGTCTCAGCCCTCCAAGCCTTATGCCGGTCCATATGGCCAAACCATCGCCACACCCAACTCGCACCTGCACACAATAGACCAAGCAAAACGTTGCGAGCACAAGTTTTCCACTTGACCCAAGTCAGTCAAGAAAAATCTCTCATACACTTAATTTTTCCTTGAGACAAATTGAGAAACTCCAACAATCAATCACATTGCAAATAATTCAAACCACGAATTCATGCAACCAAACATTCAACTCCTCACAAGATGGCAAAATATTCATCACAACTATTATCAAAGTCAACACATGACTCACAAAGGTCAACACATGACTCACAATCTCCCCTTTGATGAATATATTGCCAACACTTCTTAATCAATCAATTTGGAGTTGGTTTAAAGATTTAGAAGCAGTCAAGTTGCAAGAATTCAAACTTGGCCAAATGAAAGAGAAAGCAAATACCGGGCCAAGTGAATGTGAACAAGAGTAAGATCCAAAATGTGAGTGAAGGCTTAACATATGCGATGAAACTCTCCCTCACTCCTACAACAAATGCATTTATGATCTACTCCAAATCAAACTCTCAAAAATGCACACACATGCCAACACATGCCAAGGTATGATTGATTCACTATTTGATGATGACATGGCCCCCAGGTATCATCAAGGAGGACGAATCCGGCCCTCTGGCCACAGGATGGGCCGGGCCGACTACTCGGAGTCCGACTTCTACACGGGGGCGCCTCATCAACTTGGAGTACAAGACAGGGATAAGCACAAGTCCGACAATCCCGGATTCTGTTGTAACTAATTGGGAAACCAATCTGTGAGTCGATTCGGACTCTTGTAACCTTGCCCTGGTCGCCTATATAAGACCTGGTAGGGATCTTCCGATCGGTATGCTTTTAGTACCTTCTCATACACATAGCCCTAGCAACCTCGAGATCTCTTCTTGAGGGCTTGCGGCACTCAGGATTCAAGCAATACCAGCCACCAAACACAGGACGTAGGGTATTACCTCTCCGTGAGGGCCTGAACCTGTCTAAATCTTGTCTCCCGTGTGCACCCATCTGGATTCGCTGTGCTCACACCGCCCCATATTCACTATTGCCGGAATAATACTCCGACAGTTGGCGTGCCAGGTAGGGGCTGTGTGCATAGATCCATCTACACGAGTCCAGATGGGTTCCGTCAACAACAACGGCGTTTTCGTCCCAGGAAGCGTCATGAGATTCGCTTCCCTGGACGTTGTTCCGGATCCTGGACAGCTTTTCCAATTCGGAAAACTGAACTTCATCGCCGACAAGGTCGGCAAGCTTCACCTCTGCTACTCGGCAACCCGTCGATCAGCGGAGACTTCAACAACTTCTTTGCTCGGACTCACCCCCGAG
Source organism: Stipa capillata (assembly GCA_019208055.1). Classification (NCBI taxonomy): domain Eukaryota; kingdom Viridiplantae; phylum Streptophyta; class Magnoliopsida; order Poales; family Poaceae; genus Stipa; species Stipa capillata. The sequence continues at coordinate 10,140 of JAGXJF010004845.1, forward strand.
TCCACGCCTTCGGCTCCTCTCCCCAGGGAAGAGGCTACGCCGAAATCAGATCTGCTGTTCGAGCACGGGTTCTCACCCGTCGAACAGAGGTCCCGACTGATTGGTGCTATCGATTCTCTCCTTCCCATCCTTGAGTACGACTCGGACGATTACGAGAGCTCAGGCAGACACCATCTGTCCCAGGAGGTCTTTATGGCCAACCCCGATTCGTTGGACGACGGAAACAACCGGTCAGTCCCCATCATGGAGCAAACGCCTACTGAGCTTGAAGCCACTCGGCTCCGCCTCCTTGCCAAGGAGGAGGAGCTGATCGAGCAGCAAACTAGGCTTGCTTGTCAACGTGACGAGCAACTGCGCAACGACGACATGAGGGCTCGAGGACGCCAAGTCCATAACGAATTCCGCATGCGTGAGAAGGACGGGGTTCCAATATTCCTGCTTCCTAGTCACAACATCGTCGCTGCCACGATGGCGGCACGCGCCATTAATGTCCCTGAAGGCACCCCGGGACATGATGAACTCTGGCGACTACGCATCCTGCTAGAAGAAACAGCTTTTCAGCAGGCCAAAGCCTCTGGGGACTGTGCGGGCTCTTCAGCAAGTGCTAGGAGTCGGCGTTCTTCATCCCCCAGAAGCCCACCAAACCCCGACCGTCATCAGCCGGCCGGAGCGGTTCACAACCAACTTGGGCCTAATCATGATGCACGGGGCACCATAGCCACACGGAGCCGCGCCCGTCAGGATGCGGACAAAAACGCTCGCCGAGCCGGGTCGGTCCATAGCCGACTTGGATCGGACCGCGATGCGCGGAACCCTGCTAACGCCGGACGGAACACTCATCGAGGTCCCGAGAGGGATGACCACAGTGACCGCCACCTACGACAGCAGTGCCACCAGCCGTGGCCGCTCTCCGACCTCCTCTGGTATGGGGTATGCAGGCCCAAAGGCGTTTGGCACCCGTATCCGCAGCGTCATCTTCCTGTCGCGATTCCGAGTCACCGGCATTGACAAATACACGAGCGAAACTCGGCCAGACATCTGGCTAGCTGACTACCACACGACATGCAAAACTAATGGTGGCAACGACTACATTGCGATCCATTACCTGCCATTGGCTTACCAGCTTACCTCCGGCTTGCATCCAGTCATGGAGCAACCTCGAGACCCTCTTCGTGAACAACTTTCAGGGCACTTACAACAGGCCCAGGAATGCGTGCGATCTCCACAGTTGTACTCAAAAGGCAAATGAGACTCCCTGGGAGTACATTCAGCACTTCTCCAGGAAGAAGAACTCTTTACCAGAGGTCCGAGAGGGTGATGTCATCACCGCCTTCTCCAAAGGTGTTCGGAGCACTGACCTCATCCACAAGATAGCGCGCAAGAACCCTCAGACTACGCGCGAACTCTTCAACATCGCCAATAACTTCGCAACCGGCGAAGGGGCCGTCCGCAGCGCTACCAAAGATGACAAAGGAAGGAGCAAGGGCAAGACGTCCGAGTCCCCCAGTCGGGATGTTCACCCCGAGTCGTCCAGAAAGAAGCATCGGAAACGCAAGGACGGAGATCTCGTTGCTGCGGCTGAGCGCGCCCCGCCGCGACGTCCTCAGCGCACCAACGCGACTTTTGAGGAGATGATGAGCCAGCCGTGTCACTTTCACGGACCCAAGTCCAATCACATGACGCGCGACTACAACCTCCTGAAGAATTAGAACAAACCTTATGCCCCCCACCGGAACAAAAAAGAGCCGCCTCAGGACGAAGGTGATGAATTCCCAAAAGAGACCGCTTGTCTGATGATTTTCGGCGGATCTAACGGCTACGAGTCCAAGCATCACCAGAAGATCACAGATCAGGAGGTCAATGCAATGGAACCGGCCATGCCACAGTACCTGCGATGGTCCGAGTCCGTAATCTCCTTCGGCTGCTCGGATCACCCTGACTACATACCTCACCCGGGAAGGTTTCCCCTGGTGGTGGACCCAATCGTTTGCGGCATCCGTCTCATCAAGGTCCTCATGGATGGAGGGAGTGGTCTGAACATCCTCTACATCAAAACTCTTGACGACATGAAAATCTCCCGCTCGAAGATCAAACCCACGGGCGCCCCCTTTCACGGGGTCGTGCCGGGGAAGATGGCGAGTCCACTCGGGCAGGTCAGCCTGCCCGTCACTTTTGGTACTCCCGACAACTTCTGGACCGAGACCCTCACATTTGAGGTCGTCGACTTCCCAGGGTCGTATCACGCCATCCTGGGGCGTCCTTGCTACGCTAAATTCATGGCTGTCCCCAGCTACGTTTACCTGAAACTCAAGATGCCGAGCCCCTACGGGGTAATAATGGTACGAAGCAGTTTTCAGCACGCTTACACGTGCGACCTGGAGAACTGCAACCTCGCCGCGGCCCAAATCACTGCAGCCGAGCTTGATAACCTCAAGTCAGCCGTGGTTGAGGAAGCACCCCCGGCCAAGAAAGCTTCAGCATCGACATCCTTCCAGTCGGCGCGGGACACCAAGTCGATCCAACTCGACCTGGAAGACTCCTCCAAGACGACGCAGATCGGGACTACACTCAGCGACAAATAGAAAAGCGCGCTCGTCGGCTTCCTGCGCAACAACTGGGACATCTTCGCGTGGACATCCTCCGACATGCCCAGGGTTCCAAGGGAGGCTGCCGAGCACTCTCTGAACGTTTGGCCGGATGCTAAGCCGGTCAAACAGCGCTTACACCGTTTCGCTGAGGATAGACATCAAGCAATAGGAGAAGAGTTAGCCAAGCTTTTAGCAGCTGGCTTTATTAAAGAAGTGTATCATCCCTGACTGGCTTGCGAACCCAGTTCTTGTTCACTAAAAGAATGGAAAGTGGAGGATGTGCATTGATTACACTAGCCTTAACAAGGCATGCCCCAAAGATCCTTTCACTCTTCCTCGCATCGACCAAGTGATTGATTCCACGGCCGGTTGTGAAATTTTGTGCTTTCTCGACGCTTACTCGGGCTATCATCAGATCAAGATGAAGGAGGATGACGAGATCAAGACATCTTTCATCACTCCCTTCGGGGCTTTCTGCTACGTATCCATGCCTTTCGGCTTGAAGAATGCCGGCACCACGTACCAACGATGCATGCAGCGCTGTCTTCAGTCACAAATTGGCAGAAACGTGCAAGCCTACGTCGATGATGTGGTGATCAAGTCCAAGAAAAAAGAAGAGCTCCTAAATGATCTGGAGGAAGGAGGAAACTTTCTCCAACCTTAGGAGATTCAGCATGAAGCTCAACCCCGAAAAATACGTATTCAGGGTCCCTTCGGGCAAGCTACTCGGCTTCATCATTTCCGAACGGGGAATCGAAGTAAACCCAGAGAAGATCAACGCCATCATCAAGATGGGACCTCCAAGGGGCCTCAAGGAGGTTCAATGACTAACAGGGTGCATCGCGGCCCTCAGCCAATTCATCTCCCGACTCGGCGAGAAGGCCCTGCCCCTCTACAAGCTCTTGAAGAAGTCAGACAACTTCATGTGGACATCCGAGGCCCAGGATGCCCTGGACGGGCTAAAGAGGCTGCTGACCACGTCTCCAATACTGGCCGCCCCGATGCCCAACGAGCCGCTGCTCCTATACATCGCGGCGACCACCCAGGTGGTCAGCACGGTTCTGGTCATCGAACGCCCCGAGCCCGGCCATATCCAGAAGGTTCAGCGCCCGGTCTACTTCATCAGTGAAGTGTTGTCCGAGTGCAAGGCACGATACCCACAGATACAGAAGATCATTTACGCGGTGTTCATCACATCTCGGAAGTTAGTCCACTACTTCCAAGGGCACCCGATCACTGTGGTCAGTTCCTTCCCGATTTCTGACGTCATCAACAATCGCGACGCCACGGGGAGGATCGCTAAATGGGCAATGGAACTAATGGCATTCGGCATAGTTTACGCCCCCTCGCACGGACATCAAGTCCCAGGCTCTCGCTGACTTTGTGGCCGAGTGGACAAAAGTCCAGTCTCCGCCCTCTATCGTCGACCTCGAACACTGGACGCTCTACTTCGATGGTTCACTGATGCTCCAGGGAGCGGGGGCTGGCATCGTGCTCATTTCTCTGAAAGGAGAGCGCTTCAAGTATGTGTTGCAGATCCACTTCCCGGCATCTAACAATGTCGCCGAATACGAAGCTTTACTTCACGGACTTCGCATTGCCGCTTCACTCGGGATTCGCCGCCTCCTGGCCCGCGGAGACTCCGAACTGGTGGTCCGGCAAGTCATGAAGGATAGGTCATGCAGAGACCCCTCCATGGAAGCCTACTGCCAAGAGGTGCACAAGCTCGAAGCCCAAGTTCGACGGCCTCGAGATTACGCATGTCCTACGTCGAGACAACGAGGCCGCAGATGCACTCGCCAAGCTGGGGTCCAGTCGAGATGTCGTCCCGACTGGAGTATTCCTCCAGGAGCTGCACACCCCCTCCATCAAGGCGGAAACGGCACCCGAGGCCGAAGAACCACAAGGTCAGGAATCCGACAGCGCTCAACAGTCCTCACCAGAGGTCCTAGTCGTCACTCCCGACTGGACTACGCCTTTTCTCGACTACCTCCTGCGAGAGACTCTCCCATCGGACCCGACAGAAGCGCGGCGCCTCACCCGCCACGCCAAAGCTTACGTCGTGATTGAAGGCGAGCTCTACAAGAAAAGCACCTCTGGAATCCTCCAGCGGTGCATTCCCCAAGACCAAGGACAGCAACTACTACGGGATATTCACTCGGGAGTCTGCGGACACCATGCGGCGCCCAAGTCGCTCGTCGGTAAAGCCTTCAGACAAGGTTTTCTACTGGCCGACTGCCGTTTCGGACGCCGCCCACATCGTCCGCACTTGCGAAGGGTGCCAATACTTCGCCTGGCAGACACACTTGCCGGCTCAGGCACTCCAACCTATTCCGATCACCTGGCCTTTCGCCGTCTGGGGGTCTGGACATGGTGGGCCCTCTCAAGAAGGCGCCCGGGGGCTATACACACCTTTTCGTCGCAGTCGACAAGTTCACCAAATGGATTGAAGCCAAGCCAGTTGCCACGATAACTGCAGAAAAGGCCGTCGAATTCTTCTGAGATATTGTTTTCCATTTCGACGTCCCCAACAGCATCATCACAGACAACGGCACTCAGTTCACGGGTCGCGCTTTCCTCCAATTTTGCGACGACTATAACATTGGCCTTAACTTCGCCGCCGTGGCTCACCCACGCACGAACGGGCAGGTTGAGCGGTCCAATGGCCTGATTATGCAAGGCGTCAAGCCTCGGATCTTCCAGCGCTTGAAGAAGTTCGCGGGCAAATGGGCGGCCGAGCTGCCCTCGGTACTCTGGAGCCTGCGAAACTACACCAAACCAATCCACCAGTTACACACCTTTCTTCATGGTATACGGTGCCGAGGCTGTCCTCCCGACTGACTTGGAATACGGATCCCCGCGCATCCGTGCCTACAACGAGGCCGAGTCAGAGGAAGCAAGACAAGACGCCCTCGATCAGCTTGAAGAAGCACGCGAAGTCGCATTCCTTCGATCGCAAAGTACCAGCAGGGCTTACGGCGCTACCACAGTAGACATGTGCGCGGCCGTTCATTCAACGTTGGTGACTTGGTCCTGCGCCGAGTCCAATCCAGCAAAGACCAGCACAAACTCTTGCCACCCTGGGAGGGTCCGTACGTGATCGCCGAGGTGCTGCGCCCGGGGGCTTACCGACTGAAGGACAGCGACGGCAACATCTTCACCAATGCATGGAACATCGAACAGCTACGTCGCTTCTATGCTTAAAACTTGTTTCCTTTCCAAACATCTGAAAAAAAAAGAGATTGTCCTCATTGTTTCACTCGGAACAATTCTTGGATTTCCCGACTAGCCCACTGTGTCTGCTCAAAGGCCACGCATAGTGGGCACTCGGCTCATACACCCTCCGGGTGCATTCAGACGTACTCGGACACTCGCTCCCGAACAAACACATTTTAAGTACTGTGAATACAATCCGGCGTTACACTCTGTACTGTCGATCGCCGGTTTACGCCATAACCCTATGCTACACGGGACACAGCCCACGGCTAACCCCCACGCAAGGGAGGCTATGACAGGTCGGCCAGAGCAACACAAGGGATTAACATTCACACGAACAAAAACATGTTGCGAAAGAGTGAAAACGACAAAAATCTTAACATTAGCGTTAGCCACAAAGTATTTACAACTGAAACCCACTCGGGCAAACGACCTACTTACAACTACTATCTGTTTACAGGCCGGCCCGTTTGATCAGGGCATCCGCCGTGTCCTCAACCGACTTCACCAGCTCCGGGACGTCTTCGTCCGGGACGTCAGCAGCGTACCCCTCCCCAATTGCCTCCATGTCAAGCAATGGGTAGTGGGACTTGGCGACCGCAAGTGATAGTTCGGCCCCGATACGCGCGGAGTCCGACCGCACCCACTTCACCTTCTCTGGCACCCACTCGAAGACGTTCTGAGACCACCTCTATCTGGTCCAGGGGTGGGCTCATCCTCCCACAAGGCATCACAGGCCACCCGACCCACCGCCTTCAGGAACTCGGCCTTCTCGCGGATCCTCTTGAGACGATCCTCGCAAGCTGTAGAGGCAGGACAAAGATATAAACAAGACAAGTCGGTGGGTCCCCGACCGACCAGACACCCGAAGTCAGAAGACTTACCGGCCTCAGCGTCCGCTGCCCTTTTGTCAGCCGCCTCGGCAGCCGCCAGGGAGTCGGCAGCCCTGCCTCTTCGCCTCCTCAGTAGCTTCCAGCGCCCACCTCAGGCTGCCATCCGCTACAGTCGCCTCGTTCTCCAGGCGCTCCACACGGGCCCTCTTCGCCGTGAGCGATTTCCTGAAGTTTGGAGGCCCTGTCCTCAGCGGAGTCAAGCTCCCGGACACGAGCCTTCATCCCCTCCAGTTCTGCTCTAAGCTTCGCAGCTTCGCTCTCAGCGGCTGCATGGGAAACAAGTCGGCACGAAGAAACCATGGAGACTACCCCTACGAAGGATTCAGACCGCCGTACCTTGGGCCCGAATGGCTTCTTGCCTGAGTCCCGCATTCAGAGCAATGACCTCGGCGCCACGCTGCCGGGCTACGTTCTCTCGCCGCCTGAACGCGCGCCGTCAAGTCGTCCCACTCGACCTTTCGACGGTCGAGGTTGTCAAAGCGCTCCAGCTGCTCCTGCAGGAACACCGTCTTCGTCTGAGATCGCCGAGTCAAATTCTGCACAAAAGCAAGGAAAGTCAGCCTCCCAGGGAAAAACCGTCGAAGACCCTCCCTAGTCCCTCGACCCAGAGAGGCTCGGGGGCTACACCCTCCGGGTGCACTAATCGTGCACCCGGAGTCTAAAAAAAATGAGGCACACCCCCTGCCCGACTATCCTAGTCGGCCAGGGGCTCGAGGGCTACACCCTCTGGGTGCACTGATCGTGCACCCAGCGTAAAGGCCTCTGACACAAAAGAGCCCTCCACCCGACTGTTCCAGTCGGCCAGAGGCTCGGGGGCTAGTCCCCCGACGGGTACACCATCGGCGCACCCACAGGCAGAAAAGCAAAAACACAAAGCAAGAGGACCTAACCTGCACCAGCGGGCGGAGCCTGCTGTTCAGCAGGTTGGCGCTCTCCTTTGCCGTCTTCATCAAGGTCGGCAGCATCTCCCCTGAGCTGCTCGGCGACCCCATGTCCTCCCACTCCTTCGCCTCCTGCACATCGTCGATCTCGCGGACGCAGATGGACGGCCGGCGGGGGTCCACCTGACGGACCCGGAGCGGCTGGATCGCCAGCTCGGTGCCCGAGAGAGGAGGCAGGGACACGCCTGATCTCCTCCGTCGTCGACGGCAGCTTGAGGTTACCCCTGTGATCCGGTGCATTGGTCTCCCCCGAGCTGGGGCCCGCTCCTCCAGGCGCTCCTGAGCTCGATCCCGCGCCTGCGGGTACGGTCGGCTCAGCAGGGGACGCCCTCGGTGGACGGGCAAGAGAAGAGGTCACGCCGCCTAGCTTGGGAGAAGCCCGGGCGGGCGAAGCCGCGGCCGCCCTCGGCAGAGGCGAGGTCGCGGCCGTGCCACCCCGTCCGAAAGAGGGCTCGGAGGCCGGGGCCGCAGCCGCCCTAAGGAGACGAGGGTCGAGCCTCCGCCTCCAATTCACCTCCGTTCGGGCTAGGGCTCCAGAGCACTCGACGGCGCTTTCGGAAAGAACCCCCGTCCTCCGTGTCCTGAGAAAAGCACATACACGTCAAGTCGGGGAAAATTAAGGGACGAATAAAACCACCCTCACTGGAATGACTTACTTGGTAGATCGGGGAACGGGCATCCGTTTCCTGGGCCCCGGGGCCGGCGGCTTCCGAGCGCCCGCCGATGGGGCCGCCGACGCCGCGAGAGGGCTTTGCCCCCCAAAGGCTGCGTTGGCCGTCCGTTTCTCCCCCTGGCAGGAGGGAACCTCGCCTCCGGCTGCACAAGGAGCCCCCGTCGGGGAAGCAGTCAGCGCCGCCGAGTCCGGGTGGGCGGCGGAGTCACCACGTCCTCCCGGGGCCTCCTCCTGGGGCCGCACCAGAGGTCGGCCTCTGTACCCTGTGTAAGCGAAGGGGAATATTTTCATCGTCGTCGTCCTCCTCTTCCGCAGCGGATTCGCTCGGAGGAGGCACGCTCGGTGCCGCTCCGGCGGGCGCCTCCCCTGCATTGCCCTGGTGGACGTTTTTCCTTTCGGGGTCCCGGCGACGGAGGAGGACACGCCGGACGACCCCTGCGGCGGTGGCCCGCCGCTCGAGACGTCGGCGTACCGCGGCTGGTTCCATATCTCGTCCTCCGGGAGGGGAGCATTGGAACAAAAGCCGAACAAAACCTACAAAGACAAAAAGACAAAGCCCGAGTAAGACTTGGCAAAGAGCCAAATAAGAAAGGTTGGGGCATTGACTACCTACCTGACTAGGGGGGTTCACTCGGCTGAAGGGCGGCGGCCGCCCGGAGAAGTCCAGACTCGTCCCCTGAGCCAGGAGCTTCTCGAGTCGGCTCTGGACTTTCCCCTCCGTGAGCCCTTCGGTGGACTCCCGAGTCGCGTCGTCCTCGCCGGCATACTTGAACATCGGGTGCGCCCGCAGCTTCGCAGGCTGCACCCGCCACCGGATGAAGTTCGCCACGACGACTGCTCCGGTGACTCCGGACTGGATCGCCTCGGCAAGCTGCACCAGCAGGACCGCAATGTCGTCCTGCTCCATGTCCAGCGGCGGCTCGGACCAGATCGGCTTGACCTCCGGAGGATGGCCCACGAATGCCGGGAGCGACGGCTCAGGATTGGCGCAGTAGAAACAGTTGGCGTGCCAACCCTTGTTTGAGGACTGCATCGGCGGGGCCGGGTAGCTCTTCGCCGCCCCAGACCTTAGCTGGAACCCAGCACCCCCCACCACGGCCGGGTTGTCTCTGCTCGGCTGTGGCTTCACCACGAACAGATGCTTCCACAGGCGAAGTGCGGCGGGATACCGAGGTAGCACTCGCACAGCATGATGAAGCACGAGATGTGGAGCATGCTGTTGGGGTTGAGGTTGTGGAGCTCCAGCCCATAGAAGTAGAGCAGCCCCCGCAGAAACGGGTGAACCGGCACCGAGAACCCCCGCTCGAAGAAGGAGCTGTGGATGACCAGCTCGCCGGTGTTCGGAGTGGGAATGGTCTCCCCCGTGGCGGCGCGCCACTCGACCAACTCCCTCGGCGCCAGCACCCCTAGCGGCACGAGAGTTTCCAGCCGCGCTTCCATCGCCGTCGACTTCATCCACGGGGCCATCGGGTCGGCGGGGGAATCTTCTTCGCTCAACAGTTTCCACACCAAAGCGTTTTCCTCGGCTTCAGTCGGATCAGCTTCCCAATGAGGGGCTTGCATCCGAAGCAGTCGGAGCGGAGGTTAGGGTTTTGGGTGGAGCGGCGTGCACGAACCGATTCGGGCGAAAGGGAGACGAAGGGTTCGGGCGCAAAGCAAGTGAGATTGCTTTGGAAGGCGTGGACCGATCCCGTGACCTCTTCGGAGTATAAAGGGGAACGGACTGAGTGGTTCGGCTTCTCCACTTCCACACGCACGCGAACTTTCCGCGCCCGCGATACGCCCCTTCGGATTCCGTTACACGTTATGGGCAGGCCACGTCACGACTCTTCCGCGCCCATGACTTAACGGCTCCACGATTCGTGCCGTTTAATTGAAAGGGGATCCGACGCTTGGCCTTCTGGGGTTAAATTAGCTAGTCGAAATATACCCCCACTAGCAGTAAACCGCAGCGCGCTTTCCGTGAGCCGCCAGCTGGATGCTGATGTATTCGGAGACAGGCGCTACGGTTTTGAAGGGTTTCAAGGATTGGCCTCAAGCAGGAACGCAATCACTTGAATACACCCGAGTGAAGGGCAGTAAGACACGCCCCCACAGGCCACAAGTCGGATGCCGAGCAATTTGGAGCTGCTAGATTCTTCACCCGGACTCATTAAGGACCTTTTTTCTCGGGAGCTTCGGGTCCGGAATTTTTGGATTTAGTGGAATGACCTGGCATAAGTCTTCGTCACTCGGGAACCTATGTGTCATGACCTGGATTCTGGTTCCGACGTGAATTTTGGAGGCATTCCTTCAGGGGACACTAGCTGGTCTCGAGCCACTCGGGAAGACAGGTGCTACTCGGAAATTCAATCGGGATTCATGATATGTCCCCCGCTGGGCTATCAGCCAGTCTCTGTCCATCAGGATAGACTGGATACCACCAGAATTTACCCGCTACTCACTCACCCGCCATGATATTCCTACCTTACGGGTGAATATTACTTGGCTCTTTATTGTCTTTTCCACAGGAGTTCAATCAGTCCTTCACAATCTCCCTGCAAGCGATCAGAAGGCATGCCCAAACAGAGATTACTCGGGAAGTTTATCCAGAAGAGGAGGCCGACAGCAGTTAGATCGTGAATGACTCGGCGGCTACTGATAATGACATGGCACTCGGGTATCATCAAGGAGGACGAATCTGGCCCTCTAGCCATAGGGGTGGGCCGGGCCGACTACTCGGAGTCTGACTTCTACACGGGGGCGCCTCATCAACTTGGAGTACAAGACAGGGATAAGCACAAGTCTGGCAATCCCGAATTCTGTTGTAACTAATTAGGAAACCAATCTGTGAGCCGATCCGGACTCTTGTAACCTTGCCCTGGTCGCCTATATAAGACCTGGTAGGGATCTTTCGATCGGTATGCTTTTAGTACCTTCTCATACACATAGCCCTAGCAATCTCGAGATCTCTTCTTGAGGGCTTGCGACACTCGGGATTCAAGCAATACCAGCCACCAAACACAGGATATAGGGTATTACCTCTCCGCGAGGGTCTGAACCTATCTAAATCTTGTCTCCCGAGTGCACCCATTTGGATTCGCTGTGCTCACGCTGCCCCATATTCAGTATTGCTGGAATAATACTCCGACACTATTTCTCCCCCTTTGGCACTATAGTCATCAAGAATAAGCATGTATGCATTGAATGGAACAGAATTTTTGATTTTCAGTTTTAACGAGCTTTGAAGATTATCCAAAATGAGACATAGCAAATGCTAATATGCCAGATACGTGCTCAGCACACCATAAAAAGACATGAAGATCAAGAAGAGCAGCTAGCATATCAAGTTCTTAGCATATTAAAGAGTTCACTAGTGATGAGTTCCAGACTAGGTAGTCACAATTGCAATGACTCTAAATATGAGTCAAGTATGACAACCTAGCGCTAAGCCATGACTAGGAGGACAACCGATCAAGATTAAGACCAAAATACTTTACCACATGCTGAGTTAAGCAATCACATGATTAAATGGATTAGTCACAACCAAAATACAACCCCATGCCCGAGGAAGTATCTTGAGTGATTCATCATGGCTTTTTCACATTGAGTCCACATGATTATTTGGACTAGCCACAACCAAAGTACTACCTCCTGTACGAGCAAGTACCTTGAGTGATTCATCCCTATTTTAGCATTTTTCTCATTAGCATATGATAGATTTCAAGCATGTAGAGCAAAAATTAGTGACTTTTGATGACAATAAGCATTTTTCGACCCGAACCACAAAAGCCTAGGCATGTTAAGTCACTAGTAGTCCTAATCAAGATTACCATGAAGTCCTATCTTTGACCAGTCATAAACAAAGATCATAGTTGCAGTACTAGAGACATGAGTAGATTCAAAAGCAAAGGATTCCCTAGTAAGCAACTCATCAGTAGATCAAAGATTTAGATTCAAGTTATTGTCCAATTAAGCTAGCATTGCAGATTCTTGGGAACACATGTCAAAACATGGTGAAATGAGCTAGACAATCAAAATATGGCATCTAGCGGACTTGTAGAAATCATTGTTTCATCAAGGATAATAGACAATGCTCGTGAAAATGTAAAGTGCACATGATATAGCACAAGGGATGCAAAATGCACTATGTTACGCTATGATACACAATGAGAAAACTCTCCCTCAAACCAGCCAATAAGGATGAACAATCCCCAACTCCCCTCTAAGTGCACTGAATCAAGTGGGATCTAAGAGCTTGGTAAATATATCCCCAAGCTGATTTTCAGAATCAACAAACTTGAGCACTACATCGCCCTTCTCGACATGGTCTCTAAGGAAATGAAACCGCACATCTATATGCTTAGTCCTAGAATGCTGCACTGGGTTCTTAGCAATGTTAATAGCACTAGTGTTATCACATAAAAGTGGAACACTATCAAAAGACAACCCAAAATCCCGCAAAGTAGAAATCATCCAAAGAATTTGACTACAACAACTAGCGGCTGCAACATACTCAGCTTCAGCAGTAGATTGTGCAACAGAAGATTGTTTTCTAGAAGACCATGAAACAAGAGAAGTGCCAAGAAAATGACAAGTTCCAGAAGTACTCTTGCGGTCTATCTTACACCCGGCAAAGTCTGAATCAGAAAAACCCCGAATCCCGAGAACAGAAGAGCATGAATACCAAAGTCCAAACTCAAGGGATGATCGAAGGTACCTCATGATGCGCTTCACAGCTTGCCGGTGGGAGTCTCTCGGCGAGGCTTGAAACCTCACACACAGGCAAACAGCGAACTGGATGTCCGGTCTTATCGCCGTCAAGTAGAGGAGGGAGTCGATCATGCTCCTGAACTCCTTCTGGTCCACTGCCTCTTCTTCTTCATCAGGACCAAGTGATGGTGCAGTAGACATTGGGGTATTGATTGGCTTGGCATCGCTCATCCCGAACTTCTTCAATAGATCATTGGTGTACTTGGCCTGATGTACAAAGATGCCCTCCTTTGTCTGCTTGATTTGTAACCCCAAGAAGTATTGGAGCTCACCCATCATGGACATCTCAAATTCTCTGCTCATCATCTCAGAAAACTTGGACACAAGAGCATTAGAGGAACCACCAAAGATTATGTCATCCACATAGATTTGCACTATCAGAAGGTCATTGCCACGCTTAAGAAGAAATAAGGTTTTGTCTACCCTCTCCATTTCAAAACCATTTTGAATCAAAAAGCTCTTAAGTCTATCATACCAAGCTCTAGGTGCTTGTTTAAGACCATAGAGAGCCTTGGACAGTTTGAACACATGGTTAGGGTATTTAGGGTTCTCAAATCCTAGAGGTTGTTTAACATAGACTTCTTCTTCAATGAAACCGTTAAGAAATGCACTTTTCACATCCATTTGATAAAGCTTGAACTTCTTAGAAGCTGAAAACGCAAGCAAAATGCGTATAGCCTCCAAGCGAGCTACCGGTGCAAAGGTCTCGTCAAAATCAAAGCCCTCAATTTGGCTAAACCCTTAGGCTACAAGTCTAGCCTTGTTGCGAACAACAATGTCATCCTCACTTTGCTTGTTCTTGAACACCCACTTGGTTCCAGTGATATTGTGACCAAGTGGAGGCTCTACAAGCGCCCAAACCTTATTTCTCTCAAAATTTTCTAACTCCTCATGCATGGCATTGACCCAACTATCATCAGAAAGTGCATGTCATATATCTTTGGGCTCAAAAGATGCAACAAAAGTTGAATGCGCAAGTTCTGAGGAAGGAATGGACCTGGAGTGAGTTACACGTTCAGAGATGTTGCCAATGATCTGTGCTTGAGGGTGATCCTTCTGGAGGCGTTGTGGATCCCCGAGATTATCTGGAACTCGAGTGGAAGTAGCCTCGGCAGCCTCTACCTCAGTTGCAGAGGAGGTAGGAAGCTGAGCTGCCAGTGAAGAAGGTGCCATCACTGACGATGAAGTCGTCGGTGCTGGACCCTCAGCTACTATAGAAGAGGTCACTAGAGGACCAGCAGCTGCTGCATGAGAGGTGGGGCACGGCCCACGCCACTCTCAAAATCATCTTCATCCTGGAAGATCGACTCGGACTCCTGTGAAATACCTGAAATCTCGGGTCTAGCAGAGCTAGCCTCATCAAAAGTCACATCACAGGACTCCACAATGGTGTTAGTCTCAAGATTAAGTACTCGATATCCTTTCCAATGTCCAAGGTATCCAAGCATGATACCATCAGAAGTGCGCGACTTGAACTTGTCAAGAAGGCCCTTCTTTAGGATAAAACATTTGCAACCAAAAACTCTAAGATGGGACACATTTGGCTTCTTCCCAAACATAAGCTCATAAGATGTCACGTGCAGAGAGGAACGCAGAAAAAACTCGATTTGACACATAGCAAGCGGTGTTGATGGCCTCGGCCCAATACCATCGTGATGTACCATACTCATCAAGCATCGTTCTTGCCATCTCAACTAAAGTCCTATTCTTCCTCTCCACAACACCATTTTGCTGTGAGGTGCGTGGAGTGGAGAATTGGTGCTCAACACCACGATCAGTAAGAAAATCTGCGAAAGAAGCATTCTTGAACTCTAACCCATTATCACTGCGTATTCTCTTCAAAGAGCCAAGAAAGAGATTCAAGAGCTTCAAAGCCAAATCTCGAAAGAACTCAAATGCTTCAGATTTATGCTCCATGAAAAACACCCAAGAGTACCGAGAATAGTCATCAACTATGACAAGAACATACCACTTCCCACCCGCCGATCGGACCCGTACTGGACCACTGGTCTTCACCTGATTGACAGGTGGATGAGAAGCAGCAACTTGTTTGCCATGCCGACATGGGGCGCAAACCAAATCCTTGACCGGTTTGAGTTTGGGCAAGCCTCTCAGAAGATCAAGACTGCCAACTCTAGTCAAGTGGTCAAAACCAACATACCCCAAACACCGGTGCCAAAGTTGAAAAACTGAAGAGCTAGTGGCAAGAAAGCATCTAGACTCAGAAGAACTAAAATTAGCAGCAAAGACTCTACCAAGGCGAGAAATACCAAAAGCAAGTGCACCCGAAGAGTCAAGAACACGACATCCATTCTTCTTAAAGCTCACCTCATAATCATCATCAATAACTTGTGAAACAGAAATGAGGTTGTATCTCAGTTTACTCACAAGGGCAACATCTTTGAGGATGTTGTTGTTGTTGACTCGCACTGCGCCATTGTGTGTCACACGTCCACGGGAGTCGTCTCCAAAAGTGATGAACTCATCACCGGACGTCTTGTAGAGGGAGGTGAACCATTTTGAGCTTCCAATCATGTGACGTGAACACCCGGAGTCAACGAGCCACATGTTCACCAACCCTCGCCGGTCAACCTACACAAAAGACCAAAAACGAGTGGACTCAGTACTGGGGTTAGTAAGCAAGGATTTTCGAATCCAGTACTGAGTCACTCGCTGAACAGGCACAGAAGATCGTGAGTGATTAGCATGCAATGCAACAACTTGAGCAACTCTATGATCCTGACCTAGAACACACCGTGGAGGAATGTCACGCACTGGATCACGTGAGCCACCTCCAAAAGGATGGCGAAAAGACTCTAACCAACCTACACCCTGTCGCCTACTAGAGCCACAAGAAACCTCAACATGTTGAGGCCTCGTGTGTATCTTAAGAGCACTCAACGCATTGTTGCGTCGTTGAATATCCCTAAGAACACGAACACGATCACGACGCTCCTCCTTGAGGCGTCGAAAGCAAAACTCAACAAGACGACCATCCTTATAACAATGGGTGCATCGGTATTTTACCCTCTGCAAGGTAGCACCAACTGAAGCTAAAGCACTCTTGTCCTTAAGAGATGAGTCCAAATAGCCACCTAACTTGAACACGATTCCCCTCTCCCCCTGAGCTATTGCAACCAAACCTCTACCAAGAGGACCAATGGGATGAGGAGGATGATTCTTATTTTCTTCCACATGATTGAAACCTAGACCTTTGCCTGAGCAAACTCTAGACTTGTCTAAGATCATGTCAAGTTCTTTTCTACCTCCAGAAAATCTCTCCAAAGTTTTCTTGAGGTAATCAACTTCCCTAAGCAAGGGAGCACAGGTAAGACGAGCTCCTAAAGCTGACACTCTAACAGCTTTCTCATATTTTCTTTGTATGCTCCTAGTTCAAGTTTTAGAGACTCACAAGACACACAAGCAATGCTACAATTCTCAGCTATTGTTTTCTTAAATCTCTCTCTAAATGTAGCATGCATAGCAGAAACATCATTCTCAAGCTCATGGCAAAATGTGCAAGTAGAGGAATTAACATCAGAAGCATCAACAGGTAGCTTAGAAGCAATAGCATTAGCCAAAGTGAGTTTTCTGTAAAGTTCAGAAATGTGTCTTCCTAGATCCTGATTTTCTTCAACTAATTCAGAGCATTTATCACATACAGGTCTCCTCATCTCTAGCACAGATTGATTCAATTCTTTATTTCTACCTTCCAAAAACTTGCATCTTAAATATGAAGAAGGTTCTTGAGTGCTCTTAGAACTAATGCTAGCAAGTTGATTCTTAGCATTTTTGAGTTCCTTAGCATGAAATGAGTAAACAATGCATCCAGCAAGATAAATAGTTTTAAGCTTGGCTAGATTGTCCTTATAGACCATAAGCTCTTGGATGACAAAAGTATGCAACATGAAACCTAGAGCAAAGCACAATTTCATCTCATTCAATTCATTTAGAGGTGCTAAGCTAGAGGAACATCCTAGAGATCCACAAGAGGACAAACTAGCATGTGAAGCCTTGAGCCTGTCAATTTCTTTCTTGAGAGAGTCTAAGGGTCCGTTTGGTTCAAGGGATAGAGTGCGATGGGAGATGGTCATCCCTTTTTTTTTGGATATCCAGTGTTTGGTAGGATGGATGGAGGTGGATAAGGGCAACCAATAAAAGGAATATTCTCCTTAGATGCTGGACAGAGGGACGCACAAAATTTAGTCGGATGGTGCGGCCCGGAACGCTCGCCTCGCCTCCCGCGCGACCTCCTCCCGGCCCGAGCTCAGCCGCCGCCCCCGCCGGCCGCCGGCCGCTCCCCGCCCAAGCTCAGCCCGCCTCCCGCGCGACCTCCTCCCCACCGGCCGGCTCGAGCTCCGCCCCGCCTCCCGCGTGACCTCCTCCCCATCGGCCGGCCCGAGCTCCGCCCCGCTGCTCCCCGCCCCGTCGGCCCCGGGGCAGCCTCCGCTCGCCACCGGCCTCTGCGCCATCGAACCCCCGCCGTCGACCTCCGCCACCGCTGCCCCGACCGTCGCTGTCGGGCCACTCCCCCGAGAGAAGCGGCCACCGGACCACCGCCGGGGAGGCCACGCCGCCGCGAGCCGGGGAGGCCGGGCTGCCGTGAGCAAAGGAGGCCGGGCCACCGCGAGCCGCTGGGCCACCGCCGGCCGCACCGGGCCCGCTCGGTCCTCCCTCCAACCGCGCCACCTCCTTGCCCGCCCTCCCTTCGTCCGCCGCCTCCCCCCGCCCGTGCAACCTCGGTCCACGGCCGTGACCTCCCTCGCCCGCCCTCCCTTTCCTCCGCACCGCCTCCCCTCGTCTGCGCCACCGAGGAGCTCGCTGCCGTGGAGGCCGGCGAGCACACGGCCGTGCCAGCATGCTATGACAAAGTTTCAAAAAAAAATTGCTGTGTTAATGTTGATTCATTGAAATTCATTGATTATCTTGGTTATATTATTATTGTAGTGCTGAAATTTTTGAATTTGGAGAGATGTGATGATAAAATTTACTCAAATTTTTGAATTTAGAGAGATGTGATGCTAAAATTTACTCAAATTTGGACAATCTGTCCATCCATATTCCTCCAACCAAACAAACAATTGGTTCATCCTATCCTACTCTCATCCCTCCAACCAAACAAAAAACTGAATCATCCCACTCATCCAACCAAACAAGAAATTGGCTCATCCCATCCCTAAAAAACTGGATGGCCATATCCTATCCAACCTCACCCTTCAACCAAATGGACCCTAAGTCATCATTTTTAGAGGTACAAAAGCAGCACGGGCTCGACTTAAGTTTATCAATTTCAATCATGGATGACTTCAGCAAGTCACTTACACTAGCATGAGCATCTTTAGCTTCAAGAAATTCTTTGTGTAAAACATCACAACTAGCACACTCATCATCACTACTTTTCAGTTTAGCAATTTCTAGTGTAAGAAAATTAACTTTCTTAGTCAGGTTTTTAGATTTCTTGATTGAAGCAAACAAGGCATCATTTTGCACATCAAACATATCAAGCAGTTTATCATGCCTAACACTGAGCTCATCGAAAGTGCAACTTACATCACTCTCAAGACCTTCATCATCACTCTCTTCTTTGGATCTCGCCATGAAGCACATGCCAGTGAAGCCATGTTCTATCTTCTTCTTCCCTTTCTTCTTGTGCTTGAGCGGCTCCAGTTCATCCTCACTTGAGAAAGAGGAAGATAAAGAAGAGTTGGTGCTGGTGTCACTATCTCCAAAGGCAGCGAGAGCTCGACGAAGGTTCTTCTCCGCCTCAAGCATCTTGGGCCTTGATCCAAATTTGTTCTTCCTCTTGTCCTGAAACTTAGAAGCAAACTTATTTCTCTCTTTAGGATTGGGACACTCGGACCGAATGTGGCCTTTCTCACCACATCCATAGCAGGTGATGTTCGAGGATTTCCTTCTCCTATTTCTCATATTCTTGTATGTCCTAGAGAAGCGTTTTGCAAATAACACGAGCTCATCCTCGGGAAGAGATTCAAGTTGATCATCGGACAAGGAAGACAAGGCAGCAAGAGATAGTCCATGGGAAGAGGAAATCATGCAAGTATCGGAGTTGACACTAGGAAACACTATCCTCGATGGATCCGAGGAAGTGTTCCCAACAAGAGCCAAATTCTTGGTCTTTGAACCATTTCTGTTCTCCGAAGTGATCTCATGAGTAGAGAGCTTGGAGAATAGATGATCGAGTGTGAGAGTGGCAAGATTGGTGGACTCTTGGATGGCAATCTTTCGCACTTCAAAAGCGGGCTCTAATGTGTTCAACACATGCCTAGCCATCTCTGAGTCAGAATACCTCACTCCCACACTCCTGAGCTTGTTCACAATCCTTTCAAATCTCTCAAAAAGCTCAGAAATGGATTCCCCAGAGCGTTGCTCAAAATGATTGTATTCAACTCTGTATTGATCCGCTCGAGCAATTTTGACTTGGTTGGACCCCTCATGGTAGGTGATCAAGGTCGACCAAATCTTGTGAGCGGTATCAAGATGAGCAACCCGCTCATGCTCCTTCCTATCCAAATCAGAGAGCAAATAGTTGATGGCCTTGCAATTGTTTTCAACATCTACCAAATTTGCAGCCGTCACTTCTGCAGGAAGAGCAAAGTCCCTTTCGATGATTTTCAAATAGCAAGCCCCTCTGACTGGATAAAGATTCTCATTCGATTTTTCCAGAACTCTTAGTCCGTGCCATTGAAGACAGGAGGACGAGTCGAGTATCCGTGGGAAGCCATGACTCGCAAAGCCAGTCAAAGCTTATAAAGAAGTGAGACCAAGCTCTGATACCACTTATTAGATCGGAGGCTTCCCGACAGAGGGGGTTGAATGTCGGTTAAAGATTCTTCTTCAAATTCAAATACAGATAGCAACTGAGATACTACTGTAAATGACAAAGAAGATGTAGCGGAAAAACCCTAGAAAGTCCTTGATGATGTGGAGCTCATCGATAGCTTCGAAACGAGTTCAAGATCACTAAAAACGGAGTCCGGATGCAAAAGTTACGGCCGAAACCGTGAAGCGATCCGGCCTGAAAATTACATATCCGGACATTCCGGAATAGAATGCCCGGATACTCCGGATGTACATTTAGAAAATTGATTTCTCTCGGGATGATGTCCGGAGACTCCGGGGTGGGCCTAGACACTCTGGATGTGTATTTTTAAGAACTCAAATTACACACCCAGACATTCCAGGTATTCTTGTCCGGAATCTCCGGATGTAGTCCAGAACTTCGAAAACCCTGTTTTTCATTGGAATTTTTGTCGTGGTTTAAAATCCGTCCAACCAAAAGAAATGAAACTTTGCAGATGAGTTTAGGGATGCCTTGTGACTATGAATCAAGTGTTGATCCTCATAGAAAAGTCTCAAGACATGACCTTTATCATGATCTTCCTAGAACACCTCAAAAGTTGGACGAAAACGAAATCTTTGATTTCTTATTGCTCGTGAGGATTCTTGATATGAAATCAATAGAGTAACCTCTCACATGTCACAGCAATCTAATCCATCCCTCCAATCACGAAACCAAAACCTCTTCGTGACTCAATTACAAAACCCCATTTCTTGCCTTTCTCTTCAAGAAAATTCAAAATTAAGAGAGAAAAGGGTTGATCCTTGGATATACTTGGATGGGATCAGTCTAGAGGTAATCTCCCCATCACTTACATGTCATACCACGAATCAAACCACAAAGAAGGCAAGAAAATGAAAATCAAAAATATTCAAAGAGTGAATGACTCAAGAACACATAGGGATTGAGAAATCTTTTTGTATTGAATTTTCGTGGGTTTTCTTTGGAGTTTACAAGCCTCTCATCTAGGAAAAGCACTTCAGAAAGTACAGCTCTTACAAGCTAATAAAAAGGGTTGAGGGATAAGCACCTCTTACCTCCCACCACGTGGGCCTTAAGTCCATTTAGATGGCATGAGCACTTAGCACGCATCACAAAGCATCGAAGTGACTCATCCACCATCCAAATTTCCTTCTACCCTAAGCAACTAACCCTAAACCACTTCCCAGCAGCCACCGTAGTTTTTGGTTATGTTTCGGTAGATTCCACATTTTTACCAAAACACCCTCCTACTGACTTGGTCTTCACGTCTCATCTCCACCCGCTTTCTTGTCCTCCGCGTACATGCTTTTAAGCCGCACGATGTCGTCACCACCTCCTTGACCACATCTCAGCCCTCCAAGCCTTATGCTGGTCCATATGGCCGAACCATCGCCGCACCCAACTCGCACATGCACACAATAGACCAAGCAAAACGTTGCGAGCACAAGTTTTCCACTTGACCCAAGTCAGTCAAGAAAAATCTCTCATACACTCAATTTTTCCTTGAGACAAATTGAGAAACTCCAACAATCAATCACATTGCAAATAATTCAAACCACGAATTCATGCAACCAAACATTCAACTCCTCACAAGATGGAAAAATATTCATCACAACTATTGTCAAAGTCAACACATGACTCACACTCTTCTTCTCTGAAGAGCTTCCTCTTTCTACCTGAGTCTTTCCCTTTCTTGATCCGAATTAGATATGATGATCTCTCTGCTTGATTCCTCTGGGTCAGACCATTTGAGACCACTATCTTCTCTATCAGATCCTGAAGACATCTGAGGAAAAAAGATAAATGAGGAAGAATAAAGGAAAGGGGGTGTTCCTTAATACAAAAGATAGTAGTTGTGTGGGCCACCTGTGTGATGTCAAAGTGACACAGGTGAGGACTTGGAACCAAACTAAAATCTCTGCCTTGGAATAGGCGTGCCTGTGTGACAGTTGTGACCCTAGCGGTGACACAGCTACGCGCAGAGGCGGACGGCAGATTCATGAAAACTAGATTTTAACAAAGTTTTGCCACTAGGTTTCGAGCTAGATGAATCTAGGAATCTAAAAAAAGGCTAAACCAACCCTAAATAAGGACAATGCACTACTGAAATAAGCTCACGAGTGATTGTATTGACAAGAAACTAGGTTAAATGCAAAGAAGGGTTGGCTGAAGCTTACTTTGATCGAAAACTCGACAAAGTTTGGATGAATCGGTGCCGGAGTGCCTTGGAAAGCTTCTCTGACGAGTTGAAAACTTTCGAGGGTCGGAAGATATGATCATGACGAAACGCGAGAAATCAGCGCTCAGTAGAAGTTTGGGGTTTTTGCGCTCAAACAGAGCTTCAGTGGAAACGTGACGTTGCTTTATATAGGCAGAAGGATTATAACATGGCTATGTCATAGCTAGGTGGATGACCTGTGACACAGGTGAGTAAAAAGAGTCCTTATGACCTACAGAGTTCAAAAGAATTCACCTGAGACATAGGTGGATGACTCAGGTGACAAGTTTTTCATCTGGAACACCAAGATAGAGAGAATTTGATAAGAGAGAAAACACGAGCACTATCAGGGAGTCCTTATGAAATCTCCTCAATGTCAGTTTGCCAGAAATTCAAACAAGCAAAGCTAAAACTGACAAGAGTTGATTCAGAAAAAACCACGGCACAAGAAAAAGAGATGTGCACAGAAGATAGGCACAAACATCTTACCAAAAACACTCTAAGCACAGAACACACCTGTGACACAGGTGGGAAACACAGATGAAAACACAAACTAAGAAATAGCATAAGCATATGAGCTAGACACCAAGCAAAGCTTTTATAGCAAGATTGAGACATCAATGATATTCAATTTACTCCTCAAAGCGCAAAATCTAGTCTCATCTAAGGGCTTGGTGAAAATATCAGCTAATTGTTTTTCAGTCCTTACATGGCATAGCTGTATGTATCCTTTCTCAACATGGTCTCTAAGGAAGTGGTGCCTCACTTCTATGTGTTTGGATCTTTGGTGGTGTACTGGGTTATTGGCTAACTTAATTACACTTTCATTATCACAAAAGAGGGGTACTTGATTAAAAGATATGTTGAAATCTTTCAAGGTCTGCCCCATCCATAATAACTGAGCACAACAACTACCAGCAGCTATATACTCAGCCTCTGCAGTGGAAAGGGCTACTGAGTTTTGTTTCTTGGATGACCAGAACACCAAGGAGTGCCCTAGGTATTGACAAGTGCCTGGGGTGCTTTTTCAGTCAACCTTACACCCTGCATAGTCACTATCAGAATAGCCAACTAGCTCAAAATTTGCACCGTTGGGGTACCACAAACCAAGCCTGAAGTTTGAATCAATTATCTCCGAATCCTGCGTACTGCCACTCTATGGCGGTCCTTTGGGTTAGCTTGGAATCTAGCACGCATGCATACACTCAAGATGATATCTGATTAAAGCAACTCAAATTAACACTTAATTAGAGTAAGCTCCCACTAAAACCAATATCCCTCATAATTGATTATTAGTGATTTAAGATCCACGACTCACTTACTCCGTCATTGATGTGACATCACTGATGACGGAATAACGAGACCGGTAGGTCAACATGCCAATCATATCCCCATATGACTCTTGTTCATCTTTTGATGGGTGTGTTCCGAGCCCAAGACGATCTTGCAAAGCTCGTCAAGACAACCGAGTGTCTAGCTACGCGAACGGTTCGCGCCCGCCTCATATATCTCAAACCTATCGTACCCATGTGACATGGCGCACCTCAGAATGGCAAATATTCCAGATGGTGTTATACTTGGAAGAACACTAACTACTTGATATTTGAGTGAGGGATCACCCTATTTAACAACGTCTACCACGCATCAAACAAGTTGCATAAAAGAGATTAACATCACATGCAATCAAATTATTGTGATATGGTATAGCCCCTTCTGTTGAAGAAGTCCGGATCGTCGTCGAAAAATAATCTTCGCGAAATCCTGCCGTGGCATAACTTTTCTTCAACATCTTTTGGCGAAGAACTCTTTCTTCGTGTACGGTGTAGCGTCGAGGTCCATCGATGCATGATTGTTACCGCCATGTCCTGGCAATTACAACTATTGCTATCACATAGCTAAAAAAATAAATGCATTACATGGCTTTCTAGTTGATGCGCAGGTCAATACAATAAATAATAACAATCATATTGGCTCCGGCCGATTGCCGTACTCACGACACGCAGGTCATGACAAAATTAACAATTACAAACACTTTGCATCTCATACAATCACATTGCATCATATAGGCTATACCACATCACATGCATACCCTGCAAAAACAAGTTAGACGCCTCTAACATTTATGCTACAATACGTGCCTCTATGGCTGCGTTGCAAACCGTTTGCTACCTACGTTGCCATTAGCATGATTGCTCTTGCAGTTATTTAACTATCGGAGTGTATGGAATTAGAGACTTAGAAATCTCGAACCCCATACTAAACTTCGTCATACGCATGACCCCCGTGTAGATCACATCTACAAGCCCGCTCATTGCAAATTTATCTTCCTCAACTAAAGTTAAACCAAAGTCATCCTTAGCATGTCTCGATCCGAAGATCGTAAGGTTCGTCGGACCTCTGAAAATTTCACGATGCCACCGAGATCAAAATTATGCAATGAAAGGGAAACAACAAGAAAATCCGGTGGTAGATCTCATCTAACACCCCGCACATCATATGTGCAATGCCGCATATCACATATGCTCTAGTCGTACCTACAACTATGCATAGTGCCGCTCTGATACCACTGTTGGAGAACGTGCTATGCAAAACAAAAATTTACCGTACACGAACCAAACCAAGATCCAATATCGAGGTGCAAGCAACGATAACATACCTTCGCCGATCACGTCAATGCAGCAGAGAAGTTGACGATGTCGATGAAGTCCGCAGACTCCCGCAGCTAGGTTATACCTCCCAGCCGCGAGAGTGATCTCCTCGCGAATTGTTCGCCCGATCGAACGCCGAAGTGTACGATGTCTCCGAGGTATCCACGCGTACCAGATCAGCGACACCGCGGTAATGTGTGGACCAGCACACAAGAACAGCGGGGATCTACGAGAAGGAGAAGCAGCAGCGCAACGGCAGCTGTACTAGATCCAATCTAGAAGAGAGAGGAAGAGGAGGCTGCGGCTAATCTAGAGGTGGCGGCTGCCTGGGGTTTCGGCCAAGGGGCTAGGGCTGCTTTTTTCAGCTCCCTTGTGCGCCTCTCCCCCTCCTTATATAGGTGGCCAAGGGGTAGAGTCCAGCCCTCAGGAGGAGATCGAATCCACCTCCACCAGGGAGTCCAAACTAGAGTCCAATTCGGACAGCCCCCCTTTGGCTGCCTTGCCCCCCAAGAAAAGGGGGTTGCAGCCCAGTAGGAGTCTTCCAGAACCTTCTAGAATATTTCGGGACCTTCCAGACCTTCTAGAAGCTTCCACCATATTTTAGAACCTTCTAGAACCTTCCGATACTTTCCAGAACACTTCCGGACATCATCGGAACCATCCGGGACCTCCCGAAACACTTTCCAGATCATCCGAAACACTTTCGGAACCCTTCTCTTTCTCATTCTCCATAAATCGTAGCATTCCTAAATGTCGCTAAAATGTTAAGCGTGTGACCCTATAGGTTCGAGTATATGTGGACATGTCCGGAACACCTTCCGGTCAATAATCGTCAGCGGGATCTGGACACCCATAACGACTCCCACATATCATCAAAGATCTTTATCGAGCAAACCTCGTATTACCGCATATCATCCTTTTGCCTCACGATACATTACACAACCCGAGGCGAGACTTTTATGGTATCCCTGTGATCAACTCCTTGATCACTATACCTAGTTATCCTCGTTACCGGTTTGTACTCTTTTCTCGTTTCCGTATTCCGGTATCCCCGTGACTAAACTTTTAGTCACAATACCTGGACAGGCGATGCTGGACACCGTAATACCAAGTGGGCCCAGAGTGTATCTCTCCATCGCCGGATGGGCAAATCCCAGTCTTGACATATCTAGAACCACGATATACTTTCTGGTGTACCTGAAAGTCACCTTTATAATTACCCAGTTACGGAGTAACGTTTGATGACCCCAAAGCAACCATCCGGTATCCGGGTCTACGACATTCTCATTGTCTAAGGACGCAAGTAAACGTTAACACATTATGAGAAGATACCGATAACATATTGACAACGTGATCTCGCAGTATCTCATAAGGGGGTCTATCCAACACCATTGTTACCCTAACAATGTGTTTCCCATTATTGCTGGCATCCTTGTTACATTAACAATGCCCATGATCAGGAAAACAAGACCATAACAATACATGAGCTAGTCCAGAGGCCTGACTAGGGATCTGAATGGTGTTTATTATTCCACACATGCAATTAGGTTTTCCTCTGAATCTCATATTCAAGAACCAATGCAATTCTAGCATAGAACATAAATTTAATCATGAACATGAAAATAGAATAATAACAACTTTATTATTGCCTCT
The DNA here is from genome assembly GCA_019208055.1 of Stipa capillata. Taxonomy (NCBI): domain Eukaryota; kingdom Viridiplantae; phylum Streptophyta; class Magnoliopsida; order Poales; family Poaceae; genus Stipa; species Stipa capillata. Next base: position 36,563 of record JAGXJF010004845.1, read on the forward strand.
AGGGCATATTTCCAACAGATGGTCTTGGGACGATGGACAGCTCCAACTTGTTTGCCGGCTTGACATGAACTGCAGCGTTTGTCCTTCTCAAACTTCACATTCTCCAAGCCTATGACATAATCATATTTGCTCAAACTTATTGAGAAGCGTCATTCCCACATGTCCTAGCCGCCTGTGCCACAGCCAGCCAACACCGGTCTTGGCCATCAGGCACCAAGGAGCTGCAGCAGGCTGTTCATTGAAATTCACAATATACAATTTTCTAGACCTGCATCCTTTGAACACTTGTGAATCATCAGATAATTTAGAGGCTATAACCTCATCAGGATAGAAAGTGACTTTCATACCTGTGTCACACAGTTGTGATATAGACATTAGACTATAGCCTATCTGATCCACAAGCATAACATTTCATAAGGAGTGATGTTCAGATATGGCAACTTTACCAATGCCATTTGCCTTTCCCTTGGAGTTGTCTGCATAGTTCACATATTTGCTGGGCAGATTCTCATTGGTGATCTCTACAAACTCCTCTCTGCCTCCAGTCATATGTTGTGTACATCCACTGTCCACAATCCAAACAGTTCCACTAGAGATAGTGTCCTGCAAGTTTAGTTAGGAAACTTAGGGACCCAAACTAGTTTGGTTCCCTTAGTAGCTTTATCATAAGTAGAAAAAGCAGTAATAGGATTAGCAAGTTTGTTCCTAGAATTCATAGCCTTAGCTATGGATGATATAACATGAATCCTCTTTGGCTGATTATCACCTGCAACCTTAGGCATAAGAGTTAGTGAACTGTGCAAGCTACCAGTGACACTTGTAGTCCCACAGCTATGTGAGGTACCAGTGACACAGGCAACAATAGCCTTAGGTACCCAGATGGCAGGTGACTATTTTCTCAGTTGCTTGAGACCAACATATTTGGCCACTGTCTTGCCTCTCCTATCCTTTTGCAGAACATAAGATAGGTTAGATAGAATATTTACAACATTCATGTTTTTCTACTCATGACCAACAAAGTTGTTGTCATTTGTACCTGCCTGTCTCACAAAGTTAGCTGCAAGATTTTTCTTAGACACTGGGTTAGTCACAGCAGGTAGTTTAGCTTCATTCAAGACAGGAGTGTAACCAAGGCCCTTCAGATCATTGTTTCTTCTGAACATTTCAGTTCTTATCTTCTGATAATTTTGCATGTCAATGTTGGCAGTGCATAGGCCTTTCCTCATAAGCCTTTTCAGCTCTTCAAACTCCTCCTTGAGCTTTTTGTGCTCAGCTGCATCCACAAAGTTAGTTGCAATAGAGGTTGAAGCCTCATTAGAGTTATCAGTCACAACACCTGTGGAAGTTAAAACATTAATGCGAGTAGCACAATTCAAGCATGTTTCAATAGTAGCAGGAGCAGGCAAAAGTGTAATATCAGAAGTAACAAAAGAGTTATGAGCCACTACCACAGAAAAGCTCATCGCACACGGGTAAAAAAGCTCATCGCATACGGTTTTCCAGCCCGTATACACGGGCTGGTCAGCGATGTGGGGGGCACATCGCACATGGGTCGATCGCCGTATGCGATGATACGCACATCGCACACGGCTTTTTAAATAGGCCCGTGTGCGATGGCTCGGAACATCGCACACGGTTCCACAGTATTCACCGTGTGCGATGAAGATACACATCGCACACGCTTCCAAAATAGACCCGTACGTAATAATATCGCACATCGCACACGGTCATGGTTTCAGAATCGTGTGTGATATTTGTCCCACATCGCACACGGTTATTTGGTCTTAACCGTGGGTGATGACTGCGCGTCATCACACACGAGCATATATTTGGGACCGTGTGCGATGATAGACACATCACACACGGTCCAATGCTCTGGTCCGTGTGCGTTGACTGGCACATCGCCCACGATTCGGGCCGCTGACCCGTGTGTGATGTTGGGAATGCAACAGTAGCGACAATTGGAAATCTCAAGCAACAATATCATTTAGCAGAATTCATCGGCCACATTCACAGAATTCATTATTCAGCCACATATATACGCAGATTTCATCCATCAGGCAAAATACACGGATTTGATCCAAACACAAATAAAACAGAGATCACATACATTTCACAGCCGACATATAAGCAAATTGAATCAATAGAATATGAGTTGACCCATTCACAGCTACGTAAACAGGAGTTCACAGCCAACATTCGTACAAGTTTGGATCTGACAAGGTTGACAGCCAACAGAAAGAAAATAAATACCTCACAACGAAGAAAATAAATACCTCACAACGAATTAAGGTGATCTGAATTGTCCCTTTTCCGCTATGACATGCGTGAGGAAGAAGTAGGCAAACTGTCCTTTAATGTCGGCAATATCGTCTTGACTCAACGGTCCTTTGTGCATCGAATTCAAAATCTGCACGAAGTAATTAAATTCAGATTTAGGTGCATGTAGGTAAAAAGTAAAATCTTGAGTCTCACATACAGTACTAACCGAAGGGAGGCCAGCAATGCCTCTTGTCTTCGAACTCGGAGCAATCCTCATCATTTGCTTACAAACGTAAAAAGCACAAAAGTTGGTTCCTGCTGGCTGCTGTTTACACTGAAAGTTGTTGAGGAATTACGGCATCAATTAGGACATCAATTAGCATTACTTACCACTTAGGAGGAATGTTGTACCAATTGTTACCTCCACCAAGTTGTCGGCTCCTTGGTCCAAGACCCCCGGGTCCTTATTTGGTGAGCACCTCCCTCCACGCTTGGCGTACTCAGCGAAAGCACTATGCAAGAATTCCCTTATCTCCGAGTAGTCGTAACGTGCCGCTTGCAAGGAATCAAGGTACACGGCTTTGCTCCATTTAGGTATGATGATAATTAAGATCCAATGTTTGCTGCCAAAAAAAGATATCACAACCCGTGTGGAATGATGACAATGGACATACAGCTAATGTATAAAACCACACATACTGCTAGTTGTATGGAAGGAGAATGAACTCTTTCTTCTGTTGAGCAATCAACGCGCCGACGACATAATCAAAGATCAATTTCTTATTCACCTCGATTTGTTGCTTCGAGACCAACTGTGGGTCGAGGAAACCCACCGGTTCTTTCCAAGCCTCGCATTCGGTGATCATTTTCCTAAGCATACGAAAGAAAAGAGGTATCATTTACGAAACAAAAGAGAGTTGCCAGAATGTGAAATTCCTTGTAAAATACTTACAATGTCCAGCATCTCATGAGGGAGGCATCGAGCTCATCCAGGTTGAAGAGGAGAAACAAGTCCTCGAAGTCCACCGTGGCACAATTATTTATATCATGAAGGAAATGCTTCTTCTTGAACTACATCGGAATGCTCATCTCACCGGCTTTACATAGTTTCATATAGTGGTCATGTAGCCTTCTGCATATCAAACCTGCTGTCACCAAGTCTTGGGGGGGGTAGCAATGGCTCTCCTTTGACGTACTTCCTTACGACCTCCGCCGGGGGAAACATTCGGTTCAATTCTTCGTCCGTCATGAACCCCAGCTCCTTGGCCTTGCCCTGGCCCTTGGCCTTGCCCTGGCCCTTGCCCTGGCCCTTGCCCTTGGCGTTGCCCTGTCCCTTGCCCGTGCCCTTCAGCGGCGCTGATCTCGTACTTCTAGTCTGCACTGGTGCGGGCGCTGACGGTAAGTCAACATCTCCTGGTGTCGGAAGCACCGGCGCTTGCTTGGGTGACCCTTGAGGTTGTGGGCACGAAGGCAGCGCAGACGGCGTGCTCATGACGGGATGTGGTGCGAAGAGCGGCTCAGATTCAGCAGGCAATGGTGGGGAAGCAGGAGGCGGTGCCGATGTGAAGGGCACAAGGAGTATGTCCTTCTTCGGCCACTGGACGAAGGACATCTCCGCCTGTCCCAAGGTCTGGAGTTCAGCATCCTGGCTTACGTGGAATAGCGGGAGGCCCTGGAAGCCAGGCTCGACTTTATCGACGGTGCACCTCGCGAACCCTGGCTGTATCGGTACACCATGCACGGTAGCTCCCTCAGCCGGTGGATGAACTAAACCGGCAGCTGCCACCAACGTAAAAGCCATGTGCGCTGTTGGCACTTGTAGCTTGCACTTCGTCGGCCCCGTGATGTCATCGATAGGAGACCTGCCGGCTGTTTCCTCATGACCTTCAACCGCATCGGGAGCTGACGCACAGCTACTCCTGCGTGCACCGAGGCTTGGGTGTGCAGCAGCTTCAACCACTTGCGATCTGTACGCCTCCTCCCACGCAGCTCTTTCTTTCGCGAGCCTTTCATCCATCATGCCCGCAAATTAGGCGAGTAGCTCTTTTTTCATCTCTTCTTTTTTCTGCTCCACTCTCGCCCTTTTCCTCGCACGCATCTCCTCCGCGTCTTGAGGGAAGGCCTTCGTACGGGCAACATTGGTCCCGATCGCCCTACAACGACCCGAGGGCTCCTTGGTTCCCAATGCGGCCATGAGAATGTCGTTGCAGCCTTAAGGCTGAAATGAGCCTTGCAAAGCCTGGACGCTTAGCTCTTTCTGCACATAAAGACATAATTAGTAGGTACATAAGCATAATATTGTCGTAACTATAGACCGACGACTGAATGAGGTAATCGCTCTTACCATAGTTTGGTACACTTCCTGGTCTGCTGGGTTGGGTAACACAACCTGACCCGAGGAATCGGTTGTAGACCTCGCCCTCAGGAAGTCTCTTGCCCGATCTACCGCAACATCAGGAAAAGGCACATCGGCTCCCCAAAGGCGTAGGTTCTCGTCCTCCCTGTCCCAAATCTTCCGCTTCCCATAGTATCCTTTGACCCCCATTCTATGGGGGTGTTTGTTCTTCGCGATTAGAGCCCTGCCTGCCGCACTCTTGGCTTCAAAATCCGGCGTTCGCCGCATCTCCACAAATCTGGCACAGTCCTCGGGTAGAATGTGTGGATACTTTTCGAAGGGCTCCTTATTCTGCTTCATAAACTTCGTGTGCAACACGTACTTAAAATTCCTAAAAGCATCCTTTGCCTTCGAGAGTGCACGTTGTTCCACCTGCGTTTTCCATTGCTCCGACACCCTGAAGTGTTGCATGATCTCTAGCACTATGGCATCGCGCAGGTCCTTACTAACCTTTGTCCAATCCTCCAAGTGAATGGGGACCCTTTCCCTTACCACTGCCCCGCACATGGTTCGGAACTTCCTCTCTGTTTTCTCTGGTTCCGTAGGAGCCCCGGTTCTGTCGTCGATAGCCTCCACTTGCCTTACTCCTTGGGGCTTTTTGCTTGGTTTTCTAATTCCTCTAGACTTCTTCACAGCTGTCAGGGTTTCTGCTTGATCAGTGATGGTCCCTTCTGGCTGTGATGAGGAGTTCTCTTCGGTCTCTCTCGGAGAGAGGTCCGGCCATTCATTACCGGACGTCATAGCTAACTAACAGGATGATAATGGCATAAATAAGAAGAAGTAAATCAAGTGCCGGAACACACGCAAATATTTGCAAGCAGCACTGGAACACACGCGTTCATATAGCCCTATCTTGCGACTCGTTGTGAGGACACTGAGAACCCTAACCTGTCGGGGAGCGTGTTGGGGAGGCGGCGCTCGGGGACGGGGAGGCAGGCGATGGGAGACCTCGAGGCGGTCGGGAGATGGCGAGGCAGCGCTCCGGGACTCGACGACAGGGAGCCGGCGACTGGAGATGGCGAAGCGACGCTCCGGGAGGCGGGAGGCGACAGAAATTCGGGCGAGGCGGCGTGCGCGAAGTCGAAATGTTTTGATGGACGGACGGGGTGACCTAGGTACTACTTGTACGGGGTTAGCCATCGCACACGGTCGCATATTACGGCCCGTGTGGGATGTAACATCCATCGCACATGGGTATGTAACGCTAACCGTGTGCGAAGTGATCACATACGGGTTACTGGTAACACCCGTGTGCGATGTGAGTAACATCGCACACGTGTATGATTAGGTCTCCATGTGCGATGTGTTTCACATCGCACACGGATATGGATCCGTAACCGTGTGCGACACGAAGAGTCGCCCCTGTAGACCTCCGCCTCTTCGGTTTCTCAACTTCACTCCTATTAAACCGCCGCCTCGTCGGTTTCTCTACTTCACTCCTACAAGCCATGCCTCTAGCCTCGTCGGTTCCTCTACTTCACTCCGTACTTCATTCCGCGCCGTGCTCCGTCGAACCTCTTCTTCCTTACCCCTCCAGCCACCTCCTCCATCTGTCGTAATGGCCGCTGCAGGGAGCTCTGCGGGGAAGCGGAAGCGCGACGAGTCGCCCATCCGCGAGGACCGCGTGCAGATGACCATGCCCCTCTCCTGCGCCACTGCCAAGGCACTGGAGTTTGTCGACTATGGACCCACCGACGGCACCCTCCTCTGTGCGTACCACTCTGACCCCGTCCATTACTCCGGTGCGTACGCCGTCCGGTGTATCCTGAAGAAGAAGTTCCCGCGGCACCTCGGATTTCTCCTCGAAGCTCACCACGAGCCGGGGCGTACCCTCATCCGCTGCAGGAACCCCAGGATTGGCCTGCGCCTCCACGCGAAGTGCATCCGGTGGGGTGACGAGGCGGTGAGCTTCTACATAGTTAAAAATATCTCGGAGCTCACTCCTGACCCTGTGGACAAAGATCTGCCGCTGTAGACCGTGTAGATAGTTTGTATTTTCCTTTGCTTTCGTTATGTAATGTGTTATGTATTTTCCTTTGCTTTAGTTTGGAAATGTGTTATGTAATGTGTTGTTAAACGGTGTTGGAAATGTGTTATGTAATGTCTTGTTAAACGGTGTTGGAAATGTGTTGTTAATCTGTGTTCCAAATGTACACTAAATCTGCGTTTGAAATGTCTACTTTCTGATTGTAAATGTCTTGTTAATCTATGTGAAAATGTCTTCTCCATCAGTGTTGCAAATGACAGAGCAGACGGTTAGATGACCTGTGGTAGGCGACATCACATATGGGCTGCAGCTTCTAACCGTGTGCGATGTGACCAAGACCACATCGCACACGGGCTGAGTGAGTTTACCGTTTGCGACGTAAGTGACATCGCACACGGGCGATTTTCTTACAACCGTGGGCGATGTGATGATCCTCTACAGTGCGACCGATTAGGTATTCGACATATATGACTATCAGAATCAAAATTCCGTGATGACTCCACAAGATAATTGTGCGATCACTTTTCGAAACATAATTTGCTAACTTCAACAGATTGCATATTCAAAATGAGTACAGATTTGGCTCAAAAACAAATTTGAGTACTAGGCTAGATTCAAAATAAATCATGAATCCACTACATGATGACTTCCTTTGTACACTAGCCCGTCGGAATGATCTTGGCGTACGTAGTGGCAAGTTTCCCCTTGGTCTTGCTCGTCGATTCTTATGCGTTCTCCAATAGGTGGCAACTCATCAAACTGGTTGTATTCATCCTCGTCGACAACATTCTCAACTCCTACGATCCTCCTTTTTCCATGCATCACTACATGGCAGTTCTTATGTGCGAGGTCTTTTACATAGAAAATTTGGGTAGCTTGGGAGGCTAAAATGAAGGGTTCATTCATGTAACCCAATTTGCTGAGGTTGACATAAGTATGGCCGTAATTGTCGACTTTGACATGTCTGAGATCGACCCATTTGCACTTGAACAGTGAAATCCAGAATGTCACGTAAGCTCCCAAATCTCCTCTATGGTCCCGTAGTAAAATTCCTTCTGTCCAGCTGTATCTATGGCCTCCACTCGGACAGAGCTATTCTGAAATGTGGTCTTCTCACCTCGATCCTTCGTATAGAACGTGTACCCATTCAGGTCGTACGCTTCCCAACTATGAACTGTAAATGCTGGCCCCTTGGCCAACCACGTTAGCGTGTCATCTATCGGCCCGTCTACGATACGGTTCTGCAACCACTGGCTGAATGTAAGGTTGTGCTTGTTCAAGATCCGACTGTATGGCACATTTGGGAACTCTTGCCGTAGCTTGTTCAGGTGTTCTTCTATATAAGGGGAAACTATGGTCATGTGCTGCAAGACCGTAAAATGGGCAATGTCAAATAGATGAGTATCCTTCCAGCTGACTTCTTTTCCGACAGTCCCTTTTCCAGATAGCCTCCCCTCATGCCGAGACCTGGGCACACCAATAGGCTGTGAGTTGTGCATGTAATCGGTGCAAAACTCAACCACCTCCTCCGACGTATATCCTTCTACGATACTGGCCTCGGGCCAATACCGATTCCGAACATAGTGCTTGAGTATTCCCATGAACCGCTCGAACGGATACATGCTGCGTAGGAACACAGGCCCGCACATCTTTATCTCATACACAAGGTGTGTAACGAGATGCACCATGACATCGAAGAACGAGGGCGGGAAGAACATCTCAAGTTGGCATAGAGTCTTCACAACCTCCTCTTGCAGATCATCCAGTGTATTGGGATCCATGACCTTCTGAGATATCAAGTTGAAGAAATCACAAAGCCTCATGATCGCCTCTCGAACTTTTGTGGGCAGAATATTTCTGATTGCCACCGGGAGCATCTGTGTCATCATTACATGGCAATCGTGTGACTTCATGCCAATTAGTTTCTTGTCTTCCATTGAAACAAGACTCCTGATGTTTGCGCAATGACCAGAGGGGACTTGGACACTACACAGGAATCCCAAGAACTCTATGATTTCCTTCTTGGATAAAGTGTAACAGGCAGGTGGGAGATACGTCTGGCCCTTATCTTTCTTTACTGGAGCTAACTCTGGTCTGATGCCCAAATGGACCATATCCATTCGTGACTTGATGCCATCCTTCGTTTTGTCTTTCATGTTCAGTAATGTACCAAGAACGCTGTCACATACGTTCTTCTCGACGTGCATGACATCGATGCAGTGACGTACATCTACATCCTTCCAATAAGGTAAGTCCCAGAAAACTGATTTCTTCTTCCACACGCTCTTCTCACGGGGACGTTTATGTCCCTTGCCAAGCATGACATTCACATCCTTCACCATCTCACTGACCTCTTCGCCAGTAAAAGGCCTTGGTTTCGTGCCTCTTTCTGTATTGCTGTCAAATTGTTCCTTCATGTTACGGTAAGGGTGATTTTTTCCCAAGAACCTCCGATGACGCATGTATACGGTTTTGCGCGAGAACGGAAGCTAGACACTCGCGGTTTCATCTATGCACGTGACACATGCTTTGGCTCCCTTTGTACTTTGCCCCGAAGCATTAGCAAGTGCTGGATAATCCTGGATGGTAAGGAGTAACAGTGCACGGAGATCGAATGACTCCTTGTACGCATCCCATGCCCTTACCCCTTTCTCTTTCCACAATGTTTGTAGTTCTTCCACCAGCAGCCTGAAGTAAACGTCGATGTCATTTCCAGGTTGCTTTGGCCCTTCGATAAGCATCGACATCATGATGTACTTCTTCTTCATGCATAGCCAAGGAGGAAGGTTGTACATACACAGAAGCACAGGCCAAGTGCTGTGTCTGCTGCTCATGCTGCCAAATGGATTCATTCCATCTGTACTCATTGCGAATCTTACATTCCTTGGGTCATCGCCGAAGGTTGGGTACTTCGCATCGATTCTTCTCCACTGGGCAGCATCAGCCGGGTGTCTCATCTTTCCATCATTCTTACGTCCCTCCGCATGCCAACGCATCAGCTTCGCTTCCTTCGGGTTTGCAAACAGACGCTTCAAACGAGGAATTACAGGCAAGTACCACACAACCTTATTAGGGACCCCCCTCTTGATCTCATCATTGGCCTTGTCTTTGTCTTTTGCAAACTTACGCTTGTATCGAGGAGCTTTGCATATCCAACATGAACGCAAATCTTTGTACTCATTGCGATAAAGCATACAGTCATTCTTACATGCGTGTATCTTCTGTACTTCTAGTCCCATGGGGCAAATCACCTTCTTCGCTTCGTAGATGTTTTTGGTAACTTATTTTCATCTGGAAGCATGTCTGCAAAAAGACCCAACATCTTTGTGAAGCTCCTGTCCGACCATCCGCTTTCTGCCTTCAATCTCAAGAGGTCAAGTGTTGCTGACAACTTGGAGTGCTTTGCCTTGCAGTTTGGATACAGTGGTCTCTTGGCGTCTTTCATCAAGCCCATGAATTCCCTGTATTCTGCATCATCGTGGTTGCTCTCGAAATCATGAATCATTTGTTGCAGATTTGGAATAGCAGTTTCATCGCCATCGGAATCACAATCGTCGCCATCTGGCTGCCCATCATATGGGTTTGGCATATGATGATCGTCGTCTTCGTTTTCTACGTGCATGACCGGCGGCTCTTCACCGTGCTTGGTCCAGCATGTATATCCCGTCTTGAAATCCCTCCGAAACAAATGCTCTTCGATCACTCTTGGGTCCTCCCATAGTCTAGAGTTTCCACATTCAACACATGGACAGAAAATCAGCCGTTTCCCCCTTGTTCCTCATGTCTGCCTCCGCGAGTTTCATGAAACGAACGACGCCACTGATGTATGCTCGACTTGTACGACTCTCCGACATCCAACCTCGATCCATCTACAGGATTTCAAACAAGAGAAAAACTACATGGCATGATTTTGCTAGCACTGCATGCAGAATACCCGGATCTAAAAATTAATCGAAGGACAACTACTTGATGCTGATTATACGCGTACTCTGTCTTAATTGCTAGCAGAGCTAATCACATACAGCTAGCTGCCCCGGCAAGCCACTGCCTCCGCCGCCGCAGCTGCCGCCCGCCGCCACCGCTGCCACTCCAATTAGCCGTCGTGCGCCACTCCCGCCCTTACAACAAGCCACCGTTCCCGCGCGCTCGAACTGGAGCATTTAGGTCGAGCTCGGTACTGGTACACAGGGGTCACTTACGACATCGCACACAGTCATCAAACAAAATCCGTCACTGATGGCGGCTCCTAAGATATCACACACGGTCACTAGTACAAAGCGTGTGCGATGTGGATCCACATCGCACACGGTTCCTATGAACTAACCGTGTGCGATGTTCGGCACATCGCACACGGTAGGTTTGAAATAACCGTGTGCGATGTGAGGCACATCGCACACGGGCCTAAAATGTTGTTTCGTTGTATGTTTCCTGGCTTCATCAGTTCATTTCGCTTGCCACCTCTAAAAAATAGAATAACATCCCAGCATGCACAGGACAATATATATCACAAGCATCCACAACACGAATTAAAGAGTTTTCTGCATCTCAATTCCACATCTCGAATTTGATAACTTCACATCTCAACCATATATATATGTACAACACATTCGACATCGCACAAGTTGCTAAAGAATTTTGCACATCTCAGTTTCATATGGAAAGGGACTATCTAGGGCTTGGTCTTCTAGGGTAGAAAGTGCTAGCTAGAGTGCATGTTTTCTCACATGAAATGGACGCCTTAGAATGCGATATCTGTGCGTGCACCTCCCCTTAGGCTCGGGCTTCATCTTGACCTCTGATCGAAGCATACAATAATGTCAGTCACAATTCACAATTTAGCACGGTATAATCAGCGTATAACAAAGTACAGAGGTTCGGAAGGTAATACCTAGAGGAAGGCGTCTGATACGTCACGTAGTTTTCTTGTGCAGTGTAACCGCAATAGAGCGTCGTCACCATTGTGACATTGCGTTTACACTGCACAAGACACTCTTTCCAAAAGAAGTGTCTTGTGCAGTGCAGCGCAGTGTCACAAACGCGAAGGAAAACGGCAGCCTCCATCGGCGCCAGCGCTGCTGCAAGGCGGAGGAGCGGTCGCCGGCCTCGAGGAAGAGGCGGCGACCGGATCCGGGCTCGGGGGGCTTGGGGAGGAGGCGGCGGTCAGATCCGGGCTCGAGGAAGAGGCGGCGACCGGATTCGGGCTCGGGGAGGAGGCGGCGGCCACAGCGCGGTGCCAAAAATTGTTAGGGTTCCCGCGTGTATAAATAGAAGAAGTTTGATATCGCACACGGGTTATCAAAACTAACTGTCACCGATAATTACAACATCGCACACGGTCATCAAACAAAATACGTCACTGATCTTTTTCACACGGTCCTTCCTATGAAGCAACAGCGTGTGTGCGATGTGACTGAAATAACCGTGTGCGATGTGAGGCACATCACACACGGAATCTCCGAAGTAACCGTGTGCGATGTATGGAATATCGCACACGGTCCTAAAAAATACCCGTGTGCGATGTTTCTCACACGGTTTCTCAGGAAGAACCGTGTGCGATGTGCCTCACATTGCACACGGGCCAGTTTGCCGTGGCACATCACACACGGGCCTGAAATGTTGGCCGTCTGCGATGTTCACATTGCTGACGGGTTTCCGGTAACCGTGTGCGATGAGGGGTCTTAAAAGACCAGTTCTGTACTAGTGAGCGTTAGTATCATCAATGCACTTGGCATGCTTTGCCTTCAGCTCCTCATGCTCTTTGCGAAGAAGCTCATGAGCTAGCTTAAGCTTGTCATGAGCAATCTCCAGGTTCTCCTGATCAAGCCTAAGATTTTTCCTGTCATCCATGACCTCATCACAGGTCTCCCTGAGCTCTCTAAGCTTATCCTTTAGGGATATGTTCTCCTTTCTCTCCTTCTTGTAGGCCTTATTTGTTCTTTCCAAAATACCCATTAGTTCAGCATAATCAGGAAAGTCATCTTCAGTAAGTACCTTTGATCCTTTTGCCATAAGGCACATAGGAGCAGAGATGGATGACGACTGATCAGCCGTGGTGTTGATCTTGGAGCTGTGTGACTTGGCTGTGTCACAGCTGGACACATCAGTCTTGCTGATGGCAATCCCAGCAACTTCACCTTCATCTTCAGATTCTCCCTCTGATCCTGAATCATCAGACACCCAAGCTTGACCAACATAAGCTCTTGCAGTATTTTTTTCTTGGCATAGGTTGAATGCTTGTTGTTGAAGGTCTTCTTCTTGCCATGGAAGTCTTTCTTCTTTTTGTACTTGTTATTGTCCTTCTTCTTGGTTGGACAGTAAGCAGCAAAGTGACCTTCTTTTCCATACTCAAAGCACTTGTTGTCCTTGAACAGCTTCTTTTCCTTGAACTTGTCACTTGAGCCGAATTGCTTCTTTTTCTGTAGAACTTTCTGAAGTTCCTTGTAAGGAGATTTAGTTCATTTTCTTCTCCACTGGTGATCTCCTCATCAAGGTCTTCACTACTATCACTCTCTGGTTGTGAAGCTGAGGCAGTGGTCTTCAAAGCAATGTTCTTCTTCAGTGAGGAGGATGGGCTATGGTTGCTCTCCTGCTTGATCTCCATCTCATGTGTTAGTATTCTCCCTAGCACTTCAGTGGGCTTCATCTGATCAAAACCATCCTTCTCCTTCAACATCAGCACAAGAGTTCTGTAGGGCTTTGGCAGCACAGACAGAAACTTCTTGATGACATCCTCATCATCTACTCTGTTTGATCCAAGAGCCCTCAGCTGATTGGTGATGATGGTGAGTTTTGAGAACAAGGAGTTTATGTCTTCACCATGTTCATACTCAAACCTCTCAAGTTTTGATTTCAGCAAGCTTCTCTTAGACTTCTTCAGAGTGTTGCTACCCTTATAGATTTTCTCCAAGGTGTCCCAGATTTCCTTGGCTGAGTCCATGGTGCTAACCCTATTGAAATCATGTTCTTGGAGACCCATGAATATAGCTGTGGCAGCCATTGCATTATTCTGGATGTTTCTCTTGTCATTGATGCTTGGCATTATGGTGTCCTCTAACCTGTAACCTGTATTGACAACTTCCCAAACATCTGGATCAATGGCAATAAGATGCATTTGCATCTTTCTTTTCCAGAAAGCATAGTTAGATCCATCAAAAACAAGAATTTTACCCTCATAGCCCGACATCCTTTAACTCTGGCTGTTAAGCTAATTCAAAGAGCAACCCACTCTGATACCAATTGAAAGGATCGCAGGAGCCGACTAGAGGGGGGAGTGAATAGGAGGCTAGCCAAATTTAAATTAACTACTCAATTTAAACAAGTATAACCCTTAACAGGTAAAGAGGTTCAGCTAGCTGTGTAACAGATAGACTACTCAGGCAGCAAATGATATGAAGATTAACACGTAGCTGTCATACAGGTAGCTAACACAGGTGAAAGAAAACTCTAAACAGGCTGATATAAAATATGACTGTGAAATAGGTAGCTAGCACAAATGGCAGATAAGCTAAAGAGCAACTATGACTCAGCTAGATAACATAGGTATATAGTAAAGATTATAGCTAGATCAGATATCTATATCAGAGAGTTACACAAGCATTCAAGGAAATAAGCAAGTGAGTACAGAATGTAAACACACAGAGAGACACGTGATTTTTCACCGAAGTTCCTACTCTTTTCACAGAGGTACGTCTCTGTTGGAGAAGCTACTCCTAAGAGATAGCCAGCACTGAAACGTGCTTGTTCTCTGAATACCTGAATCTTCAGGTCTCTTCTTTTTGCTTGTGGAAGTCTTTTTGTTTGCAACAGGTAGACTTTAGATCACCCTTACAAACGTCCGGAACCCACACAAGCTTGGGTGATCACCGGTGACTCCTACACCTGTCTAGGAGTAGACATTCCAAGAGTAATAGAATCTGCTGCAACAATCACTTGGAGGAACCAATTGCTCTTGCTCAAAGCTCTAACTCTCCAGGACAGAAACTTGGACATGCTCACATGAAGGTTTGGTTTTGTTCTGGACGAGAGGTTCGCTAAGGTTGAAAGAGAAACAAAGTTTTGCAAAGGTTGAGCAAAGGTTGAGATCCAAGACCTCCTCTGGTCCCCTAGGGTCCACAGACACCTGACCGTTACACTCATGCCACGTAGGATTAAGTGAGTCACCTGTGACAGGCACCGGTGATACAGCTAACCCCAACGCACAATGGTAACAAGGCTTCAGGCAGACTAACACATGTGTCACCAGTGGCTGACACAGGTGAAACCCTAACTGACGTAGACTCTCTACTTAACCCGGCCTTGGCACATTATATGCCCTCAGCGCACACAACAAACTCTAATGCCTGATAAGAAGAGAACCTCCAACAGTTTTCTGACTTAGTAGACAAACCATTGCAGTGCAGTTCCCTTAGCATTTTCAAGCTCTCCCCTGGCACAGAGGTGTACCTGAGTCATAAAGCGATTGTTCACCTATGACACAGCTGTGCCACACAGGTAACTATGGCTCTAGGGTTTAGGACACTAGCATAGCAGTGTACTAGCACAACCCAGTTTCATACTTGTGCAAAGTTGTTGTTGCAGGGCCACTGATCTCAAAGCATCAATGCCACTGTCCAACACTCTGAGCATTGAGCATAAGAACTTCCAAATGAGCTTGCAGCTTCATCCCTCTTGATAGTACAGGTGTTACCTAAGGACTCAAGGAAACTAGCAAATCTAGGCTTCAGCTTCCACCAACTGTAGTCAGGGTTCTTGACATCTTCAAGCAACCATCACCTTACTAGCAACTCCTTGCTCAGCACTGGCTTCATCACAGCTGTGGCACAGCTACCTAGCACAGCCATCTCCTTGACCTGAGTAACCATCCTTGTACTTTTTTTGGTGGTCATCCTTCCTGGATGAATCATTCTTCCTGGAACCTAACTTTCCAGTTAACACTCAAGGTAACTATTAGATCCCAGTTGAGTTGCCACTAACCATCAAAACCATTTAGGGGCCTAGATGCTTTTTCAACATGTCTCAAGACTATATCTCCTTAAGTCATATGATCCCTAAGAAAGTGGTGCCAGATATCTATGTGCTTTATTCGGGTGTGTTGGATAGGATTGTTGGCTATTTTGATTGCACTTTCATTATCACACAAAAGAGACACTTATTTCAAATTGACTACATAATCCTTCAAGGGTTGCCTTATCTAAGCAACTGAGCACAACCACTACCTGCGGAGATGTACTCCGCTTGAGTGGTGGATAGGGCTATGGAATTTTGTTTCTTGGATGACCATGATATTACCAAAAAATTGGCATGCGCCGGAGGAACTTTTCTATCTACCTTGCACTCCGTATAATTCGATTCCAAATATCTAACAAGATCAAAACTAGCACCCTTGGGATACCACAAACCTCGATTGGGTGTATGAACTAGATATCTCAAGATTCTCTTAACAGCCACAAGATGACACACCTTAGGAGTGGCTTGAAATCTTGCACACACTAAGCATAATGTTGGGCCTAGATGCACAAACATAAAGTAGAGAGCCAAGCATGGACCGATATATCTTTGGATCCACAGCCTTACCTTCCTCGTTGAGGTTGAGATGCCCATTAGTTTGTGTTGGAGTATGAATTGGCTTGGCATTCACCATGTCAAACTTCTTGAGCGTGTCCTTATGTACTTGCCTTGGCTGATAAAGGTTCCTTCTTGTAGTTGCTTGACTTAGAGTCCAAGGAAGAACTTCAATTCACTCATCATGGACACCTCAAATTTATCAGCCATCATCTTGCCAAATTCTTTGCTAAATGCATTGTTAGTCCGTCCAAATATGACATTATCCACATATATTTGGCAAAGAAAATGCTCATCATCAATGAACTTATTGAACAATGTAGAACCTGTCTTTCCAATTTTGAAGTCTTTCTTGACTATAAAATCCCTAAGACACTCATACCGTATTCTAGGAACTTGTTTGAGGCCATATAATGCCTTATGGAGTTTAGAGACATGGTTAGAAAATCTAAGATCTTCAATATTGGGAGGTTGCTTTACATAGACTAGTTCATTGATTTTATCATTTAGAAATGCATTCTTGGCATCCATTTGATAAACCATGATATTACGATGATTAGAAAATACAAGCAAGATTCTAATAACTTCTGGTCTAGCAATGGGGCATAAGTCTCCGACGAGTGTGTACCCTTGGGCCAAAAGTCTAGTCTTGTTCCTCACAACTTGTCCATCTTTATCTTGTTTGTTGTGGAAGACTCACTTGGTGCCGATGACGTTTTGACCTGGTCTTTCTAAAGTGTCCCAACTTGATTGCACTCAAAGTTTTTGAGCTCTTCATGCATGGAGTTCACCCAATCCGGATTCTAAAGAGCCTTATCTACCTTGGGTGGCTCCAAAGAGAAAACAAACGAGTAATGTTCACAAAAATTTGCAACATGATAGCAAGTTTAAGTTCCTTTACGCATGTCACTAAGGATTTGATCGATCGAATGATCCCGTTGCAAGTTCCTAAATATCCTCGGATGATCCGATTGTACTTGGGCTTGGACTTGAGATGGAGCTGTGTTTCGATTTGAGATTGAGCCCCGTCATTTCAGACTTGGGTCGCCCCCACATCAGCTTGGCAAAGGGTATAATACTTGGTGATGAAAGATCCCCGTACCCGATACCCGCCTCTTCTAATTTGCCCGTTACCCGTACCCGTTTACCCGCCGGGTATTTTTTCCCCGTCCCCGTTACCTGTCGGGTATCGGGGCCCCGGCGGGTATTTGTACGCGGTAAAAAATGGGCTAGTTGTGGGTTAAAAAGACTATGGGTTGTGGGCCTATGGGCTGAATTGTGGTTAAAAATTATTTTTTGTTTGATTTTGTGCCGCAGACCCACATGTCATAGGTACTAATGGGTACCCATTTGGTATCGAGGACAGGTAACAGGGTCCCATCCCCGTACCCGGTTTACCCGGTGGGTAACAAAATTTGCCCATTAGTATCCCCGTGGGTAAAAGATTTCCCCATACCCGGTTCCTAAACGGGTAAATCCCCGCCGGGTATCGGGTATCGGGTACCCATTGCCATCTTGACCCCCACACTTTGGATCTCCTCATGTGTTGATGTGGGAGGCTCCACTTGAATTGATGACGTACTTTTCTTTACCTCCATTGGCATCACTTCTCATATTGACATATTCTTCATGGCATTCGCCAGCTCATCATCACCTACATCAATGGGAATACTTTTCACTTCAGAACCATTAGTCTCATCAAATTACATGTCACACATTTCTTCAATTATACATGAAGTATTTGAAAGGGTTAAGGCTATCGACTAGAGAGGGTGAAAATGTGATTATCAAAATATATAACCAAATCAAATTCTATGCATACTAGCAAATAAGAAATGCAGCAAAAGCAAGTATGAAGGGATGGAAATTATCACAAAAACAATAGAGACAAAGAATTGTTGTCAAAGTTCAAGCCTTTGGTGGGGCTCTATGTCCCGGTTGAGGAATTTTGATCCAATGATCTAAGCTGGCACCGCACGTGTTCCTTCCTCAAAAGTTATGCGATGCGAAGCCTCCATTCACTTGTGGCAGCTCTTCAACTTGAGGTACGTGAGCTCCAAAACCTCACAAACTTGATGAGGCGCTTCACACTTCTTCTTGAAGGCTGTCAATGAATCCTGGCCGTCTAGGAGACGTCAATCTTCAAGAGTAACAAAATTCAATCAAGTTGGCTTGGAGATGAACTCTTGCTTGATGCTCAACTAAGGTTCAATCTCTTTCTCTCAAAGATTTTCCCACAAAGAATATAGCTTTGGCTTGAGGAACTGTGGTTTGAGGCTTAGGAGAGCAGGTAATGGATGTTTCAAAGAGTTACTAGAGCAAAGAGGATTGGGGTATGTATAGCCCACCCTTCAAAAACTAGTCGTTATACAAAAAAACAGAAGAACTCGATACTTCTGACTTGAACTCAGAGGTTTTGACATTTTGAGACCAACGGCTATACTGCTATCCAGAAATAGATCTTGGAATATCCAGAAGAAATTCGGAGGTTCTGAATTTCTAAGCACAACGGACAGATGTACATGTCAGAGGTTCCAACATGTAACTCGACCCTTCTGGGATATAGAGTTGCCTTAACAGGACATCTCCAGAATAGACATCCGGCAGCTCCGACATGTACTAAGAACTTTCGAGATTTCAAACAACTTCAAAGAGATTTCACAAAACAAAAGCTCAGAGGTTTTGGTAAAGATCTCTGACAGTCCAAGATTTTGAAAAGAAGTCCTTAATAGACTCGGCGCATCCAAGAAACTTCCGGTTGCTCCGACATTTGAGCACTTAAGATATTGGCAATTTCAGAACTAAAACTCATAGGGTCTGGAAATAAACTCGGATATTCTAGGATTTCAAAGGGAAGTCCAAAGCAGAGACTTGGGGCATCCGGAAAACTTCTGGTTGCTCCGACATTAGAGCACACAGGACTTGGATGTTTTCAGAACCTAAACTCAGAGGCTCCGGGAAAATCTCAGATGTTCCGACTTTTGAAAATTCAAATAGGAAGGGCAACTCGGAGGTTCCAAGTTCCCTGACCCCACACACAGAACTAGATCTCGGATACTCCGAGATTGATCTTGAAGGTTTCGACTTCTATTAAAAAGGTGTGTAAAGATATTACAAAGGCCTCTTTGAATTTTGAAATTGATTCCTAATTGAGCTCTTAGCAAGGCACTCTCACCAGCAACTTGATCTCAGTCCAACTTAATAGTATGGCATGTCCTAAACTCAATGTGGATTCAATGAATCACGAAAAGAGCTAGAAAAAATGTACTTAAATCTCTAATTTCTTCAAGCCATCCTTCCATTAGAAATTTTAGAGGTCACCAAGCTGGTTAAACCACTCTTCATGGAACTAATAACCTGATCATACTTGATGCAAATTTAAGCTCCTTAATCATTTTCTCATTAATCACCAAAACTCACTTAAGGGACCTAGATGCACTTTCAGTATTGTTGAAGACTCGATAGGCGTGCTGATTCAATGCATAACCAAGAAAGAATCATTCATCACATTTGGGAGCAAACTTAGAAAGCCTTTGCTTTTTGTTAAGGATATAACACTTTCCCCTGAAGATGCAGAAGTAGGAAAAAATTTGGCTTATTCCCAAAGATTAGCTCATATGGTGCCTTCTTCAAGAGTCGATGGAGATAAAAATGGTTAATAGCATGACAAACAGTGTTGATAGACTCCACCCTAAAACGGTCAGAAGTTTTGTATTCATCAAGCATTGTCCTTGCAATTTCAATAAGTGTGCAGTTCTTCCTCTCCATTACTCCATTTCGTTGCGGTGTGTAGTCGGAGAAGAACTCGCGCTTGACACCTTCATCGAGGAACTCTTCAATATGGGTGTTCTTAAACTCAGTTATGTTGTCACTCCTAGCATTCTTGATCTTCATCTTGAATACATTTTGAGTTCAAGTTGAAAATTATTGAAGATCTTGTGTGTCTCTCCTTTGTCATGCAAGAAAAACACCCAACTATAGCAAGAAAAGTCATCAGCAATAACAAACCCATAGGAGTTACCTCATATGCTTACATAGGTGATGGAACCAAGTAATTCCATGTGAAGTAGTTTGAGTGGCTTGGTTGTTGCCATGACATTCTTCATGAGATATGGTCCTCTCACTTGTTTCCCGGCTTGGCAAGCACTACAAAGGCAATCTTTGTCAAATGTCATATTTTTTATGCCAAGTATGTAATCACCCTTTAGAAACTTGTCGAGGGTCCGCATTCCCCCATGAGCTAACATTCTATTCCATACCCACCCTAAAGAAGACTTTGCCAACAAGCATGTTTGTATGCATGAATTGTTAGAGGAAATATCTACCAAATACAAGTTACCTTTCCTAAATCCTTTGAATACCAAGGAGACAAGTTACCTTTCCTAAATCCTTTGAATACCAAGGAGTGGTCATCGCTCTTAGTCGCAAAGACTCCATGCATGGTGAGATTGCACTTAAGATCAAGGTCATAAGGTTGTAAGATGGAAATCAAGTTATAGTTCAAGGATTTCACAAGCAAGACATTGCAAATTTATAGGTCATTTGGTATAGAAATTTTACCTAATCACATTACCGTCATTTTTGCATTATCTCCAAAGGTGATGTTCTCATATGGTGATCTTCTACTATCAAATGAATGAACATGTCTTTTCCTCTGATCATGTGGTTGGTGTATCCACTATCAAGCACCCAACTTTTCCTGCCGGAGATGTAGTCCTATAAAACAAGTTCAAGCTTATTTAGGTACACATACCTTCTTGGATCCTTGAGAGTTAGTGATAAGAGTCTTTGGAACCCAAACAGAACTCTTTCTAACATGATCACCAATCTTAGTATAAAAAACATGGCTTGAACCTTACCATCATTGCTCTTTCTAAGCATGTAAGGGGCATCCAAATTATCAACAAATTTAAGATGACTCCTTTTAGCTGAATGACCATCAAAGATGGAATATTGCACTTGCTTCTCCTTTGCTTGCACGAACTTAGTCTTGGGGTATTGTCAGGGCATATATGCCTTACTGTTGTCATTGAACCTGGGGGTAAGCCCAAACCCTCATGACTGAAGTTCTCAACTTGATGGCTCAAAATCTCCTTGAGGATTTTACTACTCTTGTAGCATTTGAGCAATCCTTTGATTGAGTTGAGCCTTCAACCTAGCATGCTCACTAAATAATTTGGGGTTAGAGAAACTAGCAATATCAGTTAGAGCAATAGTATGTGATTTCTTAGGTAGTGAAGCACAATTAGGACATTATATCTCTACACTCTCTTGAAATGGATTGGATTGCTTGTCAACAAGAGAGATACTTGCCTTGAGAATATCATGAGATACCTTAAAAGTATCATAATCTTGTTTGTTCTTGATGTTGTCAAGTCAAAGATGTTTATGAACACTCCTAAACTTGTCATGAGACTTTTCAAGTCTATTATATGAGACCTTAAGCTCCTTATGCTTAAGGGTTAGGGCCACATTTTTCTCTTTCTCCCTCACAAGCTAGCAGCTTCTCTTGCCTCTCAAGAGTAGCAATAAGAGCATAATAGTTAGGCATACTCAAATCATCAAGATCATCATCAAGCAAATCAGCATCACTACCATCGTAGGTAGGAGACTTGGTGATTCGTGATAATTTTGACCCTTTTATCATAAGACAATGTGTCTCCTCATCGCTTGAGTGATCAAAAAGGGACTTAGGGGTCTTGCCATGGCTGTGTCGGTGACTCCTGCATCTTGATGGGAGTCGGAGCTGGAGCATGATTCATCAGAATCCCACTCTTGATCAATATGAGCTTGAGCCTTGCAGCGATTCTTCTTGACGAATTTGCCCTTTCCATGTCGCTCCTTCTTTTTGCACCCCTTCTCCTTCTCATCCTTCTTGTCCTTCTTGTTGGGAATTGACAATGAAGTGTCTCATCTTGCCACACTCGAAGCATGCCCTCTTGGTGAGTTTCTTCTTCGTGTCCTTTTAATACTTTTGGCTTCTTCCATTCCTAAGAGCTTGCCAATACCACTCTTCTTGAACATCTTGGAGAATCTTTTCACAAATAGAATGATATCCTCTTCATCAAGTTCTCTTTCTTCATCGCTTGAGTCATCCTCGACAATGTATTTTGTCCTCAAAACGATGTTCATCTTGAGGCTTGAGTTGGAGGCCACGAGTTCTTCCTTGTAATGGATCGTCATCTCATGAGCAATGATTCTTCCAAGAATCTCAGTGAGAGTCAACTTCTTGAAGTCATCCCTCTCACGGATGAGCATCACCAAGTATTCATACTTGGGTGAGAGAGCTCCTAACATCTTCTTGATGGTGAAGTGGTCATTGATCTCTGGGCACCCAAAGGACTTGAGCTCGTTTATAATGTGATTGAAGCGAGTGAACATTTCATTCATATTCTTATTCTCCATCATAGTGAAGTGGTCGAGCTTTCTTGTTAGAACATTGAGCTAGGACTCTTTGACGGATCCCTCGTGGATCTGCATGAGCGTGTTCCATATCGTCTTGGCGTCCTCAAGAGTGCTCACTTGGTTGAATTAATCCAGGCTCAATGCGTTAAAGATGGAATTCACCGCATGGGCATTGAGGTGGATGTTTTGGTGATCACCATCAGTGAGTTCACATTCATTGAGCACTGCATAACCATCAACAACAATATGACATAAGCCATTAAATGCATCTTCGTTTTGTATTTCCAACTATCACAGTTTCAACCATCAAAGTATGGACCTCTCTCCACATGCATCCTCTCACTATTAGACATTCTATCTCTCCAGGTGGTGAGATCCAAGAAATGAGAGCACGAGGCTCTAATACCAATTGAAAGAATTTAGGCTATGATACTAGAAGGGGGTGAATATGAGATTAACAGAAACTAATCCCAACACAAATTCTACAAAACTGTCTCTATAACACTACGTAAAACCTAGCATGCTAGTTATCAAAACAAGTATAAAGAAGTGCAAGGAGATAACCACACGAGAGACACGGGATTTTTTGTCAAAGCTCAAGCCTTTGGCGAGGCTTTATGTCTCCATTAGGGAAACTTGATCCAACAATTGAAGCCGGCACCTAACCGTGCTCTTTCCTCAAAAATTTTACCTATGTGAAGCTTCCCTTTTCTTGTGGTAGCTCTTCACCTGTGGTAGGCGAACTACAACATTCACAAACTTCTTCGCTTCTTCACAAGCTTGAGGACTCCCGAGCGACACATAACCATCTAGGAGACGCCAACCTTCAAGAGTAATAGGAACTTGGTCTCAGCTTTGAGGCGATCCCTTACTGAAATGCTCAATGGAAATTCAATCTGTATCCTCAAGATTTATCCTTCTCATAGATTCTCAAAAGATCCAGACAGCAGGAACTCAACTAGACAGAAGCTCTAGAAGGTTCCAAATATTCCAGACGAGCCTCACTCGGAGGGTTCGAGTCAACACTTAGTGTGCTAGAACCTACTCTCATACAGACTCGGAGGCCGACTGGTCCAGATATTCCAGGTAGAAACACTGAAGTTTGGTGTAGAGAGTTTTCTAAAGACTTTTAGAATAGATTTCTTTTGAGCACTTAGCAAGTTATCTCCTTCCATGCTATGGACTAGCTCTCTTCCCTTTATAGTACAGTTGTCATGTATTCAATGTGATCATTGGATCACTAAAAGGACTAGAAAAAGTCCTTAAGCTTCTCGATTCCATGTCATCTCTTTTTCAATCTTTTGAGGAGTCATCGACGTTTGTTTTAACTTGTCTTAGTACTAAGTACCTAATCAATATCTGAAACACATATTAGTTACTTAATTATTTTTCAATTAATCATTAAAACTTAGAGGGTTAAAGTACTCTTTCAGAGAGAAAAAGAGTATGTATGTGTATAAGAGGAGCAGGGTTCGGTGGTTAGGGTAGCACTAGCATGATAGTACTATCTAGACTAGCCACTAGCTATTTTAACATCTCATACCATCTTTTTAGTCACCGATCATACCTGTTGAGTTTGTGTCGAATATGTGTACGAGTGGGTTACGAGTTGGACTAGAGAAAGCGTAGTACTGTATTAGGATACCACAGGGAGTCCTAATAGGATACGGATAGAGTTAGAATTGGACTCATGTATCCTGACCTCCTATATAAGGAGGGGGACACCACACAATGTAACCAAGCCAACATATTGTAACTTGAATGATAGTTAATCAAAGGGGAGGAGCGCCCATAGTCAAGCCCCGTAGACGTAGGCCTCGTGGCCGAACCACGTTAAAAACTTCGGTGTCTCTTATTGCCAAATTCTGCGGTGTCTCGATTTAGATCTACGCTTCCGCGTGTGGCCTCGTGCGGCGGTGGCCCGAGGCCGAGCGGATGGCCTAGCGTGCGGCCCGAGGCCGAGCGGACGGCCTAGCATGCGGCCTAGGCGGGGCGGCCTGGTGCGCTGGGGGGCCCGGCCAGCGGGGCGACCCAGGCGGGGCGGGGCACCGGCCCAGCCGCGGGCGCCGCGGCCCAGGCGGCGGCAGGTCGGCCCAGCCGGGAGCAGGAGGCCCAGCGGGCGGCGGCGGGACGGCCTAGGGGGCGGAGGCGGCCCGGGGTGGCGCGGCCGGCCCAGGAGCGGCCCGGGACGGGCCCAGAGGGGCAGCAAAGGCCCGGGGAGAGCTCGGGGGGCCCGGGAGGAGCCCGGAAAGCCCAGGTAGGGCTCGGGGAGACCCAGGAGGGGCCCAGAACGCGTGGGGGAGGCCCAGGACGCGTTTTGGAAGGTTTTTCCAGCCAAATTTCGGGATTAAATCTGTTTTTTGCTCCAATTTGAAGTGGATTCTGAATTTTGGAATGAAAGGGACTCGGAATAGGAGTCTGGCTTGGATTTGAGAGTCCAAGGACTGCTATATAAGAAGGGGTTGAGGGGAGGCTTCAACGGACAAGATCTCAGGAGTTGAAACTTACAGGCAACCTGAAAAACACGTGATCCGGAGGAGCAGAGTACTTGGTGGTCCGGAGGTGAGGCGCGGGACTCGGCATCAATTGTGGACAAATTGATGGAGGAAAAAGCAGCGGAGTTAGAAAAAATGTGGGCTGGCTACTCAGGAGATCTTCGACCAAGGCTGCGGAGGCTCGACACGGGAATTGTGGCGAGACGTGTGGCTGAAGGCACATGGCAGTAGAGATGGTCTGGAAAGACCGTCCAAGGAAAGATGAGGCAATTATGAATTTGACTCAGTGAGATGATTCGGGATATGGCTGTGAAGTTTCTTCAGAATGAAGAAGAAAGTACAGTTGCAGGTGGAGTCATGATGGAGTCAGGGAGTAGCAATGGAGTCTCATCGGTGGTTCAGGACATTGAGCTGCAAAGGTGAATCTCAAGTCCAAGATGCACGGAGGTTCGAACAAGACATCTTCAGGGTGGCGAAGGACATATTTGCCAAGGTAAAGTTTGTTGAGTTTGTGTCGAATATGTGTACGAGTGGGTTACGAGTTGGACTAGAGAAAGCGTAGTATTGTGTTAGGATACCACGGAGAGTCCTAGTAGGATACGAATAGAGTTAGAATTGGATTTATGTATCCTGGCCTCCTATATAAGGATGGGGACACCACATAATGTAACAAGCCAACATATTGTAACTTGAAAGACAGTTAATCAAAGGGGAGGAGCACCCGTAGTCAAGTTCCGTGGACGTAGGCCTCGTGGCTGAACCACGTTAAAAACGTCGGTGTTTCTTGTTGTCAAATTCTGCGGTGTCTCGGTTTAGATTTACGCTTCCGCGTGTGCCTTGTGATTTCGCAATAATACCTTACACACAAATGAAGTAACCCGTGCTCGCCAAAAAACTCAGGTTTCTTACTCATCTGCAGTGCAAGCATTTGGGAAAACTGAAATACATGGTCTAGGAGCACTTTGAAACTGATCTTCCAGATTCGGATAATAAAAAAGGGCCCAGATCAGATGCCTGGATAAACAACAACCACATCGAAAAGCAGTTACTTCTGATAAACATGGTTCAGGAATTCCATCGCCTCGCTTTGCCTAAACGAGCATGCAGTGTTCCTCTACGTCGAAGCACAGAGGCACTGCTTTGCGTTCATTAAAATTTCCTCTATGATTATCACTTAATTACACATTAAAATTATCAACAACAAGACGGAAGCTTGATTACCAACAACAAGACGAAAGTTTATGCGACCGCGTGGCGGCAACGTAAGGCCTTCTTGCGTATCCATATGGAGTAATAAATTATACAACATGAGCATGCACTTCTGTTTGAGATGACACTCGTGATTGATTAATTATGCATGACAATCCAAGATGCATCATGCTCTCGCGAATTCACCTTTGGAATCATCTCTTCTTTGTCTCCTTTTTTTTCTAAATCTTCTCTTGAGCCAGAACTAGTGATATGTGATGAAATCGGCATATGATTTTAGCATGGACACCTAGTCTTGATTTGGCGAATCAAGTATTAATATCTTACAAAATCTCCTTCTTTAGACCATTACAAAATCTGTTCTTGACAAGAAAGCAATGCCACTTGGTTGGGCATCCATTATATATATATATAGGTGACGGAATCATTTGCAGCTTAGGCCGGCGAGTTGGGGAGTTAGTTCTGGGGTTTGTTTTAAGGGACAGGGCCAATAGCAACAAGGCCAGTTGCATCAAACTCCCAAGCTCATCTCTTCATCTGCAGCAATTTTACTTCAGCGAGCATGCTCATCTGCTCATCTTTCTTGCGCCAAGGAAATGATCGATCCAAGTAAAGATATCATCTCAGCCTCCAAAAGAGAGTGAAGATATCATTTAGTGTGGCAAGTTCGCTTTTTCGTGTTACGTGAGTTCGCTTTTGCGCGTTACGTGTTACCACGAAACAAGTATGCTTCAGAGGCCTACTTGAAAACACGGAAGAAGTTCAGGGACCACGAGTGCACTATGCTCCTTTTTATCCCATTTACATAAGCAAACCTACAGTTACTCATATTGCACCCCAGGATGAACTGGTATCATGCAGGAAGCTGTGCATTGTGCCACATTGGCACACTTTAATTTAAGCATTAGCATAAACATGGCTGGACCGAAATCAACTGGCCCACTTCCCTTAAAGAAGGGAAAAAGATAGGGTAAACAAAAGAACAGGCCAAAGCACAATATACTTGATGAATACATAATTAACCAGATGCAAGTTTTGACATTGAAGCACTCAAGCTACCATGCGTTATACATATGAACTCAGCAAATTTAAAGCAGAGCAGAGAGCAGAAACCAAGGGGAACTGAAGGAGGTAAAGGCCCCTGGGTGGCCAATGGCAGGCCTGCATAGTGCTCTATCCAGTTCGTCCACAAGCTCCATGCCAGCGACAACACACAGCACACATCCTATCTCCATCTTCATGCGCAGCGGCGACGAGACCGTGGGCCGGGGGGGCATGAACAACCAGATGGAGACATGTACAAGGAAGAATCAACCACCCAATGTTGGGACACGTCCCCTGGGCCTGGAACCACCAGAAGCTGAAAGCTCAGGGAGCTTTGCAATGCTACCATTCGGATCCTGACAGCTGCAATACCACCTAACTCTGTAACCTGCAACTGAAAAACCCACCACCATGTTGTCATCTCCTCCACTTTCGCACAGGGACGACAATCGGGCAAGAGCCTGATGCACATACGCACTGCTTTCTTTGTTAACAAAAAAGAGGTGATTGTGTCCCTCCTCTCATTTTCTGTTCCCAGGTAAGATGTCACAGTGGTCAGTGTGCCAACCGTCGATGGCTGAAGGATCCTTCTCAAGCTAGATCTTGCTGTGCCTGCGCGATATTTTGCTTTCTGTATTGACCAATCTTGGCACGCTGATTCTTGTATCTATGCGCTCATGCGCTCCGGTTGTTCACTGCACACGGTTTTGGCATTATGCGCATGTGCCGTACTGTTCCAGCAAAATTCAACTGATCTTCAACTGACCCAACAGCAACCTACAACTTCATGCATGGAATCAGATTTGCTATGAACTGTGGATAAGGACATGTCCTGTGAGGTGGCACCTTTTTACTTACACTTGCTTCCATAATGGGGAAAACAGGGTTCCCCTTCAATGACTCCACACCTCGATTCGTTTTCCCTAGTACTGTAGGATATTATAAAGTCAATAAAATGATCGACAGAAAGGGTAATCTTCAACTGAAAGCACATCAAAGCTCAAAGAAAATATATTAACTTATCTGTTTTATCAGCCTGCTGAACAGCGATTATTCCCCCTTGCTACAACACAGTTCAGAGATGATGCACAGCTGGTACCCGCACTCCTTTCTTCACATCGCTAACAGTGTGAACAAAAATGTACATAATGGTTAGCACGTTGTGTTCAGCTTGACCTATTCACAGTACCAAACCATTGACAAACTGAGACACCGGAATAAATGTGTAAGAGCAACAGCACTTGTAAGTTGTCGAACAACAGTGGTGGGGAACCAGCACAACTACATCCTAGTATTGTCGAACTGTATTATATGCGGTAAGAATAGAAATGCAGTATTAGTCACTGAAAGCTAATCAGAGACATCGCAAACTCAAACATCCTGAAGCTTCAAGCTAAGGATGCCATAGTAGCCATTGAGAAACAGAGAGTTTTTAATTTACTATAGACAAAGTAATAAAACAACAGTTGAAGTCAGGAGACAACTAAACCGAAGACCATGAGCACAAAACAAAAATGTTTGAGAGTCTGAAAGCTATGATATTTGGGAGTTGCTACCAGTACACATGTTACAGAAAAAAAGTTGCATATTCATTAACTCATGTAACACGAACAAAAAACATGAGGCAAACATGATGTGCCAGTCGGAAGTTTGCAAATCATATTTGGCCAACCAGGCTGTGAGACTACAAGACAAAGATCTCAAGAATTTTGCAACTCTGACAAAAGCAAAACACTGTTGGAGTGTTGGGTCATAGTATTTGATAAAACCAAAGGATTATATTACCCTTTAAGAATAAAATTGTTTGCAGCAAATAGAAACAAGTAGAGAAGGAAAAAAACAAGACAAAGACATCAGCATATGGTGTGATCAAGAAAAGGGCATTATGCTGCCCTGCTGAAATCCACAACTATGATTATCTCCACAAAGCACTGTTTTATCGATGCAGTATGGTGTGAAGTGTGAATAACTCATTAGTTGTAACAACATGTGTGCATCAGGGCATTTTTATATCTTCACCTGGATAAAGTTAGAGATGTATAATTTATAAGAAGAAGAAGAATATAACAGTAACATTTCAGGACCAGAATCAGTCCAAAATTCACTTATCCACATGAGTGTTAATTTCCGTGTGTATAGAAGTACATCAAAAAGACCAGAATACAAATTTGAATGGTCATAGGCTCATAATCATAGCAACTTGCTGCACTTAATTATTTGTTCTTGTTCCCATTGCACATTGTGGCAGAGGAAAACAGCAGCACACCTCAACTTACTTTAACAATTCCAATTTAGAGTGTTAAATGACAAATTTCAAAAATTGTGAAATGCACTCATCAATTATTAACTTGTTTATCTCCATGAACTAGCCGAGTAACTACAAAACTAGCAATTGAGGTAAAGGCATTAAGTCAGTCATGTCAAACACTGTGCTTGCAAAAGGAAGAAAGAGCGTACGAGAGGACCCAAGGTTAGGAGATAAAGCAAGATGCTGCTCCACTTGTGAAGCCATGAGATACAGCAAAGCTAGTTGTAGCAAGCATGCATAGAGTAAGCTTTGGACGCATGCTCTGTAAGTGGTCAACGAAGGGATATGCAGAGGGAGGAGCACATGCCACAGATCGTGTCAGGTGGAATCAAACTAGGGTGGAGACTTGGCATAAGGTAAGGGTACGTCATCTATAATGCAATATCATTTAGGCAGTGAGATCGGCTAGCAACGTTATTTTGCGATGTTGGCCATTAGAGCTAAAGATCAGACAAACCTATCGGTGTTCCCTTACAATCTGATGTCTGCTGCTTATTTTCAAGCAATATTCTACAGAGCTGTTAGCGAGTTGCTATCTCACTTAGTGATAATGTGGTATATGACCTTGTAAGTGGTTTGACAATGTAAAAAATACGAATGACAAAATGTGCAACATAAATGACCATGAGGACATATTGTATTTCATACAAATGATCGAAGAAAAGCACAGAACTCAAAACATATAAATATCTATCCTGAGCGGCATATGCATTTACCAGCCAAATTACTAAATTGGACTGCTATGCATATAGCTTTTGCAGCACAGCTGTCTCTTCTACATGTGCCATTGATCAAGGCCATAGCAACCACTATTTCAAACAGCATTTTCAAGTATAAAAAATGAATCACAACTAGCATGAGGGCAAGTTGCATTGGTCACGCAATGGTACATAGAAAATTATGGCTGCATTTTCATATTTAAAAATGGTCTTTTTTTACAGTGGCATTATAAAAATTTCCCGAATAAGGGAATACGTTTCTACAATCTTTTTGAACATCAATGTCTCAAATGGTTCGTTAGCACCCGTACAGTCACTAGATGCACTAACAGAAAAAAAGGCAGCAGCCAGCTACAATCTAAGAGGTAACTATTAGATTGAATGATACTATGATTATACGAGGTCGAAACAGGTAAAATCAAATTATGTTCTAATTCACAATATCTGGCCATCTAATGGCATTGCTCTCCATGAGGGAATTTTTGGATGCTGACCTCTTTAAGCTCTTACCAGAGGAATCTTTGGCCCTCCCAAAGTTCTTGACTGGCTTCTTTAATGACGTTGTACAGTTTTGCATATTCTGCTGTCTAGTGTTCCTTAAAGACATAACCGCATCAAGAGCCTTGTGCAGTGCCTCTTTAGCAATTTTATAGAGCTCGGAGGATGTTGAACCCTCTTTTGCACATTTGATTGCATCATAGCAAAGATCGTTGTACCTTGCAGTTGAAGGATCCTCACAGTATCCCCTTAGATCAATGTAGTTATCCAAGGTGACAGTACTTTTTGCATGTTTTGTCCAGCGTTTCAACACACAAGCCTTTGGAAGGAAACGTACTCCTTCAATGATGAAAACTCGAAGAGCATGCCTGCACAAGATTCCACAGCTCTCGAACAGGCAACAACTGCAACACACTGTACTTTGATCTGGACTGAAAGAGACAGTATGTGCCTCCTCATCACCATCATCTACTGTGACAAGGTACTTGTGTAACATTCCATCCTCAAGCCTTTCTGCATGGTACCCAAAGCACTGAACAAATTGCTCCTGAAACATGTCAAACACTGTCCTAGTGAAAGCTATACTCGCTTGTTTTTCCACTGGCGAAGCAGTCCTCAGTGCTGGCATTTGAAACATTGTCAGATAATCCGCCTGAGCTTCTTTCGCATTGGAATTACAAATAGCTTGTCCAAGTTGCCAGATAGCCACCCGCAATTGGGTCTTGGACGAGAAGTACTTATCAATAATCTTCTCAAGAATTTCACAGCTTTGTGGAAGCAGGCACGTGGCATGAAATGCCTTCTTCGTGTATGCAGGGGCCCATTGTTGGCGAATATCGTAAAGAGACTGCAAAAGTTCATTATTTCTGAAGCCATACTTTATGAGAACTGATTTCCAACATGATTCAAATGATTCTTCTATTCTGCATTCATCAATACACTTTCTCAGATCAGATACGAAATGGTCTAGTTCTGGATACATACTATGTAACTCCTCCTTGACAGTGCCTAAGATATGCTTCTCACAGAAAATATGATGGGTGTCAGGTAATACCTTGGCAGCTGCAGCTGCCATCCCTTGGTTCAGCTCTGTTACAAAGGAAATAGGAGGCCTTACATGCATTGCTTCAAGCCATTTTTCAAATAACCATGCAAATGATTCTTCAGATTCGTCAACAAGTAGTGCGCAGCCAAAAACAACAGGCTGCACATGATGATTGACACCTGAAAATATGACAATAGGTATATGCTCCTTGTTGTTCCTGTATGCTGTCTCAAACCTAACAGCATCACCAAAGTGGTAATAAGCCATTCTAGCGTTAGCGTCAGCCCAGAAGATATTGACCGTGTGCTCATTCTTGTCAAGCTGCACAGCATAGAAAAATGCAGGATCCTCAGCCTGTGCCTTCTTAAGATATTCAATCAGGCTTTGAGCATCCTCTGGCCCCAAATCATTATACCGGATCTCTCTAGGAGGCTGAGAATCTTGGCCGTTCAATAGGAGATTACGTGTGTCAGCGAAGTTCTTTGCAATGACAAGTATCTCACCTTGTGAGCGAACACAGCGAACTCTGCTTGGTGGTGCAGGGTTCAGCTCATGAGTGTGCTCTACGATGAGTTTGGAGACCATCCAGACATCTCTGTCCTTCCGAATTATCTCAAACAGTGCATCACAACCATCCTTGGAGGCACCCGAGGCTTGCACTCTCTTGGTATCCTCTCCATTGCTCTCCCGCCCTGAATGGTACCGGTGCCTTGAGCACACAAGCTTCAGCATCTTGAGTGACTCATCTTGTGACTTTCGGGACTGGCGCACGCGAACTTCAAATCCCACACGGATGGCATATGAGTAGTAGAATGTCTTGGCAGATTCAAGGGATTCAAACTCCATACCAATGTAAGGATCAACCACAGTGTCATTCTCAGTGGCAATATAGTGCACTACACTGGGCATCCCAACCTCATGGTTATGCTCCTTGACAAGCTTGGTAGCAACCCACTTGTTATCACCTCTGCGGAGCACTTCAAGCATGGCGTTGCAGCCCTCCCTGATGGAGGCAGGCCTCTTCCTTGTCTTTTTCCCCGCAACAACACGCTTCTCCTTGCTGAACCCTTCCTTTGAGCAGACAAACCTTAACATGATGATGGACTCACTGCACTTGGACTTGCGGGACCGAGCAATGCGGACGGAGAACCCAACACGGCCGGCATAGGCAATGTAGAAGGTCTTGGCAGCCTCTCCGGACTCGAATTCCATCCCCACCCGAGGCTCGAGGCAGGGGTCAGCTTCGATCGGGAAGAGCTCCTTGCAGACGGACTGCGACTGGGCCGCTGGCACAGCGGCCGGCAGAGGATGTCCTTGGTGGTCAACAATCTGGACACTGTGCAACGGCATCTGGTCGACGCCGTGGACATGGGTGCTCACGCCGAGGGAGGCCCAGAAATTGATGCTGTCGTCCTCGAGCTCTACCGCCGCCGGCTCCATCATCGCCTGCCCCCCGACCTCCATTACCCTCGCCCCAAATCCCCTCCCCCGTCTCCTCTCCTCCACCACAATAGCAAATCAAGAACCAAGAACACGACTAGCTGCCGACTGCCGCCGCCACTCCCTGATGCCCAATCCAAGAACCAAGAAAGCAACTCCAGGTCCCCCTCTGACTCTGGCTCAGTGACGCCTCCCCACCTGGTGGGGAGAAGCAACACCCGAAGCTTTTGCCAAGAAACCGAAAGTGAAAAGTTCCAATTGCTGAAATGAGGAGCAAGAACCCTAGAAATTTGACTCGGTGTGACTAGGGATTCCAACGGAAATGCAAGGAAAGGAGGTCAATTGGGAGAGGAACGACGAAAGGCGATTACCTTTGGGGTGCTCGGCTGCTGCTGCTACGGTCTGCGGCCGGGAAGGGAGGGGAGATTGCCCGGTCGCCGGCGACAGAGCGGCGAGGAGACGCAGCGATTTGCTCTGGTTTGATCTTTCTGCTCTCTCTTTTTCTTGTTCGTTTTGGATTTCTCTAGTTTTTTGCCTGTGCGGCAGTGGACCCCAGTCCTCAGTACCATGTCATTCAACTCTCAGCATTTTAGTCGATTAAATCGAGCAAAGAAATCCAAAGCTGAAGGGTTTTCGCACAAACTTCGCATGAGTTTCGTGTAACTTTGCATTAATTTCACATGAAACGTTATAATTTTCATATGATTCATGTCGAATTTATGCATTCCATGGAGACTTGAATAGTAGAGCTATGGATCTTTTTCCATTTTTATTCATGAACAATAGTCTATGTTTGAACCTCGCAAAAAAAAATAGTTCATGTTTAAAATATAGTTACTTTTACTATGCAATTGTATGATTGGAAATGCGGTCTTATTCTGTATGCAGTTGCAAGAGTGTTTATCTATATGTGATTAGCATACACCATTGTAGCGTAAAGTCTAGACCTGTCAAAATACGTGGTATAGATTTGTCTATTGCTCGCTGAGAACTTATATCGTCTTAGAAAAATATATAATCTGTTATGATAATGTGCCACGTCCGTTCAAAAATATATGGAATTTTGAACATGGATATAGGCCCGCCCCGGTATGCAACTCTGATACTTTCTACTCCATATGCTAGTAAAATTCATAAAATTACAAACATTTTCGCCTACCCAAAGTAGGTAGGAATTTTACACGTCAGTTCTTAAAGTTATAGGAGTATTACTGCATGTTTTCTAAAATATTGTCTATTTCTAGAGCCAAATAGTAATAGGTAAATATGGCATTTTTCATAGTCTGGAATTGTGCTTAATTGTACCATTTTCTAAGAGCGCTGACGATTTCAGTCATTTCAGGTTGGAATGCCACGTCTTCGCAAAAAAAAAGGTTGGAATACCACGTCAGGTTGCGGACGGTGAAAGAAACAATATTTTGTTGGGACGATCTAAATAGGAACAAGAGTGTACGTATGGAGAATAGAACCAACGCAAACGTAGGCGCTAGGATCTTTCCTTATATTCTTTACTATATATTAAATGAGAGTTAGTGGTGTTGGTGATGATAGGTCACTCTCTCACACGCTGTTTGATCACTCGTTAATGGATATGATTTAGACGGTAACAATTTTGTAATATTAGATCACATCCAACAATCAATCACAGCTATAACCACCTGATCTTATCTATACTCAATCTTATCTATGCATGCGTGACAAACAATCACAGCTATAACTACTCAATCTTATCTTAAATAATAACACTAACAAATATATGTTAGATGGAGTAACAGCACTAACAAATAGCTGTGATTGATACATCTAGCAAACAAACAACTATTTGTTATTGCTGTTATTTAAGATCAGGTGCACTTTGAAGGTCCATCGTCGTGGTGGCATTTTAGACTCATTTAACCCCTAAGCTATTTAAATTAGGATCATTTTACCTCCATCCGGTTTCTGGAAATCACATCTAGAAGTTTTGAAAAAAATCTGAAAAAAATCCATACAAGCGGGTTGTGGGGTGAGGTATATACTTGTAAATTTTGGTTAAAAAAATGACCATTTACGACCTATGCAAATTTATTATTGCACGAATTTGTTTATTTTCACAGGTTGCAAATCCATATGTCTATCAATAATAGATGAAATTGAAGACACCATAATAATTCTTAAATTAAAAAAATTCGTAGATTCTCACGTTAATAAAAAAAAAGATATTGCACATATATAACATGAGATATGATAATGGTGGGGATTGATATCACAACAGTGGTAAGAATCCTTTGTAAATGGGAGTTCTAAATTTGACGCACAAATCTCTCCTGCAAACTGTCCGATCGCTCGTCAATAGTCAGGATTGAGACGGTGGCATTTTTGTAATATGCGTCCCTATTTTGCTCAACTAACTCGTATAAATATCTCTTCTCTAACTAACTCCTAACGTCCCCTTGTTTTTCTCAACTAACTCGTACGAATCTCTCTTCTCTAACTAACTCTGGCTTCCCTTATTTTTCTCTACTAACTCGCACAGATCTCTCTTCTCTAATCTTCTCTAACTAACTCCTAGCGTCCTCTATTTTTCTCAACTAACTCGCATAAATCTCTCTTCTCTAATCTATTCTCTAACTAACTCCTAACCTCCCCTGTTTTTCTCAACTAACTCGTACAAATCTCTCTTCTCTAACTAACTCCTAACGTCCCCGTTCTTCTCAACTAACTCACACAAATCTCTCTTCTCTAATCTCTTCTCTAACTAACTCATAATCTAACTCAATTTCAAAAAAAACCCACCCCAACCCGTGCTCTCTCTCCTCTCATTTCACCCGCCTCCCCTCCTAGCCGGGCTGCCCTAGCCACTGGCCAAGGGGAGGAATAGGAGCTCGGTCGGGGGAAGGAGAAGAAAAGGGAAAGAAGGAGGGGATGGAGGAGGAGGACAAGGAAGAAGAGGAAGAAGAAGAAGAAGAAGAAGGGAGGAAGAAGCTGCCGCCACCCCTTGCCACGTCGCCAGCGTTGTACGCCACCGCCCCGGTTGAGCTACCTCCCCTTGTAGTGGGCAGTTGGTGGTGATGGTGTGGTAACTCCAAATCCAACTCAATTTTGGGAACAAATAATAAAACACACTCTAACCCATGCTCTCTCTCCTCTCATCTCACCCACCTCCCCTCCTAGGTGGGTTGCCCTAGCCACTGACTAGGGGGAGGAAGAAGAGCTTGGTTTGGGGAAGAAGGGGAGCGAAGAAGGGGAAGGAGGAGGAGGAGAATGAAGAAGGAGTAAGAAGAAGAAGGGAGGAAGAAGTTGCTGCCGTCCCTTGCTGTGTTGCCATCGTCTCGGTTGAGCCGCGTCCCCTCTTAGTCAGGCTGCCCTAGCCGCCGGCCAAGGGAAAAAAGAGGAGCTCGGTTGGGGGAAGGAGAAAAGAAGGAAAGGGAAGGAGGGAAAGATGAATGAGAAGGAAGAAGAAGAAGGGATGAAGAAGGAAAATTTTTAGATTTGGTCAAATTCGAGATTTTTGTTGCAAAGGTAGTCCTTAA
This sequence comes from Stipa capillata, assembly GCA_019208055.1. Lineage (NCBI taxonomy): Eukaryota > Viridiplantae > Streptophyta > Magnoliopsida > Poales > Poaceae > Stipa > Stipa capillata. Next base: position 73,443 of record JAGXJF010004845.1, read on the forward strand.
TTAATCCGTGTATGAGAACTGATGGACATAATTGGAATAAATCATGCCCCGTATTTGATCTAGAGTTTTAAAATTTAGAACATCGAGCTTAATTCAAAACTGTGAACAAACTGTGCCTAATTCCAAATTGACACAATTAGGAAGTTGTATGCTTAATCATAAACTTTCCTACGGCACCGGGTTTGCCCAAATCGGAGTTGTGGTTCAAAAGTTACGGCCAAAATTCTGTTATTATTATGTTGTTTTTATAGGGCTAAGATTTGTCAATCTTGATTAAGTGGTCTTAATAGTACAATTGAAATCTGGGCTCAACAACAAAGTTGTTAGAATTTTTTCTAGATATTCCTAATGTATTCATTTACTTAATTTGGATATATAAAATTAAAGATAAAACAATAACAGCGAGAGATCAGAAAAGATAAGTGACCCAAATTTTGTTGAAAAGCTTGATTTACAGTTTTGTTGAGAGGCATAGGTATAGCTATAGCTCTACCAGTAGCGGTGCATGGCGGTGGCGGCACGGAAAGGGGCAACGACAGCTATGGAAGGAGGGTGAGATGAGAGAAGAGAGAGCATGGATTGGGGTGGGTTTTGTTATTTTCTTTTTCTAAAATTAAGTTGGATTAGGAGATAAGTAAAATCCGACGGTTTATATTGATTAGATTCTACAAAATTCGTTCACACTCTAATTTGAATAAACTTACAGTCTATTCTAATCGATTCGATGAGACAAACACAACCCAGACCTCGAATCTTGCATTTAACACATGGTTTAAAAAGTCAAATTTATCCATTTATCCCGGATATTTGATCAACATTGTTTTTAATAACTCCGATATTTCTTTAATTAATTTCGGAATGTTACAGCTCGAGGCAATGAGAAATGTGACAGAGAGCTACCCAAGTTGGAGAATGCACGCACATAATGGTAGAGTGACGAGGATTGGATCAAAATGACAGCAGAGCAAAGAAACAACAAAGTGAGAGGCAAAGTTGACGGGATGACGAAGAGAGTGGAAGGGAGAAACATAGGTGATCAATAGAAAGGAAAGAAAGTGAGAGAAAGACACCAGCGATTATTGTGAAAAAGAGCACCCCGTCATTTTTAACACACCGTTCACAAAATAGAGAGACCATTTTATCAACTTCTTTAGATATCTCTCTTTTGTCCCGTTGCAACGCACGGATACAATATATCTGTAACAGTGTGCGCTAGGATCTTAACAAAGCACGTACAAGATGTGCGCTAATATAGCGCTAACACACGCACACGTTAACCCTTAGGACTCGGTAACATCCTAGAGATCAGATACATACGTTACTACATGCTCGTGTATAGATTGGCTACATGTTCTGAAGGCTGGCTAGCATTACCATTCCGTTGTTCTGCTTGACAAATCCATTTAAGCTTTGAAGACTGAACCGTCTTAGGCTTACCAAAGGAGAAGGAACACAATGAACCTGCCCAAATGTGCAGAATCAATGAAAATGTGAGCCATGTTTTCTTCTCTCTTTGTATCTGCAGCATGGAACTAGACATAGATGTTCCTTATAAACGGCATCAGGAAATTCAGGTAATGGCATCAGAACAGTACTACAACATCCTACCTAGTTCAGCAGGAACAATCTGTTGCAGGAATTAAGCACATTTGCACTGTCTCACACATGAAGCCTAGAACTGTAACTGGAAATCTGTAACCAATATTTTGGTCAGAAAAACCAGCAACCAATGTCAGTGTGCAAGACTGTATTCGAACAAACATTCTATCCTAACAATTTCAGGCTTTTCAGCAATTCTACACTACAGCCGAAAGACGCATAAAACTAGGTTTCCGCGTCGACCGAAAACTCTTCCAACAAGACGGTAGAATGAGCGCGCTAATCCTAGCTGACCGGCAGAAACATTGAATCTGCTGTTGGAGTTCGCTGAACCTAACAGGAGTTCAGAACAAAAAGGAATGATCATCCCAATTCCAATCCTCATGCTAGCAATCTGGGACGAATTACGATGCTTTCGAAGAGGCAAATCGCGACGTGGTTGATTCTCAGAGTGCCACTCCGTCGTCTGCTGTTCCTGCCGTCTCTGCATGCACATCTGGGAATATCAACTGATCATCTGCTGCAGCCACAGACCAGATAAGGATTCAGTCATACACAAGATTGCAGGAACACCCTGCCCTTTCGAGGTTCTTGAGAAAAACAAAATGAGGATTCAGTCGCACACAAGATTGCAAGTAGAAAGAATGGCAAGCAATCTAGTTACCCATAGTTCACTCTTTGATGAACAACAGAAAAGAAGGTTATTTGCAACAAATTACATTTCGGACTTAGAGTACAGACCTAAAGACAATGCACAGACGGTAATGCTGCACAGACGTTTTCAGACTTAAAGGTGAACCATTATATATGCATGTGACAAAGGTCTGAGCTAGCTTCAGAGCATCTATTTTAGGTGATCCACAACATTCTTCAGTAACTGAAATGTATAATTCAGTTACTTCTGCTTTGTCTACATGTGGCATTCTTCAGATAAGTCCTGATTCCCAAGCAAACACAGCACTGCATTTATTTTCTGCATTCTAAGGAAAAGTTCAAACAATGCACTGAACTAAAAAAATAAGCAGAAAAATGTAACTTTGCATACAGCATTATCAACAATTTGTACCGATGCATGCCGTTCACAGATATTAAAACTACAGAGAAAAGAATTATTTAGCTAAGTTGGCTTCTTTATCACATTCTTCAGATAAGCCCCCAACTGTCAAACAAATACTGTACTGTTTTCTTAATGCCTAGTACTCTACACTAAGCAAACAAAAAAAAGTAACCAACCAATGATGCTTTGCAATGTGCATACAGTTTATTCAGATAAGTCCAGCGAAATACCACGTTCAGTTACTTATTCTTGTCTACAACATTCTTCAGATAACCAAGCAAACATAGTACTGCATTTTATTTCCTTTTTTCTGCATTTTCAAGAACAAAACCAAACAGTGCACTATATTCAAAACAAACAAATACAAATAAGCAGGAAAGAAAGGAAAATACACATACAGCATTACCAACAATTTCTAGTGATGCATGCAGTGCAGTCACAGCAAATTCTGAACCACAGTAACAATGTACACTGACCTGCTGTGCCGGCCCTGACAACCACGATGTCCAACGGCTCCCTGCTGCGAGGCAGGTTGATGGCCAGAGGGCTCGGCTGCCCGTGGCGGCCGGCGCGGACGCAGAGCGTGAGGCGGAAGAAGAGCAGCGGAGGGCCCAGCAGATGCACCAGCCTCGTCCTTAGGAGGATCGCGTGCCTCCCCGTGTACCGGAACGAGGCCCAGTCGTCCTCGCTGAACTCGCCGGAGTCGTCGGCCCGCACCCACCGGATCTCCCGCTCCAGGGAGAACCACCGCGCGCAGAGGCGGGACAGCGGCGGGCACACCAGGGCGAAGAGCTTACCCCACTCCGACTGCACGTCACCATGGGAGCAATGTAACAAGAAATTTTCAGCGACAGTTCAAAGCTGAAGTTTCTGCCAAGAACAGTACCAAGAATTGCGCAAGAGAGAACTCAAACTCAAATTGCAAGGAAAAAGAATCCAAATCCAATACGAAAAAGCTCCAGAGAGAACTCAATTCGATCACAGAACTGAAGAAGAAAGGGGACGAGGAGCTCACATCACGTGCGATCGGGAGCTCCGGCCTGCCGAAAGTAGCCCGTGGGACGGCCTCCACCTCCCACTGCATCATCGTGCCGAGGCCGCCGCAGGGGGAGACGGAGACGCCGGCGCGGCACGGCAGGCAGAAACTCGGGTTGGCGCGGAGGTAGCGCCCGGACGCGTCGTGCAGCAGGACGGCGGCGCCCCGGCGTCCGCCCGTTGCGACGGCCCGCCACATGATGGCCGGGACCTCCGGCTCGTCGAAGTCGCGCTGCGTGGCGGCGCGGCAGGGGCAGGGGCAGGGGCAGGGGCAGGAGAGCGGGAGGCAGCCGTGGGCGCAGTCGTCGTCGGGGGCCCCGAGGTACCGGCCGTAGGCAGCGCGGAGGAGGACGTAGAGCGTGCCGGCGTTGTCGCAGGAGAGGCGCCGCTGCACGGCCCACGCCACGTTGTGCGAAGCGCGGAGGGGGTCGAGGCGGACGGACCGCCCGTCCTCGGCGGCGTGGACGTACGCTGCGCCGCCGCCGTGCTCCACGCTCCGCAGCCGCACGAACTCCACGCCCTCGAACACCTCCATGGCTCGCTGCCTGCTGCAGGTCGACGCCTCGCCCAAAGAGAGACAGAGACAGAGAGGCGGAGGCGGGGTGGCTTCTCCTCGGCTTCTTGGTTTCTTGGCGTTGTGTCGCGAGGAAGAAGAAGAGTTTGTTATGACGGTTTCGTTTGGGCGCGAAGCCGATCCTTTCAAGGTGCCGCTCCGAAGCGCTGCGCAGAGCAACGCTGGTCGCTGACCGGTGGGGCCAAGGACAGACCCCACTGTCAGATGCTGTCAAGTGTCAATGCAAGTCACTGACTGGTGGGGCCGAACGCGGTTCCTGGTCAGAGACAGTCAACCGTGTGGCTGACTGACTGGTGGGGCCAAAGACGGTGCAACGTACAGCACGGCTGGTCAGGGCGGCTACATGCACGCCGGCGCGTCGACGCCGGCGATGATAGCGGAGCGTGATTGGTTCGTCGCCCTGTTAATCTGCACGGAGAATGCGAAACGCACGCAAATTCAGATGCAGATTCAGAAACCCATAATTGCCTCATCAGGTTCATTCCAAGAGCAGAGCTTTGAACTTTCCGATGATCACAAACAAACGAATTTGTCCAGTTTCTTGGAGACAAGCTTGCGAATTTACAGAGTTAGAAGGATCCCGTGTTGTGTAGTAGTTCTAGCTACGTGTCGAGCTCGAGGGGATCATCGGGAGACGGCGACGAGCCCGCGGCCTTCTTCCTGCCCACCGTCTTGCTACGGAACGGCCGGCACGCCTTGACGCTGAGGTCGACGGCGGCCGCGAGCGCCAGGAACGTGGCGGCGTCCTCCATGTACGTCACATGCCGCGCGGCGAGGTGCACCACCGGCGGCGGCGCCCTGCTGCTCCGGCTCCTCCTCCCCGCCGCCGCCTCCCCCTGCACCCTGCAGCTCATCACGAACCCGCCGCCCGAGCACGACGCCCCCATGCTCGGCGCGCAGTACGCCGCCGCCGCCGCCGTCTCCGCAGCGCCACCGCCGCCGGCGGAGTCGGGGACGGGGACGGCCGCCGCCTGTCTGTCCATGTCGATGACGAACTCTCCGCCCTTGTCGCAGCTCAGGGGCGCCTCCGACACGAGCACGCACGAGTCCTGCCGCTCCGGGAGGAGGTGCAACCGCAGACACACCGTGTCCTTGCCCGTCGCCGCGCCGTCCCGCCACGCCTCGAGCCGGCCCCAGGGCTGCCAGCTCTCCGACGAGCCCGTCGTGTCGGCGCGCACGATGAGCCACGCCCCCGGGTTGGACCGCGCCACCGTGTCGCGCCCCGTCGCCGGCACGAACGGCGTGGCCATGAACGCCGCGGCCACCGCGGACCCGGACAGGTCGTGAATCGCCACCTTCCACCCCTTCCTCTCCCTCCTCCGCGCCACCTCCATCTCCTTCTCCTCGCCGGCGCTGCCGGAGCTCGACCAGCCCAAATAATCCGCCTGAGACTCCCTGCTAACAACAACATCAAACGCCACCAACCTCATCAACCTTACAATGCAAGGTACGATAAATCAAGGAGAAGACGGCGGCGCTGCACTCACCGCCGGTCCCGGATGAACTTGCAGCTGAAAATGGGCTGCCTGACGCCGCCATGGAGCTGCACCACCTGCGGGTTCAGCGCGATCTCGTCCTCGAACTGGAAGATGTACCGGGGGTCAGCCTCCATCTTCACCCTCAGGTGCAGCTCCGGCCTGGCCTCCCCGCTGCCAATAGCCGTCCAGCCATGGTGAAGCATCACAGGCTTGCCGTCGCGCCACTCCGGCCCGGCGACATCCACCCTGACCACCCCGACCAGCCGCTTCATCCCAGCGATGATGCCGCGCCTGCCCGTGTACACAACAATCTCAAGGTGGCACCGAGGGGCTCGGAAGCACCCCGGTGCTGACAGCGCCTTCATGTCGGCCTCGTCGAGGGAGAACACCGCGGCATTGGTGTGGGGATCAAGGTTGGAGTCTGGAGAAGTGATCAGAGGGACAGGAGCTGTCTGAACCGGGAAGCCCCGGAGCCGGATCTCGCAGTCGCAGGCTCGCGCCGCCGCCGCCTTTCTGGCGTTTGCACCCGGGAGTTTCAGGCCAAGCTGCCCGACTGACAGCCTCACAAATGCCTGGGGATCCATCGTGTGTGTCACTGGAATTATACTAGCTCGTTCCTTCCATGGCTTGTGCTGAAATTTTGGCATGCCCATGCTGTCAGATTTAATATGAGGTACAATACAACTGCAGGAAATGAATTCTGCAGCAGTGCAGCTCATCTAGTTAAACTAACAATAGATGTTCAAATGATTTTCAAATTTGTCTCGGTAATTGTATTGTTAGGCATCATTAAATTCTTTTAAGAAACCAGACAGGAGCACCACCGATGCATTAAGATCAGATATGATATATATAAGGATAGGTCCAGGGGAGTTTATAAGGGATAGGGCCAAAAGTCCACAAGCAAAATAGGAGGATTACTCCAAAAAACATGAGCATTGTTTATTGCCGGGCGACTAGCCAGGTTTTGTTGGCCAATGTCTTCATGCGCGAGGTGGGGCATCTCACGATATGTTAGTATTTTGTGTGTGAAGATTTTGTGGTTACGTTCCTTCGAGACATTCGAGATGACATAAGAAAAGATCCAACTGAGTCAATTGTCTTGTTAGTCACCCCCAGCTGCTCATCCCACCAGCTACTGGTCGTACAGAATCTATCATGTCACACTTCCCCAAGTTGCCATTCCAGGAGTTGACAAGCACCCAAACCAAGCGGGTTAAGGGGCAGTGAGTCCGCCATTAGGATCCTTTTGTGCAGCACCAACCAACCAAAGATGCATCATTTAGGTTCTATGTTCGCCGACCAGTTCTTCTTTGGGGCAAAGGTGGGGAAGGAGCCTTTGAACTAAGCGTGGTCGCCCGAGCTAGATGAATACTCGCCTTTGGCGGTCCACTTCCAACAAATGGAGTTTTGATGAGTTTGGTCGAGCTGGAAGGCATTCAGCAGCATCCAAATGTCGAGATATTGAAGAATTTGTTCATGCGTGCTTAGCCTGGCTATGGCTATGACCCAATTTTCATTTTTCAGCTCCTTCCACCACAGTTATGTTTTTCCTGGTGACGATCGAGACTAGATTCGGCACCTGGAACCGCAGAAGGCCTTCGTCACTCCACGTGTCATGCCAGAAGAGCATCTTATTCCCATCTCCCACCATGATCTCAGTGGATGCTCTGAATAGCGCCCAATCAGACTTGTCACATGGCAGCTGAGTCATCACCCACAGCTGAATCGATCAAGGTCAGTGATGCCAAGGCCCCCGAGCATCTGGGGACGACAGACCGTCTTCCAATTTACCAGAGTGTGACCTCCGCTAGTCATTTCACCGTCGTCTCCTTTTTCCCATGAAGCCTCTAGATAGCTTATCGATTTTGGCCTCGACCCACTTGGTGAGTTTGATGACGGACATGTGGTAGATGGCGGTTGCCGAGGGTTCCACGTCTTGCTCTTGAGAGGTTTTTTCCTTTGTAGCCTGGCGGATGTGCTTTGATTTTATCGATGAGGGGTTGGAATTTCACTTTTCTGAGTCTCCAGAAATGGGCCTAGATATTTCTTGGGAAAGGACATAACCTTGGCTGGAAAAGAAGTGAGGAGGTAGTTGATGTCGGTGTCAGCGCATCTAATCGGGAACGCCTCCCAAACTGGAGCCTGGAGGCAAAGCATGAAGCATTGCACCGACTAATTCTGCCAATGTATCTACCAGCTGTCTGATCACATATGGGCACAGCCAAAAAAAATTCCTGAAATGAAATGACCGCAGCAATTTCCACGTCACATATTCCTTCAAAATTACTGAACAAAGGTACCAAATTCTCCACCAAAATATTGGTTGTCTTTGCTTTTATAACTAACTTCTCACAATCTGGCCATTTCAGCTCCAGCTTAGCACAAAGATCAACTTTCTACTAACGATTTTCCGGCAACAACATGTCCGCGGTCCCGGTGCCTAGCTACTTGCCGTTCCTTTTTCGTGTAACCCTAGAGATCCTTGACAAAACTTAAAAAAAGTTGAATTCTGATCCAGCATATCTTCTTGACAAATCACTAGTGCAAAGCACTACAGAAGGGGGCTCACTCACACAACACTCTTAGCTTAAACAACTATAAAAGGAGAAGAAAGAAAAAGGCATGCATCTGGTGCTTTGCATTTTGGAATGATGGAATGGAGTGCTTGGCAATGGCATTAGCATGCCAGCCCACTGTAAAGCTTATCATCTATGACAGTGACTGTGAGGCTATCTGAACCTGGTGGGGCTGGAGCTGCAGCTGTGCAATAGCTTGGACAACCAAATCAACAACCACAAAGGGTATCAATGGCGTGCCGCGATTAGACTAGTAAGTGTCGCGGCAAGCGCGGCCATGACAGTGCTAGTGAGGTAGCCCAGGATCAGAATTCTCCGTTGCTTTCGTTTGTTTAGCCGGTAACCGAAGCTTTGTGCAGCATCAGGAGGATGCTTCTCTGAATCACACTTGCAGCATATGAGCGTGCAGAGGGGGGTATACCAAACCTTTGCCCGGCGAGGTGCTCCACCAAGAAGAGAGATCACCTCCTCCGCCGGGCAAAGGCAACGTCGCCGGCCGCCGCACACCATAAGGCTGTCGCCTTCGCCGCGCAGACCGCCTCGCCTTCCCTGATGCTGCTTCTATGCAACAGCAGCTCCCAATGTCCACCAGCAACACGCACGGCAGCAGCGATGACCAGCAAGTCCGCCGCCCCCGGCAGCACCCGCACGGCCGGAGGGCAGACCGGTCAGGCGTGGTACGGTGGGCGATGGCGGTGGTGTTCACGGTGCTGGCCATCCTGGTGCTGCTGGCCGCCGTTTCCGTGCTGCTGGTGGTGCTCGTGCTGCAGCCAAGGGCGCCGTACATCGCCGTGCAGTCGGCGCGGCTGGACAGCCTCGTGTACGACCAGCAGGGTGTCCTCGACGCGCAGCTCTCCCTGGGCGTTGTCGCCACGAACGGCAACGCCCGGTCCCCAGTGTCCTTCTCGGAGCTGGAGCTGAGGCTGAGCTTCCACGACGCGGTGATCGCGATCCTGCGCGCCGACGCGTTCGCAGTGCCGCCGAAGGGCGCGCTGCCTCTGGGCTACGTGGCGCGGTCCACCGGGGTGCCGCTGGACGGCGCCGGCCGGGAGGCCATGGAGGGCGCGCTGGACGGCGGCGTGGTGCCGTTCAAGGTGGCAGGGCAGGCGAGGACGCGGTGGAAGGTGGGCGGGTTCGTCCCCGTCAATTACTGGACGCGCCTCGCCTGCAAGCTCCGATTCTTCTGGCCCAACGGCACGGCCATCGACTTCACCTGCAACTCCAAGTCCAGGTCCCGATACTGATGACATCACATCGCCATGAAACCAGCTCTTCTAAGTCCTAACCCCAATCCAATCCATGGATTTCTGGGTGTGGTCAAGAACATCTGCCACTACTTGCTTTCTTGGATTCTTGCTTTTCTTTCTTTAGTACTATATATATATATATTTCCTTTGTGCATGTATAAAATTAATGATTTAAAGAAGATCGATTTGTAAAATTAGTTGGGGATCATCAGGCTGTGTAAAAAACTAGATTGCCAAATTCTCCAACCCCTAATTGAGGGAACAAGATGCTAGTGGAAAGAAACAGCGGCCCATAACGGCAAGATGATTTGCAAGGTTTGTGTCTTGTTCCTTGCAAGATTGGGATGCCTTTTTTTTTCCGTTTCTTCGAGGCTTTCTTGCTTGGAGGATTGAATTGAATTGATGGAAGAAATGTTAGGGAGGGAAAGAAGGCTCCTTTTTCTCCCAAAGGACAAAGGGAAGGGGGAAAGGATAAAAAGAGACCACCATTAAAAGAAGAAACAAAGTGAGGTGTGTCAGTGTGTGAGATATAGAGAGAGAAGAAGAAGGAAAATTTTTGCTGGGGCCCTAGCTGGATATGACTCAGAGATGCTTGCTCCATGCATGTTCCCCTCTTCATTTCTTTTTCTTGATCCTTCTTCTTTCTCTGCCTCCTTTTGTTCCATAGTCTCATCTAGGGAAGGAAAGAAATCCCACAACCCAGATCCCAAGAATCTCCAACTCATCCACTGATTCCGAAGCTCAAATCAATACCCCAAAAAAATAGCCAACATATACATGTATCACTATACGTCTATACCTGATGCCTAAAATTAAACTAGAACAACAGAGGAACAAGAGAAAATTGAACTGCACCTGTCCTTGTAAATTGGCTCGTCCGTCTTGGCTGTTCCTTACCCCCACCTTGGGATCAAGAAGCAGAACACTATAGCTCCGCTAAGCTACAGGTACAGGCAGCTCCTCCTCCAAGATCAGATGAACAACACACCGGAGTCCAACTCGAGCGCAAGCCATCGTCCATGATCCCGACGCAGTTCATCGTCGCCGGGAGGGGACGACGAGCAGGATGGAGCGAGAGCAAGGAGAGGAAATGAAAGAAGAGCGCTGCGAGATAGCAGTAAACTGGATAGAGAGAGGAGAGGGAGGAGGAAGACGTACGACGACGGCAACGACCGCGACTACTTAATGCCGCATCCACGCTGCCCAATGCAAGCGAGCAAGCAAACGGTGATTAGTTGACCTAAGCATGCGTGATTAAATACTAATGATGATACGGTTGGTTATAGGATGGATCATGGATGTGGAAAGTACGCGATGATGGGCTATTGATCGGTGGTGCTAGCTGGAGTCCATAGCGGCCACTTGCGGCTTCGCTTTCCGACAGCCCGGCATGGACAGCAACCCCATTTCTTCCCTTCCCTACTACTCCTACTATTTCACTCTCTTTTTGAGAGAGAGAGCACCATTGTTTCACTCTGTCTTCCCCTGTATCTAGTGCTCCCTCGGTCAGCAGATGTAGGCCGTTGTGAGAAACTTTCACCATGAGTATGTGTGAATTATGTTAGGAAATTTTACAAACTTTAAGGTCTTCTTCTACAAATTATCATAAAACTCCATACTTAAGCACATATATTTGGTAAAACTCTAGACTTTAGGCCAGTTCGTACCGCAAGACTCCGGATTTTGGTCTTCGCCATTACGCACACTGTCCAACTGACAACGTGGGCCCACCAGTCGGCTTGTGAATCCCAGGGTTAGTGCTTGCACCGTTGCCACCGAAACAAAGGTTCGGATCTATAGAGCCCCACAGCTCCGATGGCTGGCTGATCAGAGCTGCAAGGAAAGAACGGTGGTTTCTGTAGGCCAATATGGGCCATAGCCCCTCCTTAAGTTTTGGATATATTAAAGAAAATACTGCATTTTAGACATAACAAGTGTTTAAAATAGAGATTGACCCCTCCCCCCTCTCTTTGCCATGCAATCTATTCCCTTTGAAGTCATGGCCCTATCTATAATTATGCTCACAAGCTCCACCACTGCTATCCGATCCCCTGCTTTCTCATTAGACCCTACCCGATCATCTCTCTCTTAACCGATCGGTGTAAACGTTGCTGTAAAAATTTTAGTTGGCATCGACCTTGGCTTGTACGAAAAAAATCTAATCATAGAACGATTGTAACCAATTGATGACATCAAAATTTTCTTGTAAAATATTTCGTAAATACTTCATAGTTTGATAATATATTACGATTAAAAGACATAGTTGAAGTCTTTCATTAAAGACTATAAAAACAAAAACAACATAACTCTATGCAGAGTGAGTATTTTAGAGAAAAAATCGGAAGAAAGTTCAATGATATTTTGATAAAAAGAGTATTTTGGATTTACTAGCACAATACATGTGTGTTGTTATGGATTAAAAATTATATTATATATCTAAGAAAATTATACTATTGTTTGTGCCAGGTCAAAATATTCATACTAGCTCTCTTCTCAACTGTATGTGATAGATCCAACAAGTAGTGTTGGCTAAATGTGAATGTACCATCATCATTGATTAATATCTTCATACGTATCAGGAAAGATTTTGGTCAAAAAGTTACTGTGACAACGAAGGAGGAGAAATTACGCTCGTCTATGTAAGCCGCCTAATTGGAAATCGTAGTAGTACTATTAAAACTGTTTCCTTCTTTTATTTCTCGGAGAGCTCGGTGCAGCCGCAAATTAGGGCCGCTTAAATGGACCCAACACCTTCCATTTGGCCTAACAAAGTTTGCACGATATTTGACCCTTCAAAGCACATAACCATGCAACGCGATGGACAATGGCGAGCTCAACAGTCACAAGTCACATATGACGGATTCAGCTGACCCAGCAGCTTTTTGCAAAAAAAATTATAAGCGATAAAGCCCCAAAGAACTTGAAGGAATTGCAGCTTGTGTTGCCAATTTCACGAAGCAACTGGCACGAGCTATCGGTGATATATGGTCCCAATTCCTGGATGAGACGAATCATTCCCTGATCGGATAGACGTCCAGATGAGTATGGAATAAAGGTTGAATTGAGTTAGACACTTTTAACTAACCTGAGCACCGTTCCGTGACTTCCGTTCTACCTTGCAAAGGTTAGGGTGTCTAGCAATAACGTTGCAATTCCTGCGAAACTCCCGCGTTCCAGGCCTGGCAATGTCTACGGCTGGGTCAGAGAATTGAATTGTCTTCTTGTAAAATTTCTGCAAAATTCCTATCAGAGTTGAGATGGCAGCAGCTAGATTTACCTAAAAGAAGTCTGTTGGTCTTTCTATGTTTAATGAAAACATCATGTTGTAAAAATTAATTACGATGATCCATAAATACGGTCAACCGAGTTTAGGGCAATGTTTTGGAACTCAGGAATTCTCCCAAGAATCAATTCATTTCTCTCCGGAACAGAAAAATAGTGTGTTCCAAACAGTGCCTTGCTTGTAGTACTGACGTTATGAAACTGAAAGCAAAAGCTGCATGCGTTCAGGAATCAGGACGACCACACACAATGTGCATGAAGCGCAGGTGTAACAGAAAGTGAGGACAGAAGCTGCTGTTTCTTAATGATTTTATTCCTTTCCAACACGGCTATAAATCTACCTCTACCTGAACCGAACAGCTTCACACTTTACATTTAGCTTCCGAATATTACTAGCTCCACTTCCTTGCCTTTCAAGTGTTTCCAAGTGTTTTGGTTCAGGCACTGAAAGCGAGAATTGGAGGAAAACAAACTGATTTACTTACTGATGTCTGCAACATGTTCAGCTTGTTTTTCTCCAATATCTCACCTTTAATAGTAGGTAGCTTGATGATTGAGTACTACTGCTGCTGCTACTTATGAAGGAACCAGGAATATACATGTGCCATTTCAAATGAGAGTTAGATGAAACTGATCCACTGGTGATGGAAGATAAGAGGGTTCAGTTTCCTCTAATATCTCACCTTTAATGGTCCATCTGGGAAATGAGCCAGGATCGGGCCAGGCCCTGGGCAAGCCCCGGGCCGAACAAGCGCTACAGTGTCAAACAGTGCCAAAAAGCGATACAGTAAATGCTACAGTATCAAAGAATTCTGGCGTCACGACTGGGGCCGTGGCTCCTCTTGCCTGGGGCCTGTCTCCTCCCCCGTATATATATAGGATCCACGATACCTGGCATCGAATGCAAAAATTGGAGGAAATCACACTAAAGGTTGCTGAACTAGCGAGCTGTCAAGTTTGTTTTCCTCCAATATCCTACCTTCATTGAACTCCTTGATGCTTGCTGCAGATACACAGTTTGTGCCTCATACTTCAGAATTCCAGGTAATGGGAAACCTCTTCTGTGAAGAATTCAACGGTAATCCGTATTTGGTAAAATCTTTTAGATGTCATGGAAAGAACAAAAATCCGGTTGCTAGGCTGGTCGTTTCTAAGCATTTTCTTTTTATGTAATTATAACAGAACAAATATTCAGAACATAAGCCATGCCAAAAACACAAAAATTCAGGTCATAATTGTTGCTCTATTGATCAAACTAAATGGCACATACATATACATTACAGATTACTTGTAAAGTTTCCAAGAAAAAAGTCATCTCTCTGTTTACTGAATTGCCTTGATAACACAGGCATCATAGAGATTTTGATCATGAATGCCTATTGTCACAAAATGTACAGGTATGATTATCTGCAGGTAAGTGGCAGTAAAACCTTTTCAAGGATTTACCCTATATTCTCTCTTTCCGAGTATATACAACCACTGTGTGTGTGGATTGGATCTGATTCAAAACGAAAAACACCTCAACTCAGTAGTCCTCAAGCAATGCGTCCAATTTTTTCCTCCTTGCGGCATGTTTCAGCTTCTCCATCGCGATGAGTCCTACTTGCCTCACCCGCTCCCTCGACAACCCGAACCTGAAGAATGTTTTTAAGGCCAGGATTAGAATATCGTATGACAAGAAATTCTCCACGAAGGGGTTTGCGCTTCAGTAATGGCCGTGTTGATAGTATACAGACTGCATATAGCAATTTCAAAACCTTCTCAGGTGAGCAAATAGAGTTGATTGTGAAGTAGAAAATTTAACAAGAATAGCCTAAGCAAAAAATTCTCTGCAAATTGTCATGCTATGTCGATGATCTGCTTGTTACAGTAAGTTTAACAAGTACAAGACACCTCAAAAGATATTCTTCAGTCCAAGAAGCAGTACTTACTGTCTGCTAATATCCTCCCATGTATGGCATTGTTTTCCTATACCATGATATAACCGAATGATGTCCCTCTCGCGCTCAGTGAGAGTTAAGTTTAGAAGCTTGTTGACTTCCTCCTGGTATCAGTAGAATGTTTAAGTTAAAACATATTTGGCAAATTTTATGAGGACGTGAGGTGGAGCCATGAATCGTAACCAATAACTAACTGCAATGATTTTCTGAAAAAACGAATTGAAAGTATAATAATGGTTTGTTACTATGTGTGAGAGGAACATGAACTAGTGAGAGGAATTATCTTCCAAATAAACAGTAGTAAAGGTACCTTGAGATACCACTCCTCGAATCCATGCCATGGATCATTTGCGACATTTTGATCCTCTATATACTGAGAACAAGCGGAAAAGGAAAGCAACGTTAATTCCAAGGGATAATTCAAAGTTGCAAAAAAAGGTCAAGTAATATTTAAAGTGTGGTCATTTAACAGCTTACACTATGGAGTGTATCTCCAGGTAGACCGTTTAAGGAGGGAAATGCCTGTTGATCCAATGAAAGAACCTTGTTGACAGCCTGCATTTTCAACCAGGAAAAAAATGCTTGTGAGAATTGCAGAAATGTCAAAAGTTAAACAAAACAAATTCTACCGGGTAAAATAAAGACGTAATCACCTCTGTAGCATTGTGTACTTTCTTTTCCGATATATTGAGTGACACTGCGATATTCTGAGGCCCATGACAAAAGATTATAGCAAACCATCAAACAATGTGATCCAAATTTCAACTAAATTAACCAAGCAACACGATGAAAACACAAAAAAAATGCAGCCTGAATTCCACAGGAACAAAACTAGCAAACATTTCACGAATGTAATCATTTATTTTTTAGAAAGAAAACCATGAATGCAAAAAATTTCAAATCGACAAAAAAAATAAATCATGAGCGGTTTTTTGCCTTACTTCTGTTGTCGGAGAAATTCCTTGGTCCTCCAATGCGTACTTTGCACCGCGAATCGCGATCAGCCTCTCATGCAGGTATGTAGGGAGCCTGAATGTTTTCGAGTTCTCAGCCAATGCCCTTGAAACACCCTGGTAACAAGCAAATGAGCGAATGAATAAAAGAACGTATCAAGCCTCAATTGATCCATTCTCTGAATAGTACTAATGAGATCAGCAAAGAGCTCTCACCTGACGAATCCACCAGTACACATAAGTGGAAATTCTAAAGCCCCTAGATGCATCGAACTTCTCGATACCCCGGAGCAGCCCTATCAGACCACCCTACAGGTAGCATCAATCGAATTGCAGGACATGTTATATTTCAAGCACACCAATTTTCCTTCTGCAACAAACAGATAATGTGAATGAACAAAATTATTACCTGAATCAGGTCGGACAACTCAACACCCAACTTATCATACTTCTGGGCGATGGATATGACCAAACGGATGTTGCTCATCGTCAGCACCTCCCTCGCGAGGAATGACTCGCGCATCCTCGACCGCAGCTCCGGCGTCGATATCCGGAGCGACTGCGCCAGCTGCTTGTATGACGGCTCATTCCCCAGCTTCTCTTTCAGCCTGAATCAAGGGAGTGTTGCAAATGTAAGCAAAAGAGAGAACTGGAATGGATGCAGAGAATATAGCAGTTGCAATGGTTCTTGATTTCAGAGAAACGAGCAGTTGGATTGTTCATGGCATTTGTGAATTGTGAATATGTAATGGGCGCGTACACACTTTGATCTTTGCTGCTGCAGCCAGATGCCGTCCTTGATCTTCTTGGAGAGGTGGACGACCTGCTTGTGCGTGAGGAGCTCCTTGCTGACGGTGCCCCTGAGGTAGATCCGGTTCCTGCTTTGCAGCAGCTCGGGGCTGATGCTCAGGTGCGCGCCGCCGCCGTTCTTGGACCTCCCACGCCTCCGGCCGTTCATCCTCCTCTGCCGCGCCGAGACACCGGACCGCGCTACGAGGACGGCGGCGGTCTTGCTCTTGCCGTCGTCGCCATCGTCCTCGGCCGAACCGATGGCCTCCGCGTGGTGGCCATCGCCGCCGCCGATGTCGTCGTCGTCCTCGAAGGGGAGTTGCCACTGCTTCTCGAGCATGGACCGCTGCAGCAGGACGATGGCGTCGAGGGAGAACTCGTCAGCGGGCGACGGCAACGGAGGAGGCGGTGGAGGCAGCGGGGCGAGCGCGGGCGCGGGCGCGCTCTGCCTGAGGGCCCGCATGACCTGCGCGCGGCCGTGAGGGGAGAGCTTGAGCCTGTGCGCAGCGACGGTGAGCTTAGGCGCGCCCGAGGCCGCGTACTGCAGCGAGGAGGAGCCGTGCCCGTGGCCGTCCCCCGTGCCCGCGCCCGCGACGGCCAGGTGGGTGTTGACCTTGTCGGAGAGAAGGTCGGTGGGCGGCCCGAAGGACGTGCTCAGGAGGCGGTTCCCGGCGCTCAGCCCGATCACCGCCGGCGTCGCCATCATGCTCTTCTCCTCTTATCTGCGCCGCGCGTCGATTACAAAAAACTGCCTTAGGGAAGAAAAGAACACAGCAAGACGGCGTCGTGCTGTACCTGGGCGGCGCGGGAGAGCAGCACGTAGCACGGTAGCAGAGCAGGCGATGGCAGCAAGAGGACGAGGAGGAGGAGGAGGAGGATATACGGTGGAGGCGCGCGGCGGAGACAGCAACCAAGAAAATAGCGAACTAACTGGGAGCTATGGACACCACACGCCGATGGAGAAAGAAGAGAGAGAGAGAGGGGCCGGCGCGGTTACTACTCGATCTATAGAACCAATAGCGCGCGCGCGCACGCGTGCTGCCGGTGCAGCCGGCGCAACTGCTGCTCGATCGCGTTGTTTTACCGTGTAACTGCAGTGGAGAATGGCCGGAGAAGAGGGAGGCCCGGGGTGGAGTGGAGAGGATAGGGTGAGTGAGGGCGGGAGGCCATTGGTGGGGGGAGATATTCTCGTCCCGTTGCCGGGGCCGCGCGCGCGCCACGACCACCAGATCACCTCGCCTCGCAGCCAGCTTCCCCTCGTTGCCTCCACACGTCCCCGCAGCAGCACCGGATTGGGCTGTTCTCGTAACTTCCAAGTACACAGACAAGGGGGCCCACCACCCGCCGGTGCTGCCCTCACACTCTGAGCCCTTGATCGTGCATTGAGATTCGTACTCTAGTTATGTATCGAGATAAGTGCAAATTATCCTCTTATACTATGGCCTGATTTTAATTTTCCACCCCGAACCGCAATACAGGTTAGAAGACATATATCCCAACTCCCAAAACCGCTCACTTTACCTCTACACCGAATGGTTTTAATAGTTGAGGCTTGTCTTGTGACCGATATTAGAGTTCAAGATTGAACATAATACTTAGACCATAATTTAAGGTTCCGATAGTCGAGGATCCTAAAACGTTGCGATTTTGTGTGGCTTTGAACTTGAAAGTCGATTTTCCAAATAAGACATAATTAAGTCATGAAAAATCGATATTTCCAGAGGAGAAAAAACCATTTTTTCCCCACATATACGAAACCTATGCCGTTAAGCAGATTTTCTAAACGTTGCGATTTTCCGCGCATTAGGGGCCCAACGTGCACCGGCCGGTCGGCCATCGTGCGTTTCAGATGGTTATCAGTCTCGACGGACGGTTTAGATTGGCCCAGCAAGCGGCCAGCGGCAGAAGAAGACTCAAGAGACAAGACGGCGGCGACGTCGACGACGACTCCCATTTCAAAATTCGAAATTTGAATCGCTCACCACCACAACGGCCGCCCACGATACCCTCCCCACAGCAAGTTATAAAACTCCACCTCCTCCACCATTCCCCATATTCCCTCCTCTCCTCCCTTCTTCATCCCTGTTCTCCAATCCACCACACCAGACTACTGGAGTGAGCGAGAGATCCATGAGGAGCGGCGGCGACGTCAAGTCCTTCTTCCGGCAGCAGAAGGCCCACTCCGGCGCTACGGCCACCAAGCCCACCGGCGGCGTCTCCAAGAAGTCGGCGCACCACCAGAAGCAAGCGGCTGCGGCGGCGGCGGCTGCGCATCTC
The DNA here is from genome assembly GCA_019208055.1 of Stipa capillata. NCBI lineage: Eukaryota > Viridiplantae > Streptophyta > Magnoliopsida > Poales > Poaceae > Stipa > Stipa capillata. The sequence goes on from JAGXJF010004845.1 coordinate 92,253, forward strand.
CATCTGACCCCAGGTAACTGCTCGTCCGTTTCCTCCCACCCGATCTCAAACTGGACGATTCATACGCCATCGCGGGCACTGACCGATCGATCGATCTGATGCTGCTGCTGTTGTTGTTGCTGATGCTGCGGCAGATCACGGCGACGGCGCTGACGCGAGGAGGGAGGAGGAGGACCGGGAGAGGGCGGCCCGGGGGTTCGACATGGATATGCGCTACGGGCCCTGCCTCGGCCTCACCCGTGCCCAGCGCTGGCGCCGCGCCGCCGCGCTCGGGCTCGCCCCGCCGCCCGCGCTCTGCTTCGTCGACGACGACCAGCCCTGCCTCTGGGAGGGCCGCGTCTAGCACAGCAGCGTCGATTCGTTCTGCCGCTCCTACCTACCACTCCTCGTGGTACTACTCTACTAGTGTCGTGATATCTTCAGGCTCGTGTCCCTCGTGTATCTGTCTGTTCATCTGGATCGATGCCTCTGCGTCCGATTGTCATGTGATCTGATCTGATGCGATGCTATATTACTCTCCAATCTTTCAGTCCTGAGGGGACTGCGTCTGCTGTGTTATCGGAGCAGAAATGCCATTTCTTGTCTTGTTGTAATTCACATCGCATTACACTTACAAGCTCGCGTACTAGAATTTCTTCTTTGTTTGTTTTATTTTACTAGTAAAGCAAGAATAAATTTGCATCACATTACCATGGCAATTTGATTGGATCGTGATATTAGTTCGTCATTAGTGGGGATATGCTCAGGCATCGCATTCTTCGTTCTTGTCGAAGCGGTGGCACTAGCAGTAGGAGGAAAACACTGCGTACATCCATCAATTTATAGATGCAAAGCATTCATCTTAAAAACTGTTCTTTGAAATAAGTATATCCCAATCCCAACTGTACAAGGGCACATGCATCTTCAATAGCAGAGAAGATAAACTTTATTATATTTATTATCTATATCCTCTCTAAAAGATGCTCTACAATGGAAAAGATGACTGACTTCTCATGTATTTAATGCGGTTGAAGGAAAGACAAACTTCTATTTCCTCTATCTTTCACTTTTAAGTAAACAATTTTTTTAAATGTCACCTCTAAGATAAAGCTTATGTCACCCTCTTAAAAATGCCCTAACACGACCAGTATAGAAATCAAGAACACCCTTAAAACTAGGGAGACCAATGAGTAGAGTTAGGCGTTGACTCTCCAACCCTTCATATTATATAGAGTCGATATTATAAATAATTCATTTCATGAGCTATCTCTTAAACTGGCTCTACATGAAAAGTTAATAGTAGTAAACGAAACAAAGTATGAAAGTAACAAGGTCGACTCTAGAGCTTTTGGGTATGTTTGGTAGGCTGTTTCTCCTAAGAATATCTTACCTCATACAACTTTAAGGCTGTTTGGTAGCCTGTATTTCAATCCGAGTCATGCCCACCTCATACCCAAAACCCTTCCTAGCCATGCCCACTAGGGAACACAAAATCGAGCTTCCCTCCTGAGCTATGCTCGCGCGAACCAAAAAATCCATCCAAGCAGAGCCCCGCGCGTTCGGTTTGCCTTGTCTTTCCCCAAAAATTCTCCCCCTCCGTCGCCGTAGCCCTCCCTTCCGATCCCCACGCCCACTCCTCCCTCCACCTTGGCCTTCCACTGCGCCGCCTCGATCAACCTCGGCCATCCTCTGCCTGGGCCTCCCTCGGCGCCGCCTCCTCCGCCTTGGCGCCCTCCATGCTGCCTCATCCGCTGTCGTCTCCCTTCGCCTCAGCTCCATCCACCGTCGCCTCCATCAGCCTCGTCTGTTGCCGCCTCCCTCCGCCTCGGTCTCCCGACACGCCGCCCCCTCCGCCTCAGTCTCCCGACACACCGCCTCCCTCCGCCTTGTCCGCCACTGCCTCCCTCCATCCTCGGCTCGGTCCTCCGCCGTCTCCCTTCGCGTCGGTTCCCTTTGCCTCAGCTCTGTCTGCCGCATGTCCTTCCCACTCCCTCGCCGATCTGCGCTCTCTTCCCCGCCTCCATCGCCGGTCGGCCCGAGCGCCTCCATCGCCGGCCCGAGCTCCTCTTCCCTGCCTCCATTGCCGGTCGACCCAAGCTCATCCACCCCGTCGATCGCGCCTCCACCTTCCCCACCTCCACCGCGCCTCATCCACCCTGCTGGAGCATCTACGCGGCCAGATCCAAGCCATGGCGGCGACATGCACAGCCCTTTTTGTGCTATGCTAGTAGTTTTTGCTTTGTGATCCAAAACTTATGTGCCCCTTTCTGTGCTACCTTGGAAGAATGAGGATGATAATAATCTAACTCATATATAGCAGCATATACATCATTTCAGTTGTTTTGTAGTTTATCAAGCAATGTCTGTGATAAACTCTTGAGTAATTTATAGTGTTTGTATTGAACCGAGTGACAATTTGTGATATCTCAACTAATCATGGTTTATATGCTTCTGTGTTGGTGGCTACAAGTCCTTTGCAAATTCCATTTCTGCCACTTCATTGCGAAACTTTTGAGGATCCGAATATGGAGAAATTAGTTTTGCCTGGAGGAGCAGAAATGGTCTGAACTACAAAGCAAAAAGAATTATTGTGATGTGCAAAAGAATGGTTGGTGTTGTACTGCTATTTGATCTATGATGTTGACACTTGTCTTATATTACCTAATTTGATGTATGTCAGGGACTATTTTGTGTGTGTATGTAGTCGATGTTGCATGGTCAAGAGATAATAGACATAAAATGTATGATATCAAAGGATTAGGGTGCCTATTTATAGTTTTTTTATCTTGTGTAATGTACAGATATGAGGTGAAATGCATGTGGTTAGGGATAGATCTCACGTAACAGAAATTGCCTTGAACCATCATATGGAGGAGGTAATCAAATATAACTCATATACAGACTACCAAACACAATCTCAATTTAACATGTCTTCACTGATACGGACAACTAAACAATATCTCAGTTTAGCATATCTCAATAGATACAGGCTACCAAAAACAGCATAGTGGTATCTATTCAGCATGTCCAGGATCAGCATGTCTCAGGAGAGATAGCCACGCCAGAGAGATACAGGCTACCAAACACACCCTTTATTCTTCGTAAAGTTAGACTCTGTGGCAAGATAAAGAGTAAGCTGACATCATGTCTTTGTATATGCCCTATCACATAATTATAGCATTAGCAATGGCGTGAATTTTGACATCACCGAATAGACTATTGTGTCTTGTGTTTCTTTTCTAAGGCAAAAAGGCCCTCGAGCGGTAGAAAGTGCTGGATTCCATTAAAGATGTTATGTACACTACTATTTTACAAAAATGACCTCACAAGATAAAAAAATTACAACAAGTCCTCTCCAATTTACAGATAATACCATGTGACGGCGGGATCCCCACGGGATAGGCCCAAGACAAGGAGTTGGCCCAGTCAACTCCGGGATGGCCCAAATCCACGGTAGGAGACTCATGCGGCCGAATACGGCCCACAGGGTCCACTCGGAAGCAACGTCCGGGTGCCATCAAGACCAGGGGTTACGACTCCATCAAGACGGACGTTACAACGACATCAAAGCAGGCGTTACTCGGCGAAGACGTTACTCGGCGAATTAAGTAGAGTTGAGGCACACCTTAACTCTACTGTTACTGCAGCCAAGCAATTGGCCGAGTCGGCACCTGTAACGCTCGCCTCGCCAGACCAATATAAGGCGAGGCGAGGGCTTCCATGCACAGGAGAGAGACGATCGAATATCCGTGCCATCCTCTTCCTCTAGCCAAGAACAATAGCCATTTCTCTGTAATCTCTCACACAAGACCCGTAATCTATTCAGCAGGAGTAGGGTGTTACCTATTCCATTGGAGGGCCTGAACCTGGGTAAAACTGCTTGTGTGAACCCGCCTGAATCTTTCTCTTGCGCCCCCCGATCCATAAAAATGAGTATTGCCGCGAAATCCCCACGACACCATGGATGGTCAGAATAAAGTACAACAACATCGATGACAATGGGGATGCTCCTGCTTTCGCGCCTAGGTTTTGAGCTCAACTTTCCTTCAAGATAGCCACTATGGGCAACGGAGAGCAGCTAGCCTCCATATTGGAGGTTGAAAAAGGTGGTGGAGGGGATCAACCTATGGTGACAACACCACCAACAATCGACCTAGAAGAGCCACTCTAGCTACCAAGGACATACATTGAGGTTGTATCTAGCCCTGGTAACCTCCCAGATTGACGAAGCGGGTAGAAGGTTGGGGGTGATTCTAGCTCAAAGGGGAAGAGGGCCCTGTCACCCTAAAGAAAAAGGAGCCACGGGAGAAAAGGCGATTGACGCTAGCCAGCAAAAATCAAGGGGAGAAGCTTATTGGAGCTCCAATGGCCGAGAGAACTGAAGCCGCCGCCATAAAGAGCAGTGGATCTTGGTGGAGAAGACATCCAAAGAGCTTCATATGTACAGGAAGGTGGTGGATCTCCTGGTCGACAAGGAAAACCGCAAGAGCCAAGCAGCCATAGGAGTGCCCCACCATGGATGTTTGGCAAGGAAGATGGGAACCACCAAGAGGGGAGGATAAAACTAGATATAGCTATATGTTGTACGAGAGGCGGGGCTCTCACGTAACTTGTTGCCAATGGAAGCTAGAGAGGAGAAGGGACGGAACTGAAGCAACATAGGAGAAGAGAGACAAAGGAAGGAGAATGGTGGGGGAGGAGCGTAGGTCACAGCGGGAGAGGGCAGGAGGTGTAGGCCTATCTCCACATTGATTGGTGTGTCTTGTGTTGGTCTCCAGTCTTCTCCATGCACGTGCAAGTAATACTGTGACTCTGCTGGCAGGTGAGTGCATGTGCGGAGTTCCAACATGAATGCGCTTATATGTTGCTTACCATACAATTTTCCTTTTATCAAGGTTAAGTGAATAAATTAATTAGATGAAAATACTGTTAATATCTATATGATGCCTTCTTTTTCTTAGAGGAATCTGTAAAATATCTAAGATACTCCAATAACGATGTAATCAGTTGTCTTTGCACATATGTTTTATCGTTTCCCTTGCTATATAGGTTAGGAACCGATTGACATTAGATTGTATGCGTCAGATCTGCTTTCTGCCTCGACTAGTTCCACGGTATTGATCAACGTTGTTTCGTTAATATTACTCAATGCTACGCAGCAAGGTGTGGGGTTTTTGTCTAGTGTATCCTCGAGAAACATTGCTTCCACTACACGTTCTAACGGGGAGATTTCAAGCTTTCCTCTTGTCGGTGCCATTTCTAACTACATGAACACTAAGATTTTGACTCTATGCAATAGACCAAGAATATCCTCTTTCCGTCAACTCCTAACCTTTAGACGGATGGGTTTTGGCCTACTGTTCACACTAGTTTAATTTCTAGGATTGAGATGGTGTGCCATATTTATTGAAAATACAAACATGTATACGCGTTAAATGGGACATCATATCATCATTCTACAGCCTCGTTTTGGAACACAGTCTAGGGGGAAGACATAAACTTTGGAGGAAAAATTCTTTTGAAGGGAGTTAAGGAAGAGAGAAAGAGAGAGATTGTCTTTAACTCCATAAAGGAAAATTTTCATGAGATTTGAGCAAATATAGGAAAGAAGATATTCCTTTAAGATTTTTAGAAATCATTCTTTATTCGAAAGGGCATGTAGGAGAACTTTTCATGGGATGGCATTCCTACAAAATTCTTTTACTTTTTCTTTGTTTCAAATGGGGCATAAGTGGGACCGACAGAGACTCCAATAGTTATTGTTGCATGCACATGATGTGCATATGTGTACGTGTATGTATTTGTGATGGTATGTGTATAGTATGTACCGTGCATCCACATTGTAATCTCACAGAAAAAACTTATAATCTTTAGGTCCTAGATGTTTTTTCTATGCCAGGCTACTGTTTACCGCATATTAATTGATCAGTATTGCTTATCTGGTGCGTATACATTATTTTTGAGACAAACCACCATATATTAGACATGATCAAGATTATTACAGTTGATTTGGATCAACTCCGACACATAAAGCGGACCTGAGCCAAACAACACATCCTCACACTCCTCTCTCTTACTAAAAGCCACGATACGATGAGCAACCTTATTAGCAACCCTAGTATTACGAAATGCACCTAACACAAACATTGCATAAGACCAGGAGCTTCCACCTTCAGATCATGAAGAGACGATCTATCCACCACTTCCGAAGTAAGAAGAGTGGTGCAAATCAACTAAATATATTTCATATAGTCGTTACTTTCGATCAAATTAATCTTCCATAAATACTTGACAATTTGCCAGTCTTAAAATAACCTTTCCCATTTTATCATCCTCGTAGTTATGTGTGCAAAAGAAATTGATACCACTATAAGTGTCCTAATTTTTCGATAAGAACGATAACTATCGACTTATAGAGATGACGTTGACAATCTAACTATTCCATACAACGATGAAGTGCCTCAGTAATTGCTATACTAATTTTGATACATTATTGATGATGCCGGAAAAAAAGAGCACGGTCAATCTGAATATGGATTCTAATCTTTGCGAGCAATCAAATAACAATTATAATAATAACAGTATGAATATAGATGAAATACTAAATAAAATAGGATTCTTAAAGTGATCTTGATAATTGATCATTAGATACAAAGAAGAACATAAAGCAGAGACATAGCTAACTTTTACTCAGACTAGTAAACGTGCACGTGCAACGCACGTCTCGACTAATGCAAATTGCAACCATAAAATATTATAAGTCATAATGACTATAGTACAATTCTACCATTTAAAAAAAAACAATAACAATCAAACAATATACTCCTATGCTCTCACTATGAAAGAAGCACAAGTACCAATTTATCCCAAGGGAAATAGAACAATGCCGATTAAATTCAGATAACACTCATCATTTACAATGACGAAAGCTTATTGTTGTTTAATTTCTGCATTAAGCCCAAAAGATAAATACATGGTCTTTAGACGTTGGAGGGCAAGCACACTACATGAGAATTTAATAGTCAACAATGAATATCTTGCATGCACGATAAAATCAGATTACGCTAATGTGGCATTATAAAGAAAAATGCTCTCCGCAAGCATCATGCGAGTATCAATTTAATGATTAAACTATAGTTGTGTACTAAAATCCCTATTGGAGTAACAACTTGAGGCTGGTCCTTGCCATTGGAATACACAAATTCCTGCACTTTTTGGAGCGTAACATTTGTATCCATCTGCATTGTATAGAATGGAGTTTTCTGACATCAGGGTAGAATCATTGAAAGATACATTAATCTGAAGGCAAGGCAAAAATTTAGTGCATTTTTTCATCTCTTTTAATTCTAAAGATGCTGCAATAGAGATCAAACTGTTGTTGAAACATATCAAGAGCACTATCTCCATTTGTCAGCATTGTTGTACAAAGGAAAACAGCTTTGGTAACTTTCAATGGAAACATCTCCATTGCATGGGATATACAAGCACCGCCAAAATCATGTCCAACCAAAATCACCTATGTAATAACAAAAATATCAATAACTTATACTGCTTGGGGAAAAAAAGATGAATCACATAGAATAGGGACGATGATGTACACTTGAAGTCAACATTAAAATCTCTTCAAATTTTTCCTAGGTTTGTTAATTGTGCACGTGCAATGCACGTCTCGACTGCATGCATTTTTTATTAAAAAGGACCATGCAAATAATGTTGTCGTCTTTTAATCTCATATGGAATGAGTGTATCGAAAAGATAGGAAACAATAAGTGATTATACGTTTTGTACTTTGCTACAATGCTATATATGGCTACATTCCCCTCTAGAAAATAGGAAAATTAACAATGAATGCATAATAAATAAGAACATTAATTATTAAATCGTAACAGAAATGTGTGATATATTAATTTTTCATAGCTATCAAACGCAGAGAATCTAAATGGAAGTCCTTAGTTTCTTGCCGTCAATTTCCTCAACAACACAAGCGGCAGCATCTGGACTCAAAGTTGATGAAGCCAAAGCACCTTGATTTACCATCCATGCCAATCATGATAACTCACTTGTAAATTCTTCAAACAAAGTCCGTGGTTATGCTTAAAGATGGTTGAGAGACCCCATTAGTTATTCTGAAAAAGAAGACATTTAACCATCAAAATTTACAATAGAAAATAGATCAATAAAAAAATAATCATATTGAAAATAGCTTTAGAGATTCAGACAAGTAAATACCTAGAAAGAAGATGAGCCATAGATGACGGAAGCTTGCACAAGAACACTGAACAAGAAGATGAGCCATAGAGAGAGCTCCATGTTTGGACCGTTCCTTGAGATGACCCTAAAATGCTTTTAGTTGCTCACTTCTTGCAAGGTCAGAAGCTCTAATTTGCAATCATTCCATGCAATACAGCCTCAGGAAAAAAAAACCATCAAGCAGAAAGGAAGGGTGTTCATTGAATAAGATGCAAAACCAGAATTTTTCTCCTTCCAGCACTCCCACTACCTGATATTGCACTAAAAATGAAATAAAGTAGATTATCCTAAGATACTAAATATCTATGGAAAATTGAGATGGTTCCCATGTGATATGACACTGCATGTCATGTTAATACAGTTGGTAGAATAATCATCATAAATTTTATTGTAAACCAGATGATCGATGGACATGGTAGTGACCATGTAAAAGGGAATTACAGTCTAGATTAAAAGTAGCTGCGGTTGAACTTCAGCCATCTATTACAATTCTTGAGTAATTAAAATACTTCGCAATGTTTGACAAGATACATGGAATTCTATTAGAGACGAAGGCAGGCAGATAGTTTTACGCTATATCATTGCTCCACAATATAGAAGAACATTTTGAATTGATTGGTATACCTCAAAAATCGACATTTCGTAGACCTTCAGATGATTGCACAGCAGCTCCATCATTTTATATACCCATGAAGCTAAGGAACATATTCTTCAACACAGATTCTTCGTTTGCATTTTAAACACAGATTCTTCAAAATCGACATTTGGTAGCCTTAGCTTGCATTTTAAATACAGATTCTTCAATAGCAAAAAGAAACAATAGAAGTGTCAGGCCAAGCACTTTAGTAAGCTAAGAGTGACCTTAGGATTGTCAAGCTTAAGTCTGATGAACTGGACAGCCTAAAATGGATCGATAGCCAAAAATCATTAGCTGGAATGGAGTTAATCAAGATTCAAGGGCTAGATTACACCCCCAACAAATGATCAGAGGAACAAATAAATGTATGCAGTAAAGTTATAGGATAAGAAATCCAGATCTAGCACCCCAAGAAATTCAGTTAGTTAGACATAAACATGCAATACAAACGGAAAATTTGAAGTAACGCTGGAAATGGCAGGATACATGTAAAAAAATTCAACAAACTTTGCAAGGAGAGCTGCTAAAGGTGATCTGTAATCTCGGCAAAGTAGAGAGACATGCACGATTACAAACTATACATTTTTGTATTATCAAATGGTACATTGGAAGATTTTAAATCGGTTAAACGGAGGAGTTGTGTTGCACCAGCATCCAAACTTATAGCTATATGCATACAATTTATGAACCGTAATTATGAAAAAGCTAACTTCCTGTAATTGATGAAGCTAACAAGTGATCTTTACATGGACCAAAATAAACTGAACGTAGTTTGTAATCTGTAATTGATGAAGCTAACAAGAGAAAGCCTACAGATCTATGAAGAAAAGAAAACAAAAATTTGTCCGACAGAAATTACTAAAACTGGTAGTCTGCACGCTGGGGGATTCCAGTATACACAAATCTCAGTGAAACTATAGTCACATGGCTACCTCAAATAACCTGTAGGTAGACACATAGAGCGTACAAGCAGGGAGTTTCCACTCTAAACAAATCTGATCATAATCCAATGCATGCTTCACTAAATATATACTGATAAGCTCATCGCTATGAAACTCTGTAACGTGCACAACAATGTCGAACAATAGATAATGCTATAATAGATTATAGTTGCAATCTTGTGTCAAAATATAGGGTTGCATTGTAGAATTAATGATTATCTCTGCAACCGTCAATACTCAATCCAAAATTGAATCAAATCTTAGTTCATCACTTAGTTGATTTCTCCCTCCCTCTCACTCTCCCTCTCCCTCCCATTCAGAGACTAATTCGAAAGCTTAAATAATGGGTCCAGCAAAAGTGCATAGTCTCAGACATGTCCATCAGATACTTAGAACACTGCTCACAGTTTCCTTGCAGATGGGTTAGCTATTTTTTTGAACTAACGCGAGCAAAGTGAAAAGAGGAAGAACTTGCTACAGGCCTACAAGGTGCTACAAACTACAAAACCCTGTATCAAAATCAAAGTGCTTACAGCCAGCATGCTTACACACTGAGATGTAGAATACAAGCTCTGCAGAAATAAATCTTAGTTTGCTATTACAAGCTCTGTAGAAATCGGAATCTAGATGGGAGGAATGGAAAAAATATTGGAGTAGTATCAGGTGAAGGAGCAGCTCACCGAGAGCTTAGGCCGTTGATCTAGCAGTGGTGAAGCCATACGTGGAGCGAAGAAGGGCGATGCTGATGAAGGCCTCTGTGGTTCCCTGCGCCGCTCAGGCTCTGGTGGGTGCTCTTTCTGCTGCTCTTTGTCTTCAGGCCTCAAAAATCGACATTTCGTAGACCTTCAGATGATTGCACAGCAGCTCCACCATTTTATATACCCATGAAGCTAAGGCGACCCTGATCCACAGTTAGACTCTTACGAACAAGATACTACTTATAATACAAAATATTCACCGAAAACCATGTTACAAAATTCTGAGTCAAAATTAAATTAACTATTGATAATTAGTGTGTCATAGTGACTCCAAGTACACAAGTTCAGAACAGGTACAGAACATATGTATTCTAAATCAACAGTGAGGCAAATTTACCCAAATGTTCTGTTTTGTGAACCATTCATAGGCACAAATCTACACAAATCTTCAGCATGGATTGAACTATCTTCTGAAAACAGAAATGCTCTACCTCACTCCCAGACTCAAATCCTAGAGGTAAACTGCTAAACGCATCTGAGCTTCTATGATTGATATAGCTAAATTGCACCTCACAATTTACCTTGTACAGATTGAACGCACAATTTACCTTGGAAAAGTACCTCCTTCTGGCCTTCAGGTTGAACGCAACATCAGCAAAGATATCCACTATCAGACCGGACAATCTGCATTTCAAAACCAGTGAATAGAAATTTGATAATTGCACTATTATGGAAATTGCATGAAGTCAAGAATGAGATAAAACCATGCAGACTCCCAAGAGAAAAATATCAGGATCAGCAAAAGATAGTAGGTCCATGATTTTGAAACTGTTCTCAATTTATTTGATTTTCAAGACCAGATGCACTACTCAGATTACAAAAACTGAAGACTATATTCCTGAAGCGGTGGAGCCAATTCTTACACATGCAGAGTCAACTCAAATATAATCATTTCCCCTAAATAACTCAAATCTAAATGCAGAGGAGAGGTGTTATGTAAAATTTCTACCTGCTACTTTCATACAGTAAAACAAATACGAAAAGCAACCAATATTTTCACAATTCCTGCAGCACATCAGATTGCTATTACTCACTACAAGAAACTGACACTACTTGTTTCAATCAGCCATCTAATGCAAGTAAATGATGACATAATTCTATATCATATTTTCAAACAAGAATAACAAACAAGGAAACTTTTTCATTGATGGAAATGCTGACCAAGAGTCATCCTATTTCTTTGTAACAAGGAAGCATATACTTTGCATGAACAGTTGAAATCCTTGCCCACGATGCCTGCATTTCAAAAACATTATAAAAGTCAGATCCTACACTTATAGAATTTAATTAGTACACAAGTATGTCTTTGGGCATTATAAAAATAACAACCAAAAAGTCAGATCCTACACTTATTCAACTTATGAAGTGAACCAGGGACCTACATATGAGATCTACCAAGGAAAGATCATACATGCTATTGTATTTGCAACAACCATAGCTTCTAAATCGAAATACCAGATCTCAACTATGATTATACAGTATTAGAAATGATTTCGAGAAACCTGGGAAGTATAAGTTAAATGCCAGCTATGTAAAAAAAATCAAGACATCATACCTTGGGTTAATGCTAATAGACAGGATGATTAACTATACCAATATAACACGAACATGGTATGTCTTTGAGCAACGTATAAGAGGGACATAATGGTATTGGCGAATAACTCGAAGTTATAATGATCAATAGAACAATCTACATCCAGTATAAATTTGCTTCCTTACTGAGCACAATCCAAAAGCATCTCACAGTAGCTAGGATAGATATGCATGCCAAGATCATTCTACGGTTTCTCACCTTCAGTAGTAAATTTCCAACACAAGGAGACACTGGTTCCAGCAATTGCATTGCAGAGTTAAGAACTTCTGAGATTTCCTCACAGTTTGCCTGCAAACATTATTAGAAGAAATATCTTATAACATAATATTTGATCTGCACCACGCACATAATGGCGCACTTTATGCCTGTCATATGAATTCAAAGCGGAAATTTACCCTAACACTCCCGATGATTGGTAGCCGTAATGAGGCATTATGCAGCGCTGATGTTGCCCCAGTCAGACAACTTAGATGATAATATTGGAGGTACTGATGCTGAATCATGTCCTGTGGATCGCACCATCTCACGTGAGTGAGGAAACTAAATTCATTCTGTGAAATACCCAATTCAAGCATTTTCATAGCTCAAATTCAATAGTCACAGATTTATCTTAGAACCACTTATAAACAATTAAAAAAATTAGAGAGGAAAAGGTTGTGAAGCCCAGCATGGTTGTGAGCAAACAGGCGGTGGACTATGCCTCATAATTCAAAATCCAACCAATATATGAGTTCATAGAGCTAATACTTGTTAGTCAATAGGGAATTTCAAATTTTGGGACCAACACACTTTGGTTGATTTGCAAACTGCTGAGTATCTTAGCATTGCCTTCACTTACAGGAATTTCACTCCAAAACGTTGATGCATGATAATTCAAACCAGCTATCAGGATGTCAATGGGAAATTAATACATCTAGTCTGCGATGTAGACAATGACAGGGACAGTAATATCATCTACACATTTACGCGGAAATTTTAGGATGCATGATAATTCAAACCAAATGTCAGGATGTCAATAGGTATTAACAATGAAATCCTGGCACTCCCTCAAAGAGACGATCCAAGATGTTAGATTAGAGTGAACGGGAAGATCCCCTGCCACATCATTAGCATCTACCGAGTTCTCCATCACAAGATGAAAAACAGGATATGTAAATGCAAATAGAGTTCCTTGATTATATGAACAGACATTCAAGCTTCAGGTCTAACCACAATTTGTTTGAAGCTTCGAAATTCCATAAACGCGCCCTACCAAAAATGCACTATATCAAAAGAGATGGTCTATAAACTACACTAATTTTGGAAGCTCCTTTATAGACATCTTCCTGACTCTCGCTAATATGGAGTGGTGAACATGTGATTGCTCCTAAATAGTCAAACGCCTTGATGAACAAACATTCATACTAATACTGACATATTGATGCACTGAACCAAGGAAACCGGAGGTTAAAGACAAGGACAAAATGCAACTTTGAGCAGTATAAATAGGCCCCAAAAATCCCCAAATTTGAAATTTGGCAATGTAAACCATGAAATTGGCGATACACACTCAGAATTGGAAATGGTAGGAGTGATTATGGAGACGGTATACCCTCAAGAAAATGATCGCGTTCAAGAAATCCTCCTTCCTCTTCTTCTCTTCCTCTCTACACCTTCACTTCCTTTCCTTCACGTTGCACAGCCTTCTCCTTCCTCGCCTCCTCCTTGCAGCAGTGGCAGCCGAACGCACGGGAGTAGCGGCTCGGCTTGGGGAGGCGGCACGCCGCGTTTGCCAGCGGTGGGTAGTGGGCGGAGGCTCCGGTCAGCGGTGGGCAGTGTCGGCGGCGCGCCGGGCACCGTCGCGTGGGTGCAGATGCGCAGCCACGTCAAGGCGGTGAAGTACCAGGCACGTCGCAGCGGTAGAGACGTGCAGGCGGAGAAAGAGGCGCGTGGCGGCGGGGGCGTGCGGCGGCGGAGGCGTGCGCGCGCGGGCACGCAGCGGCGGAGCACAGGGGCAGGCGAGCGACGGGCCGTGCGGGGAAAAAGGGCGCGCGGTGGAGCTGCGGGATGCCGGGCGGCGGAGGCGTGCGGAGCGGGGGGTGGCGGAGGCTTGCGGGGGGCGCGCAGAGGCTTGCAGGGGACGGCGGAGGCGTGCGGAGCACAGGGGCGGGCGTCTGCATCTGATGGCGGTGGCGGATAGGGGTTAGGAGGAGGAGAAGGAGACGGGTTTGGGGCTAGGGTTTCGGCGGCGGCGGGGATGGTGGAGCTGGAGGTGGGGAGACGGTGGGAGTGGTGGTCGTGGTTTGGGAGGATCTCCTGGGGCGCTTGAGGCGTCGAGGAGGGATGCGGCGGCGGGGGAGGCCGAGCATAGGGGCTCGGGCGGGGCAGTTTTTTTTTATGCTACGGGCGTGGGAGTTTGATCGACGGAAAAATAGGAGACGAAACATTGCAGGGCTCTCCTCCGTCGGATAGCTGTGATCCAACGGCTGACGTTAACCTGTGTACATAAACGGGGTGACTGTAGAAAAAAGAAAACTCGTCCTTTTAATAGTAGTGGAGATGAACTCCTTTACTCCGCCTCCAAACCAGTTCACCAATGGATTGGTCATGCTCCTACTTCCTATTAGGACGAGACGAGACGTTACCGGAGTAGTCGTATAGAATGCAGAGGAGAGAGAGGAGAGAGTGGTATCCGAGCGACGTTCAGTCTTCCGAGAGCAGTGCGTGGCATCAACAATTTAGCCACGCGGAATACCACGATTCCACGCGGAATGCAATTTAGTTAAAACTCATTTTGAGGACGATGAGCGTTGGCCGTTTACTCTATTTACTCTTTTGGCAGAACATCGCGTAATTCACATGATAATGGGATCCCGTGATTACCATTATTTATGTCGTGTCTAGTGTAAATGTTGGGAAATATAATTTGTTTTTGACTAACAATATTAAGTATGCCTACATGAGTTTCAAAAAAAAGTATGCCTACATGTATCGGACTATTTGGATGAGCAAGGCATTAGTCCTCGAGATGATTGTACCCCTTTTCTTGATTAATAAAATTGAGATACCGTTTTTTTCTTCTTCTTTTAGAGCTAGGTCATGATTCTTACGAAAAGAACAAAACATATCAAGGGGCGCTTGTCCACGCAAAAATAATAACATGGCCCATTTCTTCAAGAATCAGAAAAGAGCATGACTCTTTATTTTGATATAAATAAAATAACATGTCTTTTTTCAAAGAATCTAACAAAACATGTTTTTCTTGTTGAGGGGAAAACAAAACATGCCTTGATCGCAAAAAAATAACCACCATGTGACCATGACACTAGGCCCAAGACTATAGCCGAATAACAATAGCCCAAATAATACTCTTTACCCAAAGCCCACTCATAAGTCAAAGTACCCCATGCCAAGCCCATGGGCCTTGAGCTTTCAAGTGGGCCCAGAGCAGCCCACGACCCACTCGCCTTGCGCCCCCGTCTCACATCTCCATGACTCGCACCCACCACAAACCCTACCCTCGGGCACCACCTATAAAATCCGTCCTCTCCCTCCCCATCCTCTTCTCGCGCCGCCACCCCCCCCTTTCCTCCCACTCCCTACAAAACCCTAACCCTCGTGCGGCGCGAGCTCTTTCTCCTCCACCGCAACCAGCCATGGCGACCCAGATCAGCAAGAAGAAGAAGGTACGCAACCCCCAAACCCCAGCGGATTTTGCCACCTCCCCTGCGATTTGTCGATCGATCTGACGTTTTCCCCGTTTGCTTGCGTGCAGTTTGTGAGCGATGGCGTGTTCTACGCCGAGCTGAACGAGATGCTGACGCGGGAGCTGGCTGAGGACGGCTACTCCGGCGTGGAGGTGCGCGTGACGCCGATGCGCACGGAGATCATCATCCGGGCCACGCGGACGCAGAACGTGCTCGGGGAGAAGGGCCGCAGGATCAGGGAGCTCACCTCCGTCGTCCAGAAGCGCTTCAACTTCCCCGAGAACGGCGTCGAGCTGTACGCCGAGAAGGTCGTCAACCGCGGCCTCTGCGCCATCGCCCAGGCCGAGTCGCTCCGCTACAAGCTCCTCGGAGGCCTCGCAGTCCGCAGGTATAATGATGATCTATTCCTAAATATTTTATTCCATGGATTCGGTTGGTAGATGTGTAGTAGTTGTAGATGTTGCTCGTAATTGGCTATAGGTGTTATACTACACTGTTCATTTATTCTGATGTTTGTGATGACGATGAGATCTGAACAAATTACAATTGATGCCTCTGTATATGTTATAGTTTGGGAAGTTCATAGTGAGTTGTATGTGTGTATGAGGATTATTGCACCTATGCTTTGTTTTACCCTGCTTACTTTCCTTGTTTGTGGGATATTGACACTGGTGCAAAAAGGAAAAGCTGCTAATTGAAGCCGCGACGGCCAGACAACCGTAGAGATAGATCCGCAGATGAATGGCTAATCTGCTCTTTGTCTACTAATTCTATCTCACATGTCTTGTTTGCCATTAATGGCGCCTCCTTGCCCCTATTTGTTTTTGTGCAATCTGTCCTAGGAAGCTTCAAGATTGCACCTATAACTAGTTTGTAGTATGTGCAGTATTGCTGTGTTGCACCTGTGCGTTGTTCTGTCCTGCTTCTAGCCGTGCTAGTAGGATATTGACACTGGTGCAAAAAGGAAAAGCTGCTCCAGCTCCTTGGAGCAGCAGCGGCCAGACAACCGTAGAGATAGATCCACAGATGGATGGCTACTCTGCTGCTTGTCTACTTATTTTATCTCACATTTCTTGTGCGCCATTGATTCTGCATATTTGCCACTATTTATTTCGGTGTAGTACGTCTTAGGGCGTGCGAAGATGTTTGTTAGGTGCATTTGCAACTAGGTTGTAGTATGCAGTTTTGTAGTAGCAACCCTTGATCAGATGTTTAACTTGTCTGGAGTGGGGGTGATAAGATAGTTTTGTGTTCATTTCAAATTTATGTTCACTACTCTTTTTTAACTACATTCATGGCTTGCTGTGCTTTGTGTTGCTATTACATAATGCCTTGTAAGAATATGGGTTGCTATTGGTGCTGCAAATCTAGATATGTTAATAATTTACAAGTGACTGCTATGAATATTATTGTGCAGTTCTGCATTACTGCGCCTGGAAATTTTTTAGCCCTGCTTTCGTACTATGATCGTGGGGTGTTGAACCTGGTGCACAAAGAAAATGCTGCTTTTGAAGCAGCGGCGGCCAGACAACCGTTGAGATAGATCCACAGATGAACATCCTTTCTGGTGTTTGTCTACTAATTCTATCTCATATTATTGTGTCCGTATTAATACTTTGTTTAAATCTGAGAATACCTTTATGTTTTGAGTTTATTGCTTTGTTTAGAAAAACACTAGGCAACTATCTGTGTTTTTGTATGTGTCCGTAGTTATACATTTTCAAATTTTGTATTTTTAAGTTTTACTTGGTGTTTGTGTACTTTTTCCACACTACAGTGTTCCTTTCCATATGCTGACATGCTTGTATACATGGCAGGGCTTGCTATGGTGTTCTCCGCTTTGTTATGGAGAGTGGTGCCAAGGGTTGTGAGGTAATTTTTCCTATACATGTGAAGATATGTTAAAATGTGTGCATTTTACAATTCTTAGGTGGCTGACTGATGTGATCATGCTTATTTAGGTCATTGTGAGTGGAAAGCTCAGGGCTCAGAGAGCCAAGTCCATGAAGTTCAAGGATGGATACATGATCTCATCAGGTCAGCCAGTGAATGAGTACATTGATGCTGCTGTGAGACACGTGCTTCTCAGACAGGTTTGTTCGCTGTGCTTTCTTAGTTCATGTCTTTTGAGTTTATACCTTGTGGAAGTGTATAAGATTGAATGTGTTGATTTGCTTTGTGTAGGGTGTTCTTGGCATCAAGGTGAAGATCATGCTTGACTGGGACCCCAAGGGCAAGCTTGGTCCGACCACCCCGCTGCCTGACCTTGTCACCATCCACCCCCCCAAGGAGGAGGATGAGCTGCGCCCTCCATCCTTGGTCGAGGTCTAAGCTCCCAATAGATCGCATCGAGAAGTGTCACATCTTTTTGGAGTCTTGGGCAAGTCGGTCACTGTCCTCGGTTCTAGCTAGGTTTCTATGCTTATGATAAGCAAGGGCTGTGCAACACTTGGTTACCTTAAGTTTGATGGACAAGGTTTCTGTGTAATGGTGCTATCTTATTTCTTTTTAATCTAAGTTTTGCTGAGACAAGTTACATTTATATGTATGCGAAATCGTGCTTTGTAGCGCTCATGTTTGTCATCTCTTTGTTAGTAAGTACTGCCCTTGGATTTTCTGTTCCGGGTTCCAGATTCATGCTGGTCCAATATTTCTGGATGAGCTATCTTGGGCAGCATGTTACTGTTCATCCGTAGTTATTGACCAACAATGTTAATTAAGTTCTGTATTCTTCCGGAGTCCGAATTGGGCTCTGGCCGGGTGATTATAAATCGTAAAAAAATGTGCTGACAACTGAGACGTTGCATAGACAAGACTTTAATCAATAATTACTCAAAAATTGATGTCGTTACACTCTATTCAAAAACATTAATTTATTGTTGTGATTTTATATCACATAAGCTAATATTAATACAGTAATTTAATATTATCTTAACAAAATAAAATGTCTTATATTATAGGATGGAGTATAAGTATTTCGGTATGGAGACGACGTTATTGCAAATCTTCTTTCTGTGATAGCAGGTTCCCCACTTCGTTAATCATGTCAGCCGTTTACTAACAGGATATGGTTTATTCATCTATGATCAGATTGGGAGTTCCTTTCATATGTAAATGAGCTCCCCACGCCCAACATATGCATTCTCATGCCATCTCCTAGGTCAATCAATAGAATAGCAGCAAATTCCAGCGATGCAAGGGTAGGCGGCAAAACATGTTAATCTCGAGGAACGCTAGCTCAATGTAAGTTAGGTATTATTCGGCCCAGCTCTATTTCTTCCTGATTCCAACATGGTATACAATACCATGATGACAATCTTAGGTTATACTCTGCACGCTTAAGATCACTGGATTTGCAAGTCATGATGATTGAAGAGAAGCAAAGTAGCAAACTCCAGTTCCTTCCATGCAGCATGTTCCGACTGGGGATTACACTTGCATATATCAGACTATAAGTGGGCTGGTGTCATCTTCTACGACGACATGCGAGGTGTCCGGCAGATCAGGCAGGTTCTCGCTAATGGAGAACCGCAGCCACCGCTTCTTCTCCATGTACACCAGGCAGGGCTGCAGAGCGAACCCGAAGAGCATCGCCAGGACGCTCACCACCATCACCTTGAAGGATGCGAGCGCCATCACAACGACAATCAGGATGGTGGGAGGGACAATCATCAGGATAGCGCCGACAGTGCCCAGCGGGATCCTGTAAGGCCGGGAGGCGCCTGGGTGGGTCATCCTCAGCTTGATGAAGGCGATGAACTCCAGGATCATCCCGAAGCAGTAGAGGTAGTTCTCTGCAGCGATTATCTCCTGGAAGCTCATCCAGGACAGCAAGACCACACCGAACGCGGAGAACAGGATGCCGACCAGCGGGGTTCCATAGCGTGATCTCTTGGCGAAGAATTCAGGAAGCATGCCGCGCTCAGCCATCCCAAGAAGCTGGTAAGAATCACTGCTCATTTCAGTAACAAAGTTGCCCATATTTGACAATGCAGCTGCCGCTTGAATCCACGAATGCAACCAGAAACCACCAAGAATTTTTGCAACATCTGAAAAATATCCATCTGACCAGAACTCTCGAACAACTGGAACTGCTGCTGTACAAGTGATCAGAGGGTAGAGGTATCCCCCAACTACCAAAACTAGAGCATAAGAAAGTGCTTTTGGCAGGGTTCTCTTTGGATTCTCAACCTCTCCAGCCAAAGTACTGATTGAATCCCAATAGTTGAGGTTCCAAAACAGTGTGTTCAGATACAAGCCCCAATTCACATTGCCCAAGTCCATTTCAAACCATCTCGAAGGTTCAATTCGGGGAATAGCTATCAATCCCATTACAAAGAATGGCAGGAGAGAGAACACCCCAAGAAATACTGCCACCCAGCCAACTATTGTTAACCCTCTGTAGTTCATGTAAGTAAAGGCAACTGTGAGGATAAGCACCGCCAAGGTCCTTGGAAGCCCACCCGCAAGAACAGGAATGCTGGACTTGACATAGTCGAGAAAAAGGACCGGATAGAGAGCATTATCTATGACACCACTGAGCCACTTCGCCCAGCCTTGCTGGAAACCCCAAAAGGGCCCAAGAGCTGAAGAGACCCAGACAACATAGCCACCATTCTCAGGGAACATAGTGCCCATCTCAGCAGTGATTAGAGCTTCCGGAACGCTCCATATGAGCGCAAATAGAAGAAAACCCACAATTGCTAGGAGTGGCCCAGCAGCCTTGACACTGTCCTCAATCCCGAAGGGACCCCCAGAGACTTCATAGAATATGAGGAAGACGAGGGGGACAATGGAGACCTTTGGGATACCATGCCCTCCCTTACGCTCTTCGCCCTCATTGACACCATCATGCTTGAAACCAGTACGCTCTCCCATAGACAGACAGGTTGAATTTGCTCGTCTTATTGCTGCGCTCCTCAATTTCTGCAGTTGGAAAAAGCCAATAAGCAATAAAAATGCAAGCCTTAGGTTGTTCCTTGATAGAACATGCAATGCAACACAGGTACATGAAGAACATAAATGATAGTATGAACGAAATTCTTGATGTCTTAGATTTGGTAGCTTATTCTAGTTCTACATGTAATACTAAGAAGGAAAAAAATGGCTTTGTGCCACTCAAAGATGCCCACTTTAGCAAAATACCACTGGACTAGTCACTGAAGATCAGTCTGTTAGCTTTTTTACCATTCTGTCAACCTAAGTTAGCCTTTTTTCCCTCTCATTTTTCTCATTTTCTGAAAAGCCATTCTTGAAACCAACACAATCCCCCATAGGAAGATAGGCTGAATTTGCTTGTGTTATTGCTGTGCTCCTCAATTTCTGCAGTTGGAAACCAATAATCAATTAAAATGCGCAAGCCTTAGGTTGTTCCTTCTTAGAAGATGCAACACATGTACATGAGGAACATAAGTATGGTACAAACAGATTTTTTGATGTCTTTGACTCTTTGACTTTGATGACTTTGATAGCTTGTTCTACATGTAATACTGAAAAGGGAAAAAAAATTGCGCTCACTCAAAGATGCCCAGTTTCGCAAAATACTACTGAATAGTTCACTTTAATAACATCAAGATGATTGCTTGTTAGCTTCTTTACTGTTCCGTCAACATAAGTTAGCCCCTCACCCCCCACCTCAATTTCGCATTTTGCAAACCCAACCTTTTGTGGTATTGCAAAGATTACCAGAGCCTTTTCTGATCCACCACTTTAGCTTTTGAGTTCGAACTGGAGTGGTCAAGGCCACACTACTGGAAGGCAACTTGATCAGAAGTGGACAATTGTAGCGAAGGAGCTCAGCATTTAATGGGTCAAGGAGTTTGCAGCAGCCTTGAAGGGTAAAGCTGTGCTGGATCCAGATCTGTGACCCGGTGTTCGACATGAGTGACCGCACCACAGCAAGCTGAGCTCAAGTGTGGGGCCAGGTCTCCAAGTCCCTATACATGGCCTCGGTGACTTGAGAACATTAGAACAAGGCAAAAATGTCACCCCAGGCACAGGCATGACTTATGGTAAAAATACCGACGAAATGGTCTTTAGATGGATGATCCACTCAAGTTCAGCGGTATTTTGCTAAACTGGACATCTTTGGGTGGCATCAAGCTAAAATTTCCTACTAAAAAACAGTAGGTTCGTAAAGATATGTTCATAAAACAACAAGGAATTGTACTGTCAGAACCCCAACTCCCCCACAAGTCAAATGACTATTTTGGTCACTGAGGATCGGTATGTTTACTAGGTTGCACCAACAGTGAGAATGATTAGTCAGCTTGAACAGAATTTTGCTATCTAACAACCAACATCATCATTTAGTTGTCTGCGAAACTAAAAGGACTACACCTAGTTTAGAATTTGAACTTTCAATTCAAGTATCCAACTGATTGAGTTGACATGCCTAGTCAAAAGTGTTAGATGTTATCGTATTTGAGTTTTAAGATGATTATTGCATAAGTTCAGGTGAAGGATCCTAGCAAACTCTAGCTATCATGAAGCTCAAAATAACAGATGACATAGAACATGCAAAAAATGATCTCCAGAGGAAACTCTGCAAGGTAAGCAGCTAAATACATCACCAAGAATACGAAGAATAAATTTCTTTGAGAATGCACAAGATTTTGAGCCCCCATGATAAAAGTTGTGACTCTTTGATGACAACAGCAAATTCATATCTGGAGTGGAAGCGAAGTGCTATGTCAAACTTTGCGGCAGACAGTGAACATAAGAGAGGTCCATTGGCAAATTATGGGGATGGTTTCTAACACAAAAAGAAGGATGTAGCAGCTTTTAAAGAGTTGTTACATGCATATTAATTAGAACTTCACGGCTAGTTGAATTAAAACAACACATCATATCGTTATAAAGCCAGGATTTGAGAAGTTTTAACTGTTAGCAATCCCATGCTATATTCCTACTCTACCCAACAAAAATATTTCCAATAATTGAGCAGCTTGACATAAATAGCTAATGCCTGCAACTTGCAACAACTTTCCTACTTGGAAGGAAGTGAAACACACTAAGCTACTTCAAGCTGAAGTATCAGTTGCCTTTTGGATCGAAACTATCGACTCCACAAATTTGGCACATCAATGCAGAAGAGATTTAACAGCTCTTCTGTTCATCAAGATTTAAGTTCTAAACTTGATCGAGATAGGGCGCAAGAATGGGGCCGACTCAACTCGGATCGATCTCGCGCACGGAAGAACAGGAACCTAATCGAAGAACCATGGATGGGCGGATCAGACTAGCAGGGCACCAGGCAGCAAACGAATCGGCAGACTAACTGAGTGGAGAGAGAGAATGATTCAATGATCTGGATCTTGATTGCAGCAAAGAAAGAATCCCCAAGAACAAACCCAACTCCTAAAACAATCCATGCAACCAACATAGGGTTCCTCTTACCGATAAAAGAAGAAACCAACCCACGCCAGTCCAGCACTACCAGTATGACTGGCTCGCTCGTGGCGTGTCCCGTCGCCGTCGGCGCGGTGGATCGGGAGGTGGAAGAGAGAAGGTGGTGAGGCTGGGGAGGGACGGATTTGGGGAGGGATCAGAGAGGAAGAATCGGAGATGGGAGGAGGAGCATTGGAGCGGAGAGTGGAGCCATGCGGAACTTCAGAGTTGTGAATGGGTTCAGATGTGAGACGGTGCCGTGACTCCGTGCGCCCCCGTACAAGCGGACACCGCTATGGCTCTGAGCCAGCAGAGCTGTAGGCTGCGCACTACCTCGGCGCCGGCCTTACGCACAGGCGCAACAGCAAAGCAAAATTGGACACTCATCAGTAATGACAAATGTGCTAATTTCCCTATAGTAAAAGAGGCGGATCGATGCTAATTCGTAGAAGGAACAAATAAATTTCACATACCTGTATTTTGTCAAAAAAATCTGGATATAAACCCGATTGTTTGATCCTATAATTTCTTTTACATTTAGGCCTCTAAGCCAAAGCCATTTAAGCTGAACCAAACAAGGCCTAAATAAGCCAAAATTCAAAAGCCAAATTTAAGTTGAACCAAACAAGACCTAAGTGGTAGAGAGCCAAAAGCCAAAGCTAAAAGCACATAAATAGGTGCTTTTTTAGCTTATAAGCCAAAATTCAAAAGCCAAATTTAAGCTGAACCAAACAAGGCCTTAGTGGTTCTCGCCGATGTGGCATGGGGCAAACTCACATCCTCGTAGGAATAGAAAGAAACTCATGATATTTAGATCTAGATCAAAATAGACATTTGTAGATTCTAGTCGTCGGGTTATGTGAATTGAGGGGGTTATGTGAATTGATGAACCAAAAGGCTTCATTGAAGAGGAGAATGTAAGCACGCATAATAGCACCGATAATGGAGAAACGGCAAAAATAGAACGACATGTCGACGAGCAATATAATATAGGGAGATAGTGCCACGCACATTGAGCATGTCATGATCAAAAATATGGGAGTGAGAGATGGTGCCACTAGAGGGCGGCTCATATGCCTAGTTTAACTTGATAACTCTCATATCTACAATTGAACTTGTTTTACAGTAAAGTCTTCCACATCAAGAATTTAAATTTGAATAACATAGGATTAGGGAACCATTGAAAGAGGAGAATAAATCTGAATGAAGATGATAGAGGAGACGTGTTGGTTTCAGGAAGAGGCCACGTTGGAGGCTCACGGCTAACCGCGCAATAGAAGCTCCCATTGCTATTTGTTCTTGTTTTTTGAGTGGATCCCATTCCCATTTGTTTTGTTTTGGGTGGATCCTATTGCCATTTGTTGGGAGAAGGAAAGAAAAGGACGAAAATGCCCAGAGGCAACGGAGGCCATTTGTCCATCTCTCTCGGCCCGCTCACAGAAATTCCGTAGGCCCATTGGGCCACCACTCTCGGCCCACTTGATGCAGCAGCTCGGAGGATGAGAAGATCTCGGCCGTCCAAGCTAGGGATCGCTTATAAACACCCAACCCTAGCCTAAACCCCCCTCCCTCCCCCGCCCGGCACACGCAGCAGCACCCTCTTCGTCGCGCCGCCGCCGTGCAGGTTTGTTCGCTCTCTCCCTCACTCGCCTCCTCCTACCTTCCCCGCTCGGCAGCAATCTTCTCTTGTATCACGAGGTGCTGATCGATGAAACGGTAGTGCGTTCCCAAACGATGGATGGACTGACGCGGACTAGATCTTGCTCGGTGTCCATGCCGCTCTAGTTCCTCGTGCGGTTCTACTAGGTTCTTGATTTCCTTTGTATGATCTTAGGTGTAGATCACTGTCTGTAATCCGCCACGCGTTCTTGATATTTGTTCGTTAGGTTGCGCACTCTTGCCGTGTTGCTCAGTAGTTTTTGAGATTTAACAGCATGTTGTTTAGTTTGCTCGTGTTCTTATGGGTTCGCTCTGGTGTGTGATGGATGGCGTGTAGGTAAGAAGAAGAAAAGGAGGCGGAAATGGTGAAGCATAACAACGTTATCCCCAACGGACATTTCAAAAAACACTGGCAGAACTATGTCAAGACCTGGTTCAACCAGCCCGCCCGCAAGCAGAGGCGCCGCATCGGTGAGGAAGCTCGCTCTTTTTCACGCACACCTATGGTCCCACCATGATATGTTTTGCCTAATGATAATAGTGATGTTTGTAGTGGTCATGATTGTTAAATTGTGATTTATTAACTGATGCTATGTGATTAGTAGGCTGACTGCACTATATCTAGTTGTTATGATTCCTCGTGGTATGATCGCCTTAGCTGTTTGTTTGGTACATTGTCATAGTTTGATCTCTGTATCGTGATTACAATGCATTGTTGCTAGTAATCTAGTAAAAATGGATGTTATGTCTCAAGTTATGCCTATGAGAAATGATCTAGTATAATCCTGATAGGTTGGTGGATTTGGGTTTACTATATGGTATTCTTGCGCATTTATGCACCAGAGTTCTCATTGTGTAGAATTTCTTTATCTGCAACTTTAATCACTAGGCTGATTAATTGTTTCTGGGTCACCTACTTGAACGCCTGTTACTGAATGCAAGTTATCTGTTAGATGTCTCTATTATGGGTGTTTAGTGCCATGTCTAAATGCATCTTTTTTACTTGGGTATACTTCTAATGCTAATCATGTAGTGTGATACGAATAAAGTTTGGTCTGTATGTATTTGATTAATTGAACACATTTTATCTTCAAGAACACGCTGCTGTGCAGCATTACTACTTTCTTTACTTCTTTTCTGACCAGCTACTCTCCAAATCATTATTACTACATTAGCATGTTTTTTTGTCATCCTTAGTGTGTTGTTGTGTTGCTCGTTTAACTATTTCTTAAACAATCAGCTTACTTTTTTTTTATCTGTGTACAGCTCGTCAAAAGAAGGCTGTGAAGATCTTTCCTCGCCCAACATCTGGCCCTCTTCGCCCCATTGTGCAATGCCAGACTCTGAAGTACAACATGAAGGCAAGGGCTGGAAGAGGCTTTACCCTTGAGGAGCTGAAGGTGATGTGTTTCTTCTGCATTGCTCCTCCATCTTTGAATATACCTTGAGGCTTGAGCCATAACCCCAAATCGGTTTTTAAGATACATACACAAATTTCAAATAAACTGTTACTGTGTTTGGAAATCAAATACACTTTGTATGCTTTCTTTTTTTGCATCAGTTGCTGGCATGCCTGCTTTTGTTACATGTTGTCAAATTCGAAATATTTGTTTGTATGCATAATAAGTTTGCTTTTTTAGAGAACGGTTAGTAAGTTCACTTATATTAGCAATTTTTTGTTTTGTTGGTAGGTCTGAATTGTTGATGCCCTTCCATAAAAGCCATTTAGTGTTTTGAGTTTAGGTTCAGATGCTCGCTTGATGTGCTTTTAGTGTATTGTCCTTGCAATCTGATTATCTATCGAGAAGCTAGTATGATTTTTCATGTATTATGTAACATACTTTTATCTTTCTGCTGATGTTCTTATGCTGTAATTGCAGGCAGCGGGCATTCCAAAGAAGCTTGCTCCAACCATCGGCATTTCTGTGGATCACCGCCGCAAGAACCGATCACTTGAGGGTCTGCAGTCTAATGTTCAGAGGCTCAAGACCTACAAGGCCAAGCTGGTTATCTTCCCAAGGCGTGCTCGCAAGGTCAAGGTATGGCTACAGTTTCTGTTTTGTTATGTTTTATATTTCATGATATATTCTGTTTATGACCTTTGTTATGCCCTTGTCTCAGGCTGGCGATTCTACTCCGGAGGAGCTTGCCACTGCCACCCAAGTCCAGGGTGACTACATGCCTATTACTCGTGGTGAGAAGCGCTCAGTCGAGGTTGTGAAGGTTACCGACGAGATGAAGGCATTCAAGGCCTATGGCAAGCTCCGTGTCGAGAGGATGAACCAGCGCCAGGTTGGTGCCCGCATGAAGAAGGCTGCTGAGGCGGAGAAGGAAGAGAAGAAGTGATCAGATATTTTGTTTTATTCATCAGCTAGTGGATGTTATCATCAAGTACTTGTTCTAAATTTTGTTTTGGTGCTGGAAATAGAGACCAGCTGATCGTTTTGATATCTGGTACTTGTTTGCATGCTCTGCTATTCTATGAGTCAATGAATTCTATCCTTGTGTTGTGTATTTCTTATTAATCTCTGTAGCTTCTACGATATTGCCTCAAATGCACTAGCCTTGCCGCGCAACAGATCTGCATTTTTGTTCTTTATCTGAATGCTGTTATTGTTAGTCATGAAGAACACTGCAGATCAGAAGCTGATGTTTCTGTGCCTGTCTGAAATGTTGCTGTGAAAATTCTGCTGATCATGTGCTTTGCATGTGCAAGTATTTAGGTGCTATCTGATCTGGCCTTGTTCTGGATGACACGTGAATGGTGCAGCGTGACTGACATAATTATGCAAATTCTGTCAATTATTATCTCGTTTGACCGGCTCGTTTAGATCTTTTAGGTCCCCTTAAGGATGGTTTATGAAGGGATTTATAAGTCTAAATAAGCTATAAGGCATCCCTACAATAATTTTGAGTTTGGGCTTATAATTTTGGAGTCTTCTTCATTCTAGCAGAAAGTCTCAAATGTGAGAATTTAAACTTCTCTGTCCCTTCACCGAACATTACTCTTAATGTTCACAAAAATTATGAAAAACTGTTGCTTCATATAAATACCAATAAAACCTAAAATTTCTCCTCTCTTCCCGACCCCCCACTCTGCTCCACTTGTTCTCCATGTCGACCCGATAGGACCCGGGGCCTAGGGTTGCAGCGCCGCTCTCCCCGTCCCGCGTTGCCTCCCTCCCTTAGCCTTTCGCCCACCGATCTCCGTCTCCCACCTTGCTTCACATCCTCCCTATGTGACAGCCCCTCCTTGTTGCAACTCTGCGCCGTCTGCCTGGAGGCCGCGCGCACCAACGAGTGCTCCACATCCTCCCTATGTGACGGCCAACGAGTGCTTCACATCCTCCCTATGTGACGGCTCCTCCTTGCCGTAACTCTGTGCAGTCTGCCTCGAGGCCGCGCGCACCAAATAGTGGTGGTGCGAGCTACCTGCCTGCGGCCATGCGTTTCATGCCGCCTGCGTCAACCGGTGGCTCAGTAGGTAGCCCGCCTGCCCGGTCTGCCGCATCACTGTCACCGTATCAGGGCCATGGTGCCTTATTGTGGGCTCCAAGATTCAGGTCAGGGTTGGCCCCGAGCTGCAAGTCAAGATGTTTCGTGCAGCGTCACATCGACTTCGTCACCGACGGCGTCTAGGCGCTCAAGTTCGTCCATGCCAAACGGCTACGCCGATTTCTACGCCAAGTACCAGAGCTGCCTCTTCGAGAACAGCTACGGCATTGCCGCCATGGAGGAGGGCCGCACCAAGGTGTTCGGGAAGGAATCCGTGGGGTGGGCGCACTCCTCGGCCCCATATTTTTTGATGTATGCATGTATGCAAGAACAGTACACCTTTCTGAAAATTTTGCCATGGTTCTCACATTTTTGCTTGCTCTTGGTTGACTTACATTACTATACAGTGCCATGTTCATAGCTATTTATTTTACATGTTTGGATGGTGCGGCTTGTATGGGTGAAATCTGTTTGACATAAAGGCAGTGAGAAATTTATTTGTGTTGCCAATTCTGCAGACACGAGCAATAACCAGAGTAGTTTATGTGAGATTGTCGAGATCTTTTGGATCATGGCAGTTTATGTGAGCAATAACCAAAGCAGTTTATGTGAGAATTCTAGGATCATGGTAGTGTATGTATGTATGGCAATTGATATTGCTACACATTTGATAGCAGAAATATTTCAGACTTTGCACTCTTCATCATAGATGATAAGCTCATATTCATAAATCGTACATAACAAGCAGTCAGGCTTATTCCGGCTGTAGCTTATATGAGGTTTATCTGGACAACTTGCTTATGCACAAGTCTTAGCCTTAGAGGTTTGAGGTTCTGAATTCTAATGTACAACTGGAATAAAGGAATGTCTATAAAATAGAGAAAGTAGTATATAAGATCTGACGTTTGAATAGATGTTTGTTTTTCTATGAGTTTTTTTTATAAAGAGAACATGAAAGGCTTGCAGGTATAAAACACCGAAGTTCCTTTGAAACCATAAAGTATGAATAGTGTGTTCTTATCTGATTTCTTTGCTGCAATCCTACGAACCAAACTGGTTTCCGTAGGAATCTATAATCTCATGTTTCTATGAAAATCATTGCAACCAAATGTTGCAATATTTTTTTTTCTTGTAGTGCAACCAATCATCTTCTGGTTTCCAATTTCTATAGGATTACATGTCATTCAATCCCTATGCCTTGTGTTTGTTCCGTTGCTGTAGACTTCCCGTGAAATTTCTGGAAATGGCCTGAATTTTGGAGGAAAACTAGCACGGGATCTTTTTCACATATTTTCACCTCTAACTTGAATTCCCACATGTTCTCTTATCTAACTTCGAAACGACACTTCTTTGAATTCAAAGGACATGACACTGCTATTTTCTTAGGTCAACATAATCAATTACTGCATTTATTCTTGGGAGTACATTGTTTGCGAAGAATAGGAATGGCTAATGTGGCTACAGTGAATGAATGGTCCATGGTGGACAATGGAGTCAATTGGTTCTAGATGCCAACCTTTCCTTTATGTATTGAAGGATGGACTGGCATGGCATCTCATCGCATCTTGCAGAGATGAGATTCTCTGCTCACTAGCAGCGATGGATTTCCCGCCGCTCTTTCCGGCCAAAGCTCTTGTCTTCTTTGCATGTTGCAAGATGCTCATCATCTGCCATCTGGCTTATCAGATGACCATGGAAAGCATGCCAAGATAAAACAAACAATCCACGCATGAAGAACAGCTGCTGCTCTTCAATGCTGCATGGACAAGCAAGCAGTGAACTGCTGCTGCCTGTATCATCACACTAGTGCTCCCTCTGTCATTGCCAAAGTGCACTTCCTTTCCCCAGAAATTTGTCGAAAATTTATAGTAACTCATGAGGGAGAACAAAAAATGGAACATGTTATGTTAAATGGCCCCTGTTTAGTCCTTGCGGACTAATCTCTTTTGTGGCAAATCCCTCTACCATAAACAAATGTTAATTCTGCTGATGAAAAGAGGCTGTGATTGGAGTCTTCTTAGCTCTCTAATTTCTCCAGGTCTATAGATTTTTCCATAGAGAACTTCAGTTCTAGTAAGAAAAAAAAACAAATAGCTTCTCAACACAGATGAAAAAGGCTTTATCTTTCTGTATTAAAAGAACATATAAATCTATGAGGGTCTCCCTGCAAATCTTTCTAAAATTCAGGACTAGTTCATAATTAACACAAAATAAGGGAGTTCGGCAACTACACGATCCCAAGGACTGCGCTATATAACCAGATCGATCTACGCCTTAAAACCGAGAAAACGAACAACGAACGAAAGAAAATCCTAAAGCCTCGAAGCCATGGGTCTGCAGGTATACGAATCACTCTCCCTAGATCAGCATTATTTTTTCCTCAGTTAATCCGGCTAAAGATGCAATCTTGCACCATCTCGCACGGTCTCAATTCAATCCACCCTCTGTTTTTCTTGGCAGTCGATTTAATTCTATTCTGTTTCCCCCGGTTCCGTTAGATTCTTGCGTTGCGATCTGTAGCAGTGTCAGTTGGTGCGGCGTAGGATTTTCTCGTGAGACGGATCTAGGCTGGGAATTCAGTGCTGCTAGGCCTTAATTTCCCTCGAGATTTCTGTAGTTCGAGCCTGTTCTTGAAGTGAATATATGATTGCCTTGGCGTCAGAGATCCGGACAGTAGATGGACTCGCATAGAATGAATCTTTGAAGTGCATTCGACTGCGTCGAATCGTGGACGCTTTTAGCTTTCCTGAATGCTATCGCAAAGGAAATCTGATGCATTCGGAGTCTTGAGCATCCCTCTTTGATGTTGCCTTTGGATGCAAGGTGGGCTATTCCCTGTCAGTCCGGTGAGAGCTCTTGATTGTAGCTCGATCGATGGGATCGATGTCTGTTGACAGTCCCGTGTTAGTTCATCTCTGGACTATATTGTTTTGTAGAGCAATTTGTAACTGTTTTTCGAAGCAGATGCGGTCGCAAGATTGGGACTTGGGACTTGAATCTATGTGTGTGTAGATTGACCTGAACAATAATTTGGAATCGATGTCTGTTGCAGGAGGATTTTGAAGAGCACGCCGAGAAGGCCAAGACCTTGCCCGAGAGCACTACCAACGAGGACAAGCTTATCCTCTATGGACTCTACAAGCAAGCCACTGTTGGAACTGTGTCTACCTGTATGTATATTTGTTAACACCGAACACCTATTTTTGTTATCTTCAGTTCTTTAAGGATTGTGCAGGTAATTTTCGGTTCTTTGTGTTTGGACACATTCAGAGGCATGCGTACAATTTAAATGCCGTGAGTCAATACTGTCTAGTATGAAATCTTGAGATCATCGTGGAAAACTATCCTAAAGTTTAGCTAATTAGAGACCAATTCCTGGGGAAAAATTCTCAGGTTGAAACTGACGTTCACGAGATATTAAAATAGGAATAAGAGAAATTTCGCCTAGCAAGAAAACTGAAAACAAAAAAGAACAAACCTTCTTATCTCTCTTTTCAGTGCTTATTCTTGGGTTTGGACTTCAAATTTAACATTGCATACAGAGGTTGGACTAAAAACCAAAACTTTGCAAGATAGTAAGTAGATAATCAGAGCCTTTGTTTCATCCAAATCTCCTTTGTTCAGAATCTGTCCGTTGAATGGGAATATGGGAGTACTAAATGGATGGAATGTGTTAGATACAGCCTCACTTCGTAGAATTATTAACCTTACGAAGTGCAACAAAGGCCTCGAGCACTTTACATAGGCATGTGTAAACGTCAGCTGAAATACCTGTTTATTGACAAAATTTGGTGCATCTAGCTGCTAATGGGTGTTCATGGTCAGGGTGCTAGTGTGAGTACACACTTTAAAAACAAGTTAATGTAACTTACGTACAATTGATCTGCATTCTTGGTTTTGCATGGAAAAGAACGAGTACATATTCTATTTGTGCTAAATCAAGCCTTAGGTTATACAGTGGCACTCAATTTCATTGTTAAACTTGTAAAATCTAACTGTTCATTTCGACCTTTTGGCTCTTCTTACATGGATATATGGCCTTGTCTCACTAAGTCATATTAACAGCAGTAGCTCTTCCCACGTGGTATTAAAAGAACTTCTAGTCGATTCTCTATCTGAATTTAGTCTGCCTTGGCATTAACTCCACATATGAACATGCTATTGTTCACCCTTTTTGTTTGTTTGTTTGTTGCTGAATTCTCATTCTTAGTATTGAGTTTTGTTTTCAAGACAGTATTCACCGCAGTTGTACTTACAAATCCTTTGTAAATAATCTTCTGAAGCTCGGCCTGGCATGTTCAACATGAAGGACAGGGCCAAATGGGATGCATGGAAGGCTGTAGAAGGTCCATATAGTTCTCAGATCCTTATATCATGTCACAACATCTTGTCAGCTACTCTAGTACTATCGCACGGTGTCACCATACAAATCTAAAGTCTTCACAATATTTTCAGGAAAATCGAAAGATGAAGCCATGAGTGACTACATCACCAAGGTGAAGCAGCTCCAGGAGGAGGCAGCTGCCGCAGGCGCCTCTTAAAAGTTGGTCCCGCCAGCGACTGTCAACTGAACCCTATTAGCTATCTGATTATGAAAACTAGATCATTCTATCCACTGGGGATATGAACCATGTACCTCTCAAGGGCCGTGTGCATTCTATGAATGCACAGGCTGGGGAGTGATCTCCATTATCTAAAAGAATGAATCATGTACCTCTTAATGTACTATTTCGTGCAATCTATTATCTATCTATGAATCTATCAAGTTGTGCTCAATTGTTATATGGTAAACATCTACGTGTTCTGTGCAATTGCATAGCAGGCAACGCAAACCATTTCCAGGCCACCTCCTGTTGGATCACAAGTGATTAGTATCCAGTTTCTACTGATAACTGATATAAACCAGTAAACCCCTAATATCACAAAACAGTAGTGAATTTTGAAGACTAAAATTAGAAGGAAAAAAAGAAAAAAAAACCCAAGAAGCTTGACTGATCATAGACATATACATATATATACTACTAGGTATGTTAATAGCACTGCCTGCTGATATACTGTACTAGTTATGTTCTTTCTACACATGCATCATCTCATCTGGAATGCCATGAAACAATAACCAAGCTCTGTCCTGAAGAGAAAAATATGTTCAGAAGTATTCGCAGCCCAACACTTTCCCACCTGAGAAGACGTTGAGGCATAGCAGGCATGCAGCCAGCAGCACACCTGGTATCCACCAGCTGCCACCCTCATCGGAGAACATGGCGCACAGCACCAGGCACAGCAGCAGCAGCATGTAGAACCCCAGCCCGCAGCCTGCCCAATCTCCGCCGCCAGTGATGCTGCCGCCACCGGCACCGCACCCCCGGTCAGACGGGTAGTAGTATATGCCGGCGAAGTACACCACCAGCAGCAGCAGGAGTACCGCGAGAATGATGTTCTGGATCAGGATCATGACCAGCACCAGCACCGCCGGCACGAGGAACACCTCCATCCGTTTGCTGAGGAGGATGACGGCGAGCAGCAGGAACCCGGCGGCGAGGAGCAAGACGACGGCATTGTCAGTTACGGTTTCCTGCACCTCGGTCACCTGCTCGTACCACTCCATCATGGTCTCATTGCAGATGACCCACCCCAGGGCCATCACCACCAGGAGGGGTACCACCGGAGACGGCCCATGGCGCGCCTGCCCCCATGCCGGCGAGGTACCTGGACTTCCCCAGTAGCTCATGATCACCTCTTCTTTCAGTTTACTCTCTATGTCACTTCTGTTCTTGCACTAATAAATAGTAGTAGACTAGCTATAGAAGATGGCAATGCAGGTTCGATCAGTTTCTAAAACATCAGGTTCATCTGGATGTGGTTCCAACTAATTGTAACTACCTGCTTGTGCTCTGATGTCTACTGTCCTGGGGTGTAATTGAGACAGGAGCCTACTTTAATCTGGTAGATGAACTGATCCTAGAGAAAGATGACATATAAAATAAGGACCGTGTAGGTCAGGTCATTTTCATGCATGAATCACGCTCTTTGATTAGGCTGGGGGTTCATTTGTTAAGATTCTTCTACGTTTAGAGAAGCTGATTAAGTAGCCGAAAATGATGGCTGATATCATGAAGAGGACCAGGGATTACATTACATACCTCAAGTCCTCAACCACACAAAAACATAGTGGAAGTAGTTATTGACTTCAGTACAATTGCTCTTATTTTAGTGCTTATCTAAGAGGGTAGTGATAAAGCTTTATGTAATCAGCCACGCGCGAAAAATGCAGTTCTTCAGAATTTGGCAAAGTTCAGTGAGATTTAGCACATCACTTCATTAGCTACAGGTCATCAAACTGGGCTTTTGCCTTTTGTATGATTCTAGGCATATTCAATTTTGGAGCACATGTTGAGAAAGAGAAGCATCTGTGCATGACAAGATGAAGTATATCTTCCATTAGTAACAACACAAAAAAGTCTATAAACTTCGCAACAATGACTCTAGTGTTGAGAGCAACATGACACTGAAAGCATTTCTGAATAATGATCCAAAGAATAGAGGGGTCATAAACCAATCACCACTCTGGAATACTGGATCAGTAATTAGCCTCAAACATATCATATGGCCGTTTCCCCTATATTCAGAATGTTTTGTTAGATAGAGTACAGTAGTAATTGGCTGAGCTTCTTGAGGCATAGTCAAAACAAAATTTCTAAAGAGATGAACAACCTATTGAAGACCATACACAAGCAAAGCCCCTATTCCAGCGATGCCGATTAGCAAGCTGACGATCACTGTAAGAGGTGGCAATGCACCACCGATGGGCTTCCCGGACTCCACATCATATCTCGCAAATCGCTTCTTAGGCGCATTGCATTGGGGACAGCCGTACTCATCAGGCTGAAAAGAATGAAAAAATGGTCGGAAGTCACCAGGCAAACTACAAAATGACACCTTAAAATTTTCATTTCCACATGTCGAAAATATCTTACCTGTTCATCGAAAGGCTTGGGTAGGAAGTATATGTATCCACAATCAAGGCAGATGTGGGTTGCTCTAGCCTGGAAAATTGAATGTGGTATGTTATAACATACAGAATGAGGCTTAGAAGAACTTTGTCACGACAGAAGAACTAAGAAGGAGCCAGGACTATCTTAATCTCGCCTTCTGTGTATCAGTCAACTTCCGACCAAATCGAGGCGGCGCTGGCCTTTTCGGTAGGCGCTTCACATCAACTTCAGCACCCCTAGTGTCATCATACAAAATTAGAATTGTGTAGAAGGTAAGGAACATGGAAATTTCGTTTGCTGAAGTTGAGACTTCAGAGTAAAGCCATTTGATCTCTGAACAAATTAACCATGCTGACAGTGATGAGAACACTTACCTGCTTACTACGAAGTAGACAGAATCTGGCTTTGCCTGGATGGCTGTCTTGGTGAATCCCAGCTTGTCTGCCGGCCACAATTCATCTCCAAAGAAGCTACTTGTGTACAGCACCTGGTCACCAGACTTCAACCCTGCTCTTGCTGCATTCCCTCCAGACTCCACACCCTAACATGCATGATCCACACCAACCAATTTTAATTCCAGTTACTAATTGCAATCCTTCTGTGTTAATTCCCAGTTCAATCCAGGCAAGCAAATTGTCAACATATGAAGCAACTGTTCCTTGCTTTTACATAGAAATAACAAAACCTATGTCATCAAGTTAATTTAATCAGATATACATTTTCTTGAAGAAACACAGTAAACCAATGTACTTGAAGAACACCAATTCAATACTGAAATCAGATGTTTTCTTGAAGAAAATAGTG
Source organism: Stipa capillata (assembly GCA_019208055.1). Taxonomy (NCBI): domain Eukaryota; kingdom Viridiplantae; phylum Streptophyta; class Magnoliopsida; order Poales; family Poaceae; genus Stipa; species Stipa capillata. The sequence goes on from JAGXJF010004845.1 coordinate 128,437, forward strand.
AACCAATATACTTGAAGAACACCAATCCAGTACTGAAATCAGATATTTTCTTGAAGACACACATGGAAGCAATCAAGCAACAATGCAAAGGTAAAGGAGAGGAGGGTGGCTGGTACTGACGGTGATGATGACGCCACCGCCGGACTTCTGTCCCAGGGTGAGGCCAAGCGGCTTGTCGACCTCCACCTCGATGTTCTTGGCCGCGCCGGCGGTCCTCGCGTTCACTTGCATCAGCCTCCGCCGCCCGCTGCCGCTGCGCAGCCGGCCGGCAGAGGCCACCAACGAGAGCCCATGGAAGCCAGTCTTGTTCTGCACCATCATATGAGAGCATCAACAACAAAAACCACACAAACAAACAGCAAGAATCAATGCATGTCCAAGGTGCAGGTGCTCACGGTTGATGATGATGAGAGGATGGAAGGAGGTGGCGAGTGCTGAGCCCTGACAATGGAGCAGTGCTTGGAGGAGGAGGCAGACACAGAGGAGAGCGTGGCAGCCATGGTGAGGGGCTGTGCGGATGGCAGGTGGTGGTCTGGAGGAAGTGGAGAGGGCTGCCATTTGGATGGAGATGGTGTGGCTGAGGCAAGAGTGATGTTTGTGGCCTCAGAGCACGAGTGACGTAGATTGTGGAGGCGCATGGCATTGACGCTTCCACGGAGCATTTCTTTTAGAAAAATGCTATTTAAGTGTAGTTTGATTTTTATTTTTGTAGGACGAGTTTTTATCGAACGAAAAAATTATTTTCGTCACACAGAAAAATATTTCCATCACACAAATTCTTAACATGAAAATACCACGTCACATATGTTTTAATAAAATGTTTCCATCACATAGTTTCCAAGGACATCTGATCCAATGCAATCAGGCATCTGATTTCTAGTCTTATCTTTTCTTTTATCATCTGTGCTATTGACTTTTGGATTTGGCACCAAATTAACATGAAAAAGTTCGAGGAAAGAAAACCAACGACGTAGCTGATAGTGTTTCTAGCATCGTTTTAGATTTTAACTTCAGATTCAAAATGTGCAAGGAACCAAATAGATGATAAGTTCGCTATGAATAGTAGCATTTGGTCTATTCCTTTCTCCATTTCCTTTCGATTTATCATTTGCTGGATTTTCCTCATTTGTTTCACTCCTAACATGGAATGAATTTGAACTTGAAATTTCATACATTGGTGCAGTAAATTTTGTCATAATGATTTGGTACCCAGACTGAAAACAAATGTAAAGGGAGAACAGTGGAACCAGTACAGTGCACGTGTCATCTGGATGATCACTAACAAGGATCAAATCTGGGTGCACAGAACTGAACAAGGCAGACATAAGCCAAAGAAAATATGGAACACAAAAAACAGCAGTATATATTATTAGCAAGTAATACAACAGCTAAGTTTTTCAATTCAGAGGGTACAATACTACATTTCTTTTTCTGAAATCATACTACAGTTGGTTCATAAACCTAACAACCATGTCCAAGATACAGATGACCATGGTTCATCGGGAGCAAACACTGATTCCTGAATCAACGTCCAATCTACAACCACACAAAGCTATACAGTAGATGTCTTTTGACTCTAGAGAGTAATTGTCAGACAAGCTCAATGATCACTGTAGCTCTGACACGCAGAATTCCATTGCTTCAGCTGCCAAAGAAGTTCCAAGAAATCGAATCAAAACAAGAAGGATAATAAGACAAAAGCAAGATAGAAATGCTAGTGTTCTAAGAAAACCTTCTCGATGACATTTCTTGAGGCACTGAAATCCTCCCCTTCCTTCAAGTGTTCGATTTTGGCCTTCATGGCATTGTTTCTTTCTTCTGCCTGTGTTATTGTTGTGAGCAGAAAGCAACTTAGGGACTTGGTACCTATGAATTCAATGTTTTTATTTCACTCATAACAAAATATGCTAGCCAAATTTGAGATAATGAAATTCTGCTTTGTGTAAGCTTCTTAACCTGGGCATCCTGTAACACTTACAGCACCAGAAAATTTGCTAACAAGTGGGACTTCCATGCAATTAAATACCATGATGACGGCAGTCATCAGGTCATCTGAAGTTTGGTACAATGAACTGAAGTGTTATTTAGAAAGGAAAAAACAACAGCGGTATGAGCCCTTGCTTGTGTAACATTTGGAATCCTTTGGCAATGTATATCTGTATCCTTACTTGCACAAAGAACATAGCTCCTAGCATTCAAGATATGATCAGAAAGACTCAAAGGCTAACACCAATGATCAAGTCAAAACCCATCAATCTATGTTTTGGAAGAATACTCAGAGTAGTCTTTCAAATCAATGACAAGGAACGAAGGCCCAGTTCTGATGATGAACTAAAAGGTTGTCACACATATATTCTACAAAATTGCTTTCAAATGGATAATACCTTCTCTAATAAACCTTTCAAATGTTCAATTTCATCCTTCTTTGCCTGTGATATCCTTTCTTTGATGTCTTCAATGCTAGTTCTGTAATTGAATGAGCTGTCATCCCAAGTGAACTATATTGGGTCACTTTGAACAAAGAGTAAGTCAAGAAAAGATATACTGAATTTCCATAAAGAAAATATTCATGCCTTTATATAGTTTTGTACTTGAATAAGCTGTCATCCCAAGTGAACTCTATTAGGCCACTTTGAACAAATGATAAACCAAGAAAACATATGCTGAACTTCCAGAAAGAAGATATTCATGCATTTATATAGGTTTGAGTAGCATATAAAAGAGAACTTTACTGCAATTGCAAATCCTAACCAGCCTATTTGTAACACGTGAACATATTTCTTAGAAAGTAAACATTATTTAGAACCCAAGAAATTTCAAAACAGGGTCTCAAAGGCAAAGGAACCAGCTCTTACTTGTCTGAAGATAATACATCCAGATTTCGCTCTTCAACAAACTGATCTACCTTGTCAAGGGCAGTAGCAACCTAGAGCAATTGATGGTCATGGCATTAAACATATAAAATGCTGCTATAAACATACAGGCACAAACCGTAAAATTTAGCACAGGTCTTAATGAACTTGAAACTGATTATGCTGAACCCAAAAGTGTGCTCAAAATCTATCAAACTGGTGGGGAAGTATTGCTCAAGAAATTACTTCTATTTCTTGGCAGAATGTTTGAAAACTCCTCCTGCAGCATGAAGAACAAGTACCACTTCAATAGATTGGCATTAATACAGTGCTAGTGCATGCAAGAAAGAAATAAATAAAAGAACAGCATCAGGTTCAGCAAACATAGATAAGATATTTTTGTATGCAACAAGAAATAAACATTTAAGCTGTGCAAGTCAGCTCAAAATATCATGATCAGGCACATGGAAAGGGCACCGGGCAGAGCCTATATCAGCAAGCTTGGCCTTAGTAAATATTAATTGATCTTCTGGAGCAATAAAGTTAATAGCCCATCACTTTTTTTCAACCTCTGAAATGGTGTTTGAGAAGCCTGGACATTGAAAATTGCCTTGCATGTCTAAGGCAAACATTTGGTAAAATGAATGAAACATCACTACAAGTATAATTGCACAATTTGCAAAGTAATAGAATGTCATGGAAAGAAGGATAAGAAAAGCTACTAGGATATTTACATTGCTGAAGGTGAGAATGCATCCCAGCCCAGTTAGCACATATGTTACCATTCTACCCAAAACTGCCGTATATCAGGAAATTTTGATTTTTAAAATAAATCCTGATACTCCCCCATACTACCTATATATATGGAAAATCCGTGTAGTCACACCCACGTCTCATATACTACTTGTGGTGGTATATATACTACTTTATCACTTTGAGTATGTTCATATACTATTTCTAAGATACCCCACTGCAAGCCACATGAAAAAATTTCAAGTAAGTTCATAGTTTTTAGCATATTTTAAAAATATATTCATATTTGCACATAGAAAGAAGTATGTAAAAAAAATGTACATACTACCTAAAAGGTAGTATATATAGTTATATACTACCTAATTGGTGTTACATACTCCAATGCTACAGGTACATACTCCCTGTTGCACTAGTACTTCATAAAATGAGTTTCTCGATATACACAACTTGATGGGTCAGGCAACCACACCACATATGTTAGCTATACTTAAACTTAAGTGTTCAGTGAAACCTTAAATCTTTTCATTGCAAATTTACAATAGAAACCAGCTTGAGAATAAGAGTTGTACCTCTATGTTTCCGTGCAAAGACTTGATCACCTGAAAAAAATGTAGGAACGAAAAAGATAAAAAGTCACAGGAGTCACACATTCAGATACAGATACACAACCCAATTTTGCAATGGCATTTGACTTGTAGGTAGGGCAATGATTCACGGATTAGCAGGAAATGCGAACTAGGAAAAGATCAGGACACTCACATAGATGAACATTTGGTAAAGGCGTTCCCTCTCGGCATCCGTAAACGACGAGAAAGCCTTGTTGACATCCTAAAATGCGACGAGAAACACGAATCAATTCGTCTCAACAGCATAAGAAACCGACGGGCCGCATCACCAGCGAAGACCCGAAGCTTCCCACCAGGCACGCACGCCCCTAGTGAGATCGGCGTCGTCAAGGGAAGGAACGGGAGCTGAGGAGGAAGAGGGGAAGAAGCGAACCGACCTCGCGGGAGAAGGCGGTGAGGAGGGAGCGGGCGGCGAGCTTGAACGATCTGTCGAGGTTGCCGTACCTCCCCGCCGCGCTCGCCATCGGTGGTGGGTTCCGGCGAGGTGGACGCGCCGGCTAGGTTTTCGAATTCCGGCGGAATTGTTTGGCTTCATTTCGCTTTTCTTCGGTTAAATGGGCTGGTTGGGCCGACCCAGATTGGGCCCAGGTTTATCAGGCCCGTATTTGGATGGGCTGTATTGGGTTAGATTGGGCTGGGGCAGGTGGACCGTTGGTTATGGCTTTTCGCAGAGTGGCTGACATAGGTATGCCGAACACTTGTCAAAAGCGAATGAAGTCGTGTCGAGCAGACAGTCACTCAAAATGTCGGCCTTGGATTAAGATCTTATGGTATGCACCTTTTCTTTTTCCAATATAAAACTCCTCTTCGGTCTCACTTTAATCCTATCTATCACATTCCTCATCCACCTATCGCCACTCTTTCTGTACCTTTCCGCTTCCTCCTCCTTCTCTTCCGTCTATCTCAACTTAAACAACAAACATGATCGTCCGTCAGCTTCACCAAAACCTAACATGGTTGTTGACTGTCTTTGCTAGAATGTACATCAACTGCACAAAATTCTAATTAGAGTTGTTGCTAACTATCATAACCATCGTGGAAGATGGGCAAGGAGGTGGGCGACCAGGAGGACCTGACGGAGCAAAAATCGTCAAATTTGCAGGTATCGTTAGCAAATCCACCACCTTGTTCTCTAGAAAAAGGAACTTTCTCAAATTCTATTGGTTGGCACAGTAAAAGATAGAAGCTATATCATCACAGATTGGATGAGTTGGATGTGTCGGAGCAGTAGTTTCGTTTTGAAGGTTGAGAAAACATGGTAAAGTGTATATATATTGGAGTTAGTGATAGTGGTAACTTGGTTCATTCGCCACATTATGTGGTCTCACCTCGTATTCAACCTTCATGGCATATATCTAAAAAGACAACATATCAACTGACGAATACTGCAACATAAAATCATGATGCAGCCACAAGGAAGCTTGCGTGAGCACAATGGTGAAGGCGAGGATTTCATGTAGAGCTATAGGGGCCAAGCATGGTGCCAGAGGTGTGATATCACATAAGACAGAGTTCAACCAAGTGTAGTGACGCATCCAAGGGTTTGGAGAAACTAATGACAATGGCTTGGCGTGTCGGTATATGTTTTTATCTCTATAAAAGTACAATAATTTAACTTGGAAGTTCAAATTTTCCCCTTAGGATATTTTCTTTGGTAATTTATAATTTGTTTCCCAATCTCAACATTCTTTTTTCTCTAATTATTTTGGATAATTTGATCCCTCTCATTTTTAACGCAATCACCGAAACATTTGTTGCCGTAATCCTCACGTTACACGATGTTCAATTTAGAGACCAACAACCTTGTTGGATGCAAAAGAGGAGCTAGGCAGGGGTATTGCATGTTACTAGAGGTAGATGTGGTACAAGGTGAGGGCCAAGATGACACCACCCATGCCGAACACCTCGCCACATCATAATTGTAATAGCAACCTATTTTCACCAGTGTTGTCATCTCTGATGGATGAACAAAGTTTAAATGATACCCTTTTAGTTCGTACATATCTGTTGTTTTAGAAATTGATGCGGTCTCCAATATGCATCTTTGACCGTTACTTTTTGTATGCATATATTAGCAAAACATTATAAAATTTTATATTTTAAAAATATTTTCATTACAAATCTAATGATACTATTTTCACCTCACCAATCTAAATAAGAAAGGTTTAATTGCAGGTATTCTAAAATGCCCCATATTTCCACACGGAAGTAGTGATAGGGAAACCTAGAAATTGACTTCCCACACCATATTACAAAACAACAATGCATTTTATACATTTCAAAAAATGTGAAGAACTCCATAGATGTACAACATGTACACCTAAAAGATTTTGTGCAAAAAATATGATTATTTGTATATTATATAGAAAAAGATAAGTGAGTTTTTTGGTAGTATAGCACTATAGGTTCATATATTTCCTTTTCTTTATACTTCATAATTGGTAATATTTTGCACGACTTTAGTGCACGAGTTATAGCATGTTGCACATTTATAGATATTTTAATAACTTTTGGAATGTACAAAGTGAATTTTCAAACAAGGGTGAGGCCGCACACATTTGGGAAAATCCATATTAGGAAAACCCTTGTATTTACACACGGGTGTTCTCACTATTTTAAAAATACGCGTTCATATCTGCAGACATTCTATTTTTAATTTCTCCTGTTGTTTTGCCTCTGGAAGCTTGCTGGACGCCTTTTCATAGGATATTAGTCCATTTACTTTTGGCTAAGAAAATTGGGATGATTTAGTCGTATCCAAATCGATCTTAATTAGATGCTTATGCGTTCTTTTCTGACACTTATTTCTTAATCTCTCATAATGAGGTTCTTTAATAATCGGAGAGTGGATTTTGTGTTTGTACAAAGTGGGTGCTCCTATTATTTCAACCATAGTGTGCCTTAAGATTTGTGTAAAAAATCCACTATCTAATAACAAATAATGACAATCTGAAGATTGAGAAATAAATGTTAAAAGAATTCATGGCCATTTATTAAAAAAGTAGAATTTTGGATACTACTAAAGTATCCAAATCTTCTTAGAAAAGGTAAATACAAACCATGCTATAAAATGATGTCCAGCCAAGTTTTCTGAGGGAAGAAATCGAAATAAAAGAAGGGGTAGTTTCATCCTTCACTCTTTGGTCCACTCTAGTCGCTCGTAATTGTGTTAAAAATAAAAAGTCGCTCGTAATTTTCTCAAAACACCTCAAAAAAATCCTTCATTGTTTTAACCACGAAGTGCGCATTCAGATCTGTACACACTTTGTTTTCTCGTTTTCTGTTGTTTTCCCTCAAGAAGCTCGGGTGGATGCCCTTTTATAGTATAGTTTGCATCTATTTTTTGCTAAGGAGTTTTGGATGATTTAACAGTATCAAGAACTAGATCTTTTATTACATGCTTATCGATTCTTGTAACATTTATTTTTTGATCTTTCTGATTGTTTTTATTTATCATTAGAGAGTATATTTTGCTGTACGGGTGGATACTCCCACCATCACGACCACAAAGCGTGTGTCTTAAGATGCATGCACAAAATACCAATCTCTAATAATAGATAACAACAATCTGAAATATATTGAAAAACAAATGTTAGAAGAATTCATAACAATCTATTAAAAGATTGATTTTTTAATACAATTGAATCATCCAAATCTTCTTTAAAAATAAATAAATGCAAACCATGCTATAAAATGGCTTCCAGCCGAGCTTCCCGAGAGGGCGAAAATCTAAATAAAACCTCTCCCCTGTTCTTCATCCTCCTCTCTTCGATCCACCCCAGCCACTCCCAATTCCCCCCAAACCCCCAAATCCCAATCCGCTTTCCTCCCCAAATCACTCGATCACATGGCTTCCTCCCGAAATCCCTCCTCCTACTGATCGCCGCAATCTCCCGGAGCCAGCAATTTCCCAACCGCAAGAACTGCTCGCGGTCCATGGACAAAATCCTCGCCGCGAACTTCCCCGCCGATCACAGCCGGCGCTGCGAAATTCCCGTGGCAATCTCTGTAAGGCTCAGCTAAAATATCCGATTTTGCTCGGGCCCTTTTGATCCTACGCAGATCCGTACGGTCTTCCGGCCATTTAGCCGTTCCGGGCGAATCAAGCTCGTTCTTGCTGTTCTTGGATCGGCGTGTAGGGGTGTGGATTTGGTTTGTTTTTATGGGGGGATAGCAAGCAACTGCACGCTGCTGGTGTTTGGACATGGCGGGGGAGGAGGCCGCGGAGGGAAGCCGGAGCAGGAGGCGGATGGATCTAAACCTGTACTTGGGCCTCCCTCCATTGCCGCGGCCTCCAGGCCGGCTGGGTGTAGTTATGGATTGCCCGGCGCCGGTGCTGAACTCGGCCGTTCCTGCGCCGGAAGGTCCAAGAACGGATGAGTTAGCAGGATTGCTGGCACCAGAGGAGTTGCCACAGCAGCAGGCGGTGTACTCGCCGTCCAATGCGCTTTCCACGCCGGAGCTATCGCTGATAGATCCGATGCTCTTCGAGTGGCTCGATGGCCACAGCACGGACAGCGATGAGGCTCTCGATGCTGGTGAGCCGGTTGTGGCGCTTGATGCGCCCTCAGATGATGCCAACGTCTCGCCGCCAGTGCTGCCGCCTCTTGCTGGGTTGGAAGGGGTTGGTCTTGAATGGGTGGAAAGGCTTTCGCACCCTGTCCGGGTGGCTCCTGCCGGCGGAGCAGAGATGGTCAGCATGAGAGTGTTGGGGCAGTCTGTTGGGGGTGCTATTGAAGAGATGACGCCTGAGCTCCGCCTGCAGAGGTTGATCCAGGTGAGCGAACAACACCGCATTGTGAGGCCAGGGCCAGTGAACCGCAACCAGCGGGCAACCAGTCCAGACGCGGAAAGACTGGTGCAGGCCATCCAGCGGTCTCATAGCTCACTAGACGCCGCAAGGCGGCAGAAGCTAGATGGTGATGGCAAGATGGGAGGAATGGGTGCTGTCAAGAAGGATGGGAGCTGCGGATGCAACTCCAGTTTTGAGTGCAATATCTGCCTTGAAGCAGCAAAAGAGCCTGTGGTTACACCGTGCGGCCACCTCTTCTGCTGGCCATGCTTGTACCAGTGGCTCCATGGACATTCAGCCTACTCTGAGTGTCCTGTCTGCAAGGGAGAGGTGCTCGAAGTAAACGTCACACCAATTTATGGAAGAGGAGGTGGTGAACGGGATGCGTCCAGCAATGATGTTCCTCCTAGACCGCGTGCAAACAGGAGTGAGAGTTTGAGGCAGCAGCTACAAATGCCAGACCCTAGAGGCATTGCAAGCATGGTGAGGCGGTTGATAGAAAACCAAGATATAGTGAGAGGCCAGGCAGCTCCACCTATAGGCGGGGTTTGAGGTGACAGTGCTTCCTGCAGCCCGGCCAAGGGCTAGGGTTCGGAGACAGCAAAGACATGATAATCTTGCTTCGCCTTCCCCCATACTGCTGCATGTGGGCAATGTTGCCCCTGAGAGTGGCAATCAGGTCCCATTGCCATCTTCTAATGCCGACAATGCCGCACCAGCTGTTCCTCAGCAGTCATCGTCTATGGAGCAGGCGTCGACTTCTAGCACTGTGGCTGTTATAGTGGGGCAGGCAGCCCAAAGTAGGAGGTCCAGGCCTTCGGAGTCCACAACTACAAGGAGATCAAGGAGGAGGCAGCAGTAGGTAAATGTGGTGCTGTCATTTTCTCCAATAAAACCTATTAGACCATGCCCCATTGTTACCATGATTAGCTCCAAAAACATCTCAAGGTTATAATGTAGGAATGTATATGCTATGGCTTGCTCGTGTATGTACCCTCTTCATGGCAAAGGAATCAAAAATTTCAGTTTCAGGGTCAATGGCTGAATGTTGTTATTATCGTGTATGCTGGGATACATTTTTCTGATATTGCATCTGTTTCTGGTACAGTGGTGCATCTGTTCTGGGTATGGTGGATTATTAAGTGTTTTCGTTGCACTGTGTATGCCATTATGTTTCCTGCTACTGAAACTCAGAAATTGGAGATAGTCAGGAGTGCATTCATTTGCTCGGCTACAGTTTTTGTACTGCTAAGACTGATGAAGATAGCAACCAGTGCACTTTTCTTTTCTATTTCAAGGGTTTCATCTTGTCTTAAGCAATTAATCTAGAGTCAAGAAAGACTCTGTGGTATCCAGAGTCTGGGATGAATTTCTTCTTTGTTTTCCTTAAGTGAACTGAAATCCCAGCTCCAGTATGAATGGCAGCAATATTTGCAGTATACAAGTAGTGCTTGCCACCGCCAAAAGGGAAAATTTACATATATGCTGATGCAAAACAGAGTCCTGGGATTTGCCACCCAGCTAGCTATGATGTAATGGTCTGTCTATTTTTGCAGCGACATTTCTTTTATAAATGGATAGCACACAAACAGGCTCTCATGTTCTGTACTGGCATGGCAATCTACTTTTATCCTAAACAAGAAAGCGGTTGTCTAGTTTTAACAGAACCTCTCATGGGGCATCACCAGTTATCAGCCCCTGCATACCAGGAACCGGCCTCCTTTTGTTGCAAATGGAAAGGCAATCAAATCGGTGCAAACGGATAGATTTCTTTCATTTACATCCAGCATTAATTGATTATCAGAACATTTTAAACAAATTACAACATATGTCCCTCATGAATCATGGTAATATTGATCGCGGTTCTTCACGATTTCCAAAAGGATCATCATTGACAATGGTAAGATATGCCTGGAGATTAAGATGGTTGGATGGGACAGCGGTCCAGAAGCTATTGTGGAATTTGCGACGTTCTCAAACCATGACAATGGGCAATCTCAGCAACAACCAACTCAAGGGAATATTGTTGGACGTAACGTAATTACTCGCCGAGATGGGTTTGCGTTAATCCATCCAATCCCCTGCCATATGAAAGCATGGGCACTGTTGAGTTGTAATGTCTTTGCATGGTCTCTTGTACATGGAAAAATGCCAGGCTGCTGACATGCAACTACCTCCTGCAGTCAGATCGGCACATGTTTGCTCGTTGTGTGACCAGCATCTGGGGAACAAGGTAGGTAGCACTTGTTTCTTCAGCTTGGCTTCAGCATAGCTGAGTGCAGAGATTGCTTCTACTGTTCCTCATTTGCACAAGATGAAGCTAAACAGTAGTGAGCTGCAGGGGGGCATGGGACTGCAAAGACTGTTACAAGTGGCACAATGATGTCTACAGTATGTGTAACAGGTTATCTACCCAGTCTAATTGTAATATGCTGATTATTCCCCTTCTTGCCTGGGACTCTTTGTGCTCCATCTAATGTAAATATTTTTTTGCCTTCTACCCTTGTACCATACCTTGACATGAAGTGCAGATCTCCTGCAATGTTTCCAAAAACAAAATGTTAAATTACGATATGGTTCATGCTTCTAAAACCAAGACTCGGTTGACCTAGTTGACCGTCTTATCTAATTCATCCACAGAGGAAACATCATTTTCAATATTTGGATCATGCAAGTTTTACCTTGGACAAACTGCTTGGGATAGCAAAAAAGAAAGCTGCACTTCATGAATTGGACTGTGCACATGCTGGGATGGCCATGTACCACATCCACCATCAAATGACGATTGGATGATCGTGTGACAAAGAAATGGCTCAATTCAGCACTGATGTTTCCTTTCATCCTGATCCTTCAAAGCCCCAGCAGTTGGTTAATGTACGGACATCATCATGTCTTGTACTGTTCAATCAGTCGCAGAAGGCTATGCGTCTCGGCATCAGGCATCGCTCCTCTCAAAATCATTGTCCTTACAAAATTGGCTCATAAACTTTTGCCTTAACATAAGCTTTCAGAAGGGTATTATACACAAAGGAATTCCTACAGTACTTCGATTCATTCAGTTCTGCGTAAACTCTCTTTGCATTTTCCAAGTCACCGATTTCTGCAAAGTTTTCAAGCAACATATGTGTGGTCTCCAACCATGGTGTTGAACTTCTCACCTTCCTGGTGATGACTTCTTTCTTTCCATATCCATTGTGTTCAAGGCTTCTTTCTTAAGACCTGCTTTCAAGCAACCCAATGCCAAGTGGCGATATGTAATAGCATTCGGCTGACAACCGCTTGCTCTCATTTCTTTGAACACAGCCGTTGCTTTATCCACAAGACCATGCCTGCAGTAAACTGATAACATGGAATTGAACTGCTCTGTGAGCCTTAGCTTTCTTGTTGATTTAATCTCTCCCCATATCTCTTCTGCCTGCTCAATGGAGCCAACCTTTCCAAATGCTTCAATTGCTAGCGTGAAGCTTTTGGATCGAATATGAGGGAGGCCTTGCATGAGATTCCACGTCATCTTTAGCTCCTTTTCCTTTCCAAGGTATCCATACAAGATAAGAAGAATTTCCAGTGTAGACCAGTTAGTACCTGTCATAGAATTCTTGATGGCTTCTACATATGTCTGGGAAACAGTATATAGCCTTGCTACAGCATGTGCAATTGCTAGAATGCCATATGTAATCTCATTTGGCTCGATGTTTGCTCTTTTCATATTATTGAACACCCTTGACACTCCATCAATGTTGTGCTCATTGGCCTGTATCTTCAATAAGATGTTGTAGGTTGATGTGTGAGGGGTCACTCTACTGGCTTTCATCTGAGCGAGGATCTTGGAGATAGTCTTCCTACGCCCCTCAGAAGAATGGAGTATGATCAGGCGGTTGTAAACATATGGCGAAATCGGCAGGGACAATTCCCTCATCTTCCTCATGTAACCATAGGAAAGCTTAATCAAGCCCCTATCCAGACAAGCCATGACAAGGTTGTTGTAGAGCAGCTCGTTCCGGTATTCTTGAGGTATGCGAAGGAAGAGGCTCTCGGCTTCAGAAATGCCATGAACTTTAGCTGTGAACTCTAGGAGATACGAGTAATCAAGCTCACTCAGCTTGTAGGGCCTCTCTCTCATCACCCACTCCATGACCTGTGGCAAGAAAATTGCAAAATGCAGCGTCACTTGTTGAACAAATCAAAGGTAATAAACACCTCAGTATCTTCATATTTATTTAGCCGGTACTGTCCATATATTGTTCACTGTTAAACAGAGAGAGGCTAATTTCACCGTAATGAGCTGAGCAATCATGCCATGCCATCAAAGAGTAGAAACAAATTAATAGTCAATCACACGATGAGACAAATCAGATCCTCTCTGCATCTTTACCAAGGCAAGCAACACAGATGCAAGAAGCTTTAAGATTTCATCATATTCATGTACAATTACAGAGGTCACAAGAACAAAAGTAAATGCATCAAAGGGGAGACGAAGAAAGCTACAAACTTGAGCAAAGCAACATCGTGCAAAGCCAAGGATGACGACGGCAAGGTGCATCTTTCAGTGTCTTATCTTACTCAAACCAATCACGAACAAGAAGCAAACAGTAATGGGAGTCTCAAAGAATCCGAGCCAAGAGATGAGGACTTCGTTAAGAAAAAAGACAAGACGAGAGGGGGGAGGGGGGACCTGGAGGCCGGGGCGGTGGAGGCGGCGGCGGCGGAGGCGGTTGACGGCGTGGAAGACGTGGCCGCGGTGCACGGCGCGGCCGGCGGCCATCCACCCCCGGATGGCCGCGCACACCGACGCCGCCCGCTCCACCCGCTGCGCCAACGAGCCCTCCTGCTCCGCCTCATCAGTGGACTCTGCCGGCGGATGAGGAGGTGCACTGCCTGAGCTGGTAAAGAAGGTGGCGGCGGACGGGATCGGCGGCCGCCGGCACCGGAGCAGCGTGCGCAGCGGCATCAACATGAGTGCCGCGAGTGGTTCGAACAGCTGCTGTGCGCACCGCCAGTGCCTAGGGCTGTTCAGAAGTCTGTCCGTGTGGTCTCACGCACATGCGTAGGCGCGGCCTCCCTAAAACTAGCAGCCTTTGCCCTTGGGCGCCGGCGGCACAGCCGCAGTCACACACGGCCGCGCTGTTGCGCCGGGTGCCCAAGTTTAGGTCTTAGGCAATAGCCACCATGAGTCATCGAATCAAGGAGGCCGAGGAAACTCTGGCTGGATCTCTCACGAGCTGAGAGAGGCCGCCATGGACGCGAGCGCGAGCCTGGGGATTGGAGGAAGGCGATGAGTGCTGCGGCCTGCGGTGGGGAATCTGGATCGGGAGAGGGATTCGCTTGTGGGCATTGCTCTAGCTTTGCCGCTTGCACTCTGGGCTTATTCATGGATGTCAAACTACCAATGAAATTGGACTGCCCCTGTTGTTTCATAGGCTTTATCGCCACCGGTTCTCCAGTAGAGCGGTGCACCCACTCCTTCGTTGTTAAATTCATAGTAGTACAACATGTGAAAGCTTGCGTACATTAAAAAATACATGTACATACAAAAAATTGTATTATATTTTGTAGTATGAGTATGATGTTTTTTCACAGCTTTTGCATGTACATGTACTTTGACATGATCTACTACTATGTCAGTAATAATTCTACGTTCAGAGAAAAGAAAGGCAGATGTACCACTATTTTTGCATGTACAATTTTGGACCGAGGATTTGTTATCGTAATGCCATATTTCTGATATATTTTTATTTACAATCTTTCCATTTTCGAAGACGCCGAATCTTAAACATGACGCAAACTAGGACGTCAGATTGAAACATTTCAAGTACTGAACAATTACATCTAGCAAATAAGCAGAATATTTGATCGAGTCTGTCGTCATAGGGCAAACAAATATCCCCATCTGACATGCCACCATATCTTACACTCCAATACCTGTCTTCAAAAAGGACAGAAATGAAGAATATCTTCGAAATGTGCCATTTTTTTATCATACTATCGTCAACCAAAGCGCCAGAACGATTTAGCAGGGGCTGGACATATCTTGATTTCTGCTTCTCCCCCCAAGACCCAAGCATCAATGCTCAAAAACACATACCGCAAAATTTCATTCCAGCAATCAATATTCAGGAACAAATATGTAATCCATTCGCTACAAACAAGACTTGTGCAAAAACGTAGTATGGAATAGTGATGTCCTTACATGGGAACTAACAAGGAACTAAGCGAGACAGAAAACTATGTATACAATGCGGAGCTTTCAATATTTACAAACCACTACTACAGAGCAACACATATTAGACAGTTAAGAAGCACATCTCTTACGGTTTACCAAAGGATCTGTAAATAAAAGTCAGTGATAATAAACGACATTTTTGATGGGTATCAGGACCCTCTGAGATAAGAATATCTTAGACGGCTTGAATAAAAGAACTATCTGAGATATGGTTCTAGTAAATGAACCGCTTGAGATAACAAATTACCTTAGACAGTTTGATTCTCCGCGGGGAACCGTCTAAGAGAACATATTATTTTAGAAGGTTTATTTATCTGAACAAATTTGGAATAGTGAATATCTTAGGCGGTTTTCCGGGTTGAACCGTCTGTGATGTAAATAATAACAGTGGGGCTAACTATATATTTTGATTTGCCCTGAAACATAGAAATTCACAGAATCCACACATCCAGATTCACACGTCCATTCAACATATGCATTCACATCTCAGAACCATTCACATATGTATATATAAATCTCAAAGCCATTCACACATGCATATATTAAAAATCTCAAAAGCATTCACATTCACACATGCATATATAAATTTCAGAATCAACTCACATATCAGAATGAAAGTATACCAAAATTCAACCAAGTATATATGTTCTACTCCTAATTATCATTCCTCTTATCTTTGCTAGGTCTAGCTTTTTCAACATTATCGTAGGAATGGGTGGAACAAGTCAATATGAAGATTAAAGCATTGCATATGTATGAATTGAAAGACAATAACTCTTATTTGACGATAACTCTTATTTGAAGAAATATACTCTAATATATTTGACTTGAATGAAATATCGCTGATGAGATCCATGCGGTAGCATACATAAAAGCCATAGAGGTTGATTACCGGTGGCTATTGGAGACACTAGAAATTTAGAATGGTTAGTTCTAGAGTCACTATTACAAAGTTTGATCTAGTATTAGCGATCCACTACCGGATGCATACCGGAAATTTATAGTCATCACTAAAATTATAGCCCTTGCCTTCCCCTCCTCCTCAACAATACAAGGAGTAAGGCCTTTTCATGATCTAAATCTTTTAGTTAGACCTTGGGCGACATATGATACAGTTATATAAGTAGAAAAATTGTTTACCTATCTAGTAATCGGCAAATAGTTTATATTTTTTTTTGCTGCTCTGGTTGGAATCGAGGTATATGGCTTTGGCCTCCCTTGGTATAAGGACGATAAGAACCCAGTGGGCATGTCATTAAACCTAACTTAGTACTTGTTGCGCATAACACAGAAATCAATAAATATAGAAACTAATGTAACGACAGTACTTACCCCTTTTGGAAAGAATAAAGTATGTACTTCTTATCAAGGCTCAACTACCACTTTCATATGATATAATCCTCAACGAACCTTTCATTTGCATCATACTTTGTGTGGAGGTAGGATGTGGGTCAATGGTAGGATGTGGGTCAATGAAGCCGACATCTTTCATTTCTCTAGCTTCAGTGATCATGTATCTAAATATACAAGCGAAGAAAATTGTATATAGATGACATTTATATTTGATGTGCATAGACCATGAGTGTAAATACTTACAGTGTCCAGCATCTAACGATTGATGCGTCCAGGACATCGAGCTTGTAAAGATTGAACAAGTCGTCAGGCTCCACCGGGAAGCAACAATTTGTTTGGTTGTGGTGGAAATGGTCTTCTATGAATTGGACCACAACAATTGAGACCTGTTGATGGTGCTTCGGCTTGTTGGACTGTTGCATGTACCACCTATGAAAAGCGCAAGCCCACCCAAGTTTTGAGTCGATCGTCTTTTCATTCTCGACCAATGGTTGTCCAAGCTTGAATTTCCTGGCTAGAGGCGCAAAGGGGATATTATCCATGGTCTGTAGTGCCTAGATTTCTGGATCGACATTATCAGGCTGCACCATCAGTCCCTTGCCCCCGCAAGTTTTGGCCTTGCTCTTGCCCATTATACTTTTCCTAGTTCGCTTGTTAGAGGTTGACTTGGGCAATGAAGTGGTAGGTGCAGGCGGTACCGCTGTCGGTGGCGGTGTAGTATCCACCGGCACAAGTGTTGTAGGCGGCGTTGGCGGTGTAGGATCCATCGCCACAAGCACTATTGATGCATGTGAAGCAGCAACAACCATTGGAGTTGCCGTCGTTTTAGATAGGAACGATGGTTGTGGTTGTCAGAAGTCGAGGAAGATGTCCCTCTTGGGCCACTAGATAAGTGTCTCAATGGCATCCCCTAGAGTTTTCATCTCGCCGTATATGGGAATCGGTAGACAGACTCCCTTGAATTAGTCATGCACGTTGTCCACAAGCACCTTTCCTAACCCGGACGATAGTGGGACATTGTGCACCATAACACATTTACAAATTGGATGCGCCAACCCCCAAGCAGCCTCCACCACAATATCCAAGCTAGTAATCGTCATTTGGAGCTTGCGATATGCGGGAAGCTAGATCACGGTGTGCAATTAGCCAAATGAAACTTTAAATATCTAAAGATAGACCATTGTGAGGATATATCTTACCACGATATCGTCAACCTGATATGTCACTTCCGTAACTCTGATAAGTGTCTCGATCGAGGCAGAACTACTCCGCGGTTACTAGGGTTGTACAAAACAAAGGCTTGGACTTGGGGTTGCAATGGCTCCTGCTCCTCTCTAAGCGTCCCTCTAACCTCTTCGCACATTTCTTCGTGCAGATGCTTGCACCTCTTCTCTGAGTGATTATTTGAGTTGTTCCTCTTTTTCATGCTTTTTGGCTCTTTTCTGTCTCTGCTTCGCCTCTAAGTCCTTAGCGAGTCTCTCTTTATGCCCAACTTTTAACCCTAGGCTACGCACGCGACCCAAGGTCCTGCGAGGTTCCTATTGTAGCTTCAAGTATATCTCCCATGAAGGAGCCTTGAGTAAACTGTACAATCAGTTCGACTTGCAATAGCGCGGAAAGTTATTTCAATTAATATGATGTTATGGACTAAGCGCAAGTTAGATAGTTCAACACCTTACCAAGCGTATCGTCACTTCCTTGTTTGTGGGGTTTTCGAAGATAATGACGTCCGAACTCAAGGTGGTTGATGTTGTTATTTCTTTTGGCGATTTTCCTATTTACTTCACTCTTATGCTGGAATTCCTCCATCATCTTCACTGCCACATAGAGCTGCCACTATTCGGGAGTAATGAAATGACACTTCTAGCAGGGTTCCACCTCCTCAAACACATATTCTCGCATGAGCTAGGACAAAGGCCTTCCACACCTTTCCCTCCGATAGCAACGTAGCTTGTGACACAGCTTCTTTGAAATCCGTGGGGACGACAAAGTAATAAAAAATTTCTGCCACTATGGAAGCACGCTTTGCACGGGTCAGGGACCTCACGCTCTCATAGTTGATATCACGCGTTCCCGTGCAACTACCCCATAGACGATTCTAAAAGACTTCCTTGTGTCATCGGACTCCATTGGAACCCCTAACTGAGGATTGATCTCGGTGATTTCATGTCTATCATTGGGACATGGTTGCCTATTCTAGGTCAGCATCTCCGTTTTGCATGGAGGGCGCAGGGTCTCTTGGTTGCAACGATGAAGGTGACAAATGATCTGATACCATCTTAATAAACAACACAAGTGATTTTAAGCAATTGCAATGAACCTAACGCTCACAGAATTTAGCTATCATAAATAGTAAATAACATAAAAAATAAGAAGCATATAAGTAATTAATATAGCTAATAAAAATTTCATCAAACATATAATAACAACTTATAACCCTAACCCTAACAGAACTTTTGAGTGCGAGGGCATGGCCAAAAACCCTAAAAATATTTATACCCAACATTACCTCAGACGGTTTCAATGACCAAACCGTCTGGGATTTGTACTATCTTAGGCCGTTCAACGATTGAACCGTCTAAGATAACCTGATATCTAAACCTCTGAGATTTGTACTATCTTAGGCGATTCAACAGAGGAACCTTTTGAGATAACCTAATATTTCAAACGGTTCGACTAAGATATCATATTATTTCACACGGTTCCTTTAGTGAAATCGACTTAAATAACTTTTTGGTTTTTGTTATTTCTAGAAAAGGGCGATATATCACATAAATATTTTATTAATTTAATATATTAAGTTCATATATTTCATAAAAAAATTGATTAAGTTATATATTACATTCATCTCACTTGCTTATTTCCTCTTTGAATAAGGCTTTCAAAACAATTGTTGCATTTGTATGTACATTCTTCCACTTTTGCTCTTTAATCTTTATACCGTCTCCAAGAGGAGGCAACTCGTCAAATTGATTGTAGTCTTTCTCATCTACTATATTTTCAACTCTGACATCCTCATTTTTTCTTGCATAACCACTTTATGCTTCTTATTTGTCGAGTCAATAATATAGAAGACTTGACGAACTTGCTTAGTGAGGATGAATGGTTCGTCTTTATAGCCACATGTTTGAGATTATAGTAGTATTCCATACCTATCAACCTACACGTGCGAGAGATTCACCTAATGACACCGAAACAACATCTATGCGAACACCGTTGTTCTGATTTATGCTCACACATCACAACTGCCCATGTCGGACCTTTTGCAACTATGTGAGCATTTCACTTGAAAGTCCCCCGGAGAGTTGCTCTTTTAGCCATTCATTAAATCGGTTGTTGTGATATTTCGTGATCTATGAACTCTGACTTGCTAGATTCTCTTGTCGTAGCATGTCCACGAGTTGGTTCATATGCAGAGACACTACAACCATGTGCTGCAAAACCATGAAATGAGATTGATCATACACATCCATTCAGGATATATTGGTTTTTTCCCAAGGGTCTTGACACCGCCTCCGCACCCGTCGTGGCGAGATCGAGGCACACCTGTCTGTGCAATCTGAGCCATGTAATCAATGCAGAACTCAACGACCTCTTCGGTTGCATAACCTTCGATAATGCAACCTCCAACTGAGATCGATTCCATACATATGATTTCAGAATTCTCATGTACAACTCAAATAGGTACATGTTGCATAAGAACAATGGTCCGTACATCTTTATCTCATTGACAATGTGAATAATAAGATGGACCATGATATCAAAAACGACGAAGAAAAATACATCTCAATATGACATAAAGGCATTATCATCCTCTTTCTACAAAGCATCTAGTGCATTCAGACCGATGACCTTTGGAGAAATTATGTTGAAGAAATGACATTGTCTCTCGGACCTTGATTCGCAAAATATTTCTAATTGCAACTGAGAACATCTATGTTATTAACGTATGACAATCATGAGACTTCATGCCAACTAATTCTAAATTTTGTGTAGAAACAAGCTTCTTTGTGTTGACAGAGTAAGCGAATAGAACTTTCACACCATACAAACACACACAATTTAGTTCTCTCGACCTTGGATAGAATGTAATAAGCAGGAGGAGAAATGTCCAATCTTATTAGTATTTTCTAGTGCTAACTCAAGTCTGATGCCCAATTCGACCAAATCAAGTCATATCTTTGCACCATCATTTGTTTCGACTAGAATATTTAGCAAGAGATCAATCACGTTGTTACAAACATTCTTCTCTACATGCATGACATCGACATAATGACAAATTTCTATATGCCTTCAGTAAGGTAAGTCTCAAAATATGGATCTCTTATTCCATACGGTCTTCTCACTGGATTTTCTTTGATTTACATCCCTTTCCAAACACAATATCGATATCTTTAACCATATCATAGGTCTATGTCCCATTTAAGTTTGTTGGAGATGATCCGTTCTCACTCGTTCCGTCGAATTGATCATTCATCCTGCAATATGGGTGATTCTTCCGAAGAAACCTGCGGTGACACATATAGATTGTTTTGCGCTAGTTGTTAAGTCAAACATGTGTTGTATCATCTAAGCATCGAACATAAATTTTGCATTATTTTATAGTCTGTTTCGACATGTCACCAAAGTCAGGATAATCATTGACGGTATAAAACAAGTTACCAAGGTAAAGTTCTCATGTTTGTCTGCATCCCAAACCTGTACCCCATCTTCCCACACAAGTTTTAGATCTTCTGCCAATACTCAATCCTCCAACCAGTCGCATCATTAAATGATCTAGTCGATTTGGTCGGTTGCGTCTTAAATAAGGTAGATTAGATCTCAGACGGTCTAAAGAAAGAACCATTTGAGATAAACTCAATACCTCAATTAGTTGACTACCTTAAATCGACTGAAACACACTTAGCCGGTTGAGGAAAAGAGCCGTCTGAGGTATTGGCCATATCTCAGGCGGTTCTTTATATCAACCGTCTGAGATAAACCTTGAATTTGGTTATTTTTGTTTAGACGGTTCTTTTCACTTAACCGACTAAGATTGCATATATCACAGTTTGTTGTTTTGAAACTGACTGAGATGTGGGGTCTAGGATAGCTGTTTCTGTAGTAGTGAACTCAGCATCCATAGAATTTGATGTCGTAAACTTCATACCTGAGCGCCAGCACATGAAGATAAAGCACATTAGTTGATTCAGAGAGTGTCAGTCCAGTTTACTTTTCTAGAGGGCACTTGACTTTGTTCCTAAAACAGAAGGGCCCTGATTTGACTTCTAACCTGATGTAATTTGATTGAGATACAGATATATTAAGTGGAGTCAGAGCAGTAACGGTACGGATCGAGTGCTCTTATTATGTACTTGCCGAGTACTGTTTCTGGTACTTGTATGGTAGTGGTAAGCACTTTTTCTTGGCACAACTAAGTAGAGAAGCCAATGTCATGGTTGCAGCTTACAGGCTCTACGGCGAATACCTTCTTCAGACATGACTCCTGAAAGGGAAAACAAGACAGAACAAGAGGGCTAGCTAATGGTCAAAGCCTCTCAGAAGGTTCCAATTCATCAATTTAAATAGTGATCTACAATCTTAGCTGTACCTTATTCACTGTCAAATTTCGGGACAGATGTTGCATAATAGCAAAATTCTTGCAGGAAGGAGAAAGGCCATCTGGAAACAGGTGACTACAATCAGCCTGAATTGAAATAGTACTTGTTATTCCACTATTTCAAAAGTGGTGTGCCTACGACTTGATAAAAGCTGTTTCTCTACACGCCAGAAAACATCTTCCCAAGATATCCACAGTATGCCATGAACAGCTCTCTATGCAGAGGGCAAATTAGTGGTAATTATCGAACGCACAAGACACATAGCTAGTGCACAACTGTGAAGGATATTGAGATAGATACATGTATTGCGTGAAGGGTGTTGGCAACATTACCGATTATGAACTTCCTTAGGAATGCTTGAATACTCTCAGGTACCAAGGATAGATGCATCAAACTCCCCAAGCAGGAGCCTGCAGAATCAACTGAATCCAGTATTCTCTGAACCTGCAAGGAGAAGTCAGGAAAGATGAAGGTGAACAACTATACAGAGGTGACATCGACTACCCTAAAATTTAAAAGTTGCACGTTGATTTAGCAACTGACCCAATTGATCAAAATGGCTAAGATCAACAGAATACATTCATGCAGCTTGCACCCAACTACTCCCGGGCATCTTACTCAACCCTCTTTCCGTCATTGTCTTTCTTAACCTATTAACCTTTTCCCATTCTTTTGCTTGTGCATATATGTTACCCAACAGTATGTAGTATCCGCTATCTCCAGGCGCCAGGTCAAAGCACCAGGAAGCAACAATTTCGCCAAGCTCAACATTGTTGTGCAACCTGCAAGCAAGAAGCAAAGCACCCCAAACACTAGCACGTGGCTGCACCGGCATTTTCATGATCAGCTGAAACGCTTCATCCAACTCTCCGCTACGCCCAAGAAGATCTACCATGATGGTGTAGTGTTCCATTGCAGGGCTAATCTTGTATTTGCTTGACATGGAAGCAAAGCAAGCACGTGCTTCTTCCATTAGCCCTGCATGGTTGTATGCAGACAACAACCCCACAAAGGTCACTGCATTAGGGACAATCCTTGCGTTGGACATCTCCTTGAACAAACCAATAGCTTCGTTTAACTTGCCATTCATCCCACAGCCCACAATCATCGCACTGTAAGACACCACATCTCTTGTCATCAAGCCTCTGAACAAATCAAAAGCGCTATCAATCCGCCCACTCTTGGTGTACAAATCCACCAGAGCGGTGCGCAAGTGATCATCCAGGTCAATTCCAACTGACCCCATGAAGCTTGCGACCCACAGCCCAAACCTCAAGTCTCCCAGCTGTGAGCAAGCCGTGATGACAGACGAGAAAGTCTTCTCGTTGGGCAGCAACCAGACATGAGGCTTGAGCATCCGGTTGAAAACGGCGATTGCCTCCCGTGCACAGCCATTCTGTGCATAGCATGCGATCATCGCGTTCCACGCATAAAGATCCTTCTTGTTCTCCATCCGCTCGAACAGGCCGGCAGCGGCTTGGATGTCGCCGGCCCTGGCGTACCCGGAGATCATCGTGATCCAGGAGACGTTGCTCCTGACGGGCATCTGCTCGAACAGCTCCCTCGCCCGGGCCAGCTGGCCATGGGCGATGAGCCCGCACATGACGGCGTTCCAGGACGCGGCGTTCCGCTCGGGCATCTGGGCGAAGAGCTCGATGGCGCCGTCGAGGTGGCCGGCCTTGGCGAGGCCGGCGACCATGCTGTTCCAGGACACGACGTCCCTCACGGGCATCCGGTCGAACAGCTCGCGCGCGGCGGGGAGGTCCCCGGAGCGGAGGAGGGAGGCGAGGAGCGAGTTGCGGGAGATGAGGAGGGGACTGCGCCGCCCGTGCTCCCGCGTGAGGTGTTTCGTCGAGCAGGCTGCGCGCGGCGTCAGGGTGGTGAGGGAGGAGGCGGGAGTAGACGTGGGCGAGCGCGGCGTGTGGGTAGGGGTGCGCGAGGAGGCCGAGGCGGAGGAGGTGGGCGTGGAGGGAGGAGGCGGCCGCGGCCACGGCGTGGGTGGGGAGGCGGGAGACGGACTTGAGGACGGCGGCGAGGGCGAAGGGGGCAGGGGCGGTGGGAGCGGAGGGAGGAGAGGTAGAGCGCGATGGCGCGGCGCGGGCGGCGCGGATGGCCAGCGTCCACGGTGAGTTGACGCAGGCGGCGGTAGGGGACGGCATGGCTGTCCTCGCCGGCGCCTTACGTTCCCGGCAGGAGAGCCGCCACAAACATGCTTCGCGCCCGGTTTTCGGTTTCTCATGGTCTGGGCATTCTGGACATAAATCAAATGGATGGGGAAATCCGACCAAATACTGCGAAAGTTCACTCTTCAAACCTGAACTTCAAAACTTCTTGAATCCGTCTCAAACCTTTGAAAATATCTCATTTTTCATTTTCGTGGCGAACAATCCACGGCATCTAAAACCACTCGTAAAAATATCTGAGAGTGAAAAGTGAATTGTTTTAATCGTCTGAGGTTTCAATTCAAACGGTTTTAGAGTCGTTGAAAAGTCAACTCTTTAAAACTTTTACGGTTGAAAAGTTTATAATTTTCTTTGATAAGACGTTCAAGTTGTTGAACCTCTAAATAAATACTTTAATTATAAATAAAATACTCTAATGTTAGTTGTGCAATTGATGATTTACTCGGTATAGTATTTTACAAAATGAGATCACTTAACCCTCAAATGAGCATAGAAAATAACCTATTTGTCTCTGTACCAATGCATCCAGAGATCTCTTTAGTCCATTAGTTAGGCCTCTTTTGGGATAGCAGTAAATTAAATCCCTGTAATAGATTACCACGGTATTTTACTGAGCACCAAAAAAACCTATGGTTATAGCCGACTGTTTTTTAGCTTGTAATCGGTTGTTTGGAAGAGCAGTAAACTAAAATGGAGAATCCAGGCACACAAGAAGGGTAGCTGCAGTGAAGACGAAGCAAGCAAGGAACATACATACCCTGGATGCCGCCGGGGGAGTTGTCTCCAGCCGGAACACGCATACGGCGGCCATCGTGGTCAGCTGGAAGCCTGGAAAGCAACAGCGGCAAGCGGCGGCGGAGGCCAGCGTCGACTTGCTCGCTGCGCGTGGAAGCCAGGACCCAAGAGTGAGGAGAGCTCGCAGCAGCCGACGGCGGTGGTGGAGAAGCAGCGGCACCGGCCGGCGTTGACTTGCTCACGCGCGGGGAAAGTGAAGAGTGAGGAGAGCTTGCAACAGCCGACGGCGGCGGTGGAGAATCAGTGGCGCCGTCGTCTCCCTTCGCTGCGACATCGCCTCCTTCCGCAGCGGCGCTTCCCCCGTCCACGGCGGCACACTCGTTTTTCCTCCCGATACCTGTCCGTCGAATTGAAATTCTTACCTCCGGAGGCGTTTTTCATTTTTGGGTGTAAACCGGAAAACGTTGGTTTTGTACCGGCCCAATACTAGCCTTCCAAACGAGTTTTTTCGGATGAAACTAATTTTTTTACCGGACTGTATTTTACACTGGTATTGGGTCAAATACCCCTTTTCTAAACAGGACCTTAGTGTGGGTGGTTGTAAAGATGAAACATCAGGTCTCAAGACGAAAGTTTATCTTAGTGATAGATAACATATCTTTAGTAACAAGATAAATACCGTCACTCGGTCGATCTTCGAGCCGCTAGCTTAATCTTTATAGACTCCATGTGAGTGAACGCGTCCGTGCGATCGTATATACGTGTGCGCACATCTGCAAGTTATACGAGTCACGCGCAAAGAGATCATTTCCCGTGGAGATTTCGGTTTGTAGAAATCCTCCATTAATGCAAATCATCATTTGCACAACCATTTATCTACAGGCTGCTCAAATATTTTATAAAGGTCACACGTTGTGTTACATTCAGAACAACATTTACTAAACAAATTGTAGACTGGCTCTCACAATAGAAACTATAATCAGTTCATCAAAAGCCTTATATTTTAATCTCACATCTATAGGCTCCTCAAATCGTAAGCCACACCTTTTTTTTATTAATAATGTATTGGCCGAGAAGTGTATTAGTCGGGTCTTGAACTTGAATCTTTTTTTTTCGAGGGACACCTCGAAAGGGGTAGGGAGCTCCTGCAATTCTATTAAGAAGAAGAGAATTGACCCCGTTTATGAGGAAAAACCGGGCCAAAAACCATACAAAACACAGTTTATTAGAGGAAAACCGTGCGAAAAACCCCGGCAAACGCCTCACCTAGCTAAACTAGGTTTAGGGCACATCGAGAGAAGCACAACCGCCGAATCACCGCTGCCGGAGAGAGAAGATAAGCCTGAAAGGAGGCAGACTTAGGCCTTTCCAAACGTACAGAAGATGATGGATGCACTGCACGACGACTGCACCCTGGCAAACCGAAGAAACCGGATAGAATGCCAGCCACAACCACCGGCCACCTGCCAGCCATACCACCGACGGACCCAGGGACGCCACCCTAACATCCACGCGCAACCACTGGTCCCCCAAGCACCTACCAAAAACCGGTTCACATGCCGACCTCGAAACCGCCAAATCTAGGACTCCAAGGCGACGTGCCCAAGGGGGGAGTGATGTTGAGACGCCACCACCGCCCGAACCAGCAAGCCGGTTCTTTGGATTTCTCCTGGAGATACCTCGGATGGTGAGATCCAAACGACAACGCCTTCAAGAAGGAGCATGACGCACCCGAGCACCGCCATTGCTGGCATCGGTCATGGACCGAGCAGGGCTTTCGCCCGAAGATCTTAGCACCACCGAGCCTGTCATTAGCACACACCGGGAAATCGACATGAGAGACCACCTGTAACCTGTGCCTGCAACGGCCCTCCTATGCCGGCCGCCCGAGCCTCGCGCCCCAAGGCATCCACGCCGGCCGCCCAAGCCCCGCAGGCCCGTGGGAAGCCGGCCAACCAGCAGCGGCCAGCAGGCCCCCACTCCCGGAGAGCTCAAATCTGGCTAGGGTTGGGTGTCACACCCTGTTTTTAAGCATTCCGATTTTCGAAAAACCTAAAACCTAAGACGCGTATACACGTATATGTTTCAATCATATTGCATGCTCACTTGGATTTCAGTTTTTCTCAAGGCACGACATCTCATGGAAGCACTTGAGTTAGGTTGCACCGTCACGCAACGAACCCAAGTCGCAACCCCATCATCGCATGTGCATGAAACCCTAAACCCTAATCGGACACACGCACCATATACGCTCAAACACTCCCCAAGTCCAAACCCTAAGCGGCAACTCACCCGTCTTTGCTCCCGGCCCTCAAAATATTGATCTTAACCTCCCCCATACCCTACCTCATCAGTGCCGTCGCCTGAAACCCTAAAACCTAACCTGCCGCCTTATTTCTTAACAAGTCATCCATCAGGCAGAAACCCTAAAACCTTTATCGCATGTGTTTTCTTCCACCCAAAAATTCTGGAAAAATTTCATAAAATTCCTAAAACTATTTGTCACCCAAATATGAAATAATAATTGGAGGTCCAGTTCAAAAATCTTGTATTGCATTCAAATTTGAAATTAGGTCAAAATTTCACTTGAACTATAACCCATGTAAATGGAGCTCAGAAAAATTCCATAAAATCCCACAGTACTCTTCTCAGTGCCAGGAGCTCAAATGTGTAAAAACATGAATAACCCTAGTTCAAAATTTTGGCACAAATCCTGTCGAGCACCTTATCCCATTTCCCTTCTCATCATGAAATCAAGCTCAACACTCCATCACTTTGCTCCAAACTTTTACCAGCATCCTTACTTCAATCCAGAACCCTGCCCCACCCCTTCTTCCCTCAGTGAGCAATCTCAATCCACAGGGTTCAACTCCAAGGTCATTCCATGCCGACATTGGCAAGCCCTAGGGAACCTTGCTCCACACGAATTCATGTCAACCCTCTACTGCTTCCTCCTTCTCTGGTCACTTCAGCACTGCGGACTTGCTCAGGCACCACCTCAATACGCTAGAGCAAGCCTTGGCACACGTATGCCACTCGGGAGCGCACTCTGGCACGCCCTGGACGCGCACCGCGCCCAGTCATGCCGCTCGTCGGCATCCACATGCCACCTCATGCCTCTGGACCGCTGATGCCTTTTCCCGCGCGCCACCACGGTGCTTGCACCCTCCGCAACCGCAGGACCCCGCGCCCGACCACCGAAGTGTCGCATCCGTGGGAGTGGCCGAGCTCTGAGGACGCCAAAACAGGACCCCATGTCCGTGCCTATTTAAGGGAGCCCGGGAGCTCGCCTTCCCCTCACCAGCTCCTCTTCGCGCCCGGGAACCCAAGTGGCAGCCAAGTTCTTTTACCGAGCTCACCATTGCCATTTTCATTCAGAATTTCCGCCGCCTCTGAAGCCAACCCAACCGAGCTATATGAGCAGCAATCGAAGAACTCCACCCCACCCCTAACCTCACCTCTTCGCACCAATCTGTTTCCCCACTTCAATCTTCCCAATTAGCCACCGTGGCCGAGAACCCCAAAGCTTCACCGGAGCGGCCGCCGGCCTTGCTCCACCCGAGCTTGGGGCTCACAGTGCTGCCCGTTCTGGTATCCGACAAGGTAAGTGGCCCGGCCACCGACAGGTGGGCCACGGGCCCGGCGGGTTAAGTAGTGGCGCCTTGCTCCTATTCTCGCCTCCCCGCATAGAAAGCGCATTCCTCCTTAAGTGAAAGCATAAAGTCCGATTAAAACCGCTGGTTTCTGGTTTTTCAGAATCGGTGCCCCTCGGTTCAACCGGTTCGGGGCCTAAACGTCCGGTTTTTGAAAAACTTCCAAAACAAGAATTGACCCTAGAAATGTTTAGAAACTTTTGGTTCAAATAGATTTTCAAAAATCCAATCTTTTCTTGCTGTACAGAGAGTAATTCAAATACCCTTTTGAATTCAAACTCTTTTTAAACTTTCTTTTGAACCTTTGACCCCTTCCAAAAATTTCTGACATATTAAAACTTTAATCTTCTGAACCTTAGCATAAGAAAATAAAAAAAATAAAAACCCATATATGTGCATATGTTGCATAATTCAAAAGATGAAGAAGGCGAAGGTAAACCCTAAAAACCCTAATCTTAAATTTCATGCATATATATGTTTTCTTTATAACACCCAAACTTGTTGAACTCATCAAAAATATTTCTCTAGCACCTTTTACACTATGTTTTCTTTATAGCACCCAAACCTGTTGAACTCATCAAAAATATTTCTCCAGCACCTTTTACACCACTAAGTCCCTGGACACCTCCTTCACCATATTAAAACTAGGGTTTCCGAACAAAAGAAGTTCTAAGCATGAAACCCTAACCTAGTTAGTCCCCCCGCATGAAATATAAAGCAACAACTTTCCCTCTCCTCTGCATAATCTTGCAAGCATGGCATGTGTTCCACAGTGATTTTTCTTTCTGACACTTCGGTTCGTTTGGCTCTTATCGGCGTTCTTTGAAACGTGTAGTTGACGGTGTGAGGTACGTTCGTCAGGAGGAACCAGAAGCATCCCCGCGTCCGGATCAAGACCAAGAACTGCCAGGCAAGCTCTCCACCTTTGATCATGTTGAATCCCAAGTTTACGAAATGATACTTTG
This sequence comes from Stipa capillata, assembly GCA_019208055.1. Classification (NCBI taxonomy): domain Eukaryota; kingdom Viridiplantae; phylum Streptophyta; class Magnoliopsida; order Poales; family Poaceae; genus Stipa; species Stipa capillata. The sequence continues at coordinate 158,169 of JAGXJF010004845.1, forward strand.
TTTACGAAACATGCATGCTATGTTTTACAACCGTTATTTTATGTAAGATAGCTATAACCTAAGCTTAGCAAACCCTAATCTGACCCTGAACACCTTGTCACCCTAAGGACTACATATTCTGGAAAAGTTATCGGAGACCTAGGGGAGAGTATGTATGTATGCTTAGCCCTGCGGTAGCAACAATTATGTTTTCAAAATAAAAAGGGGAATACTTCCATATTTCATGTGGCAATAGTTTGAAAACGGACTGTTGTGTCCGGAGGTGTATGAAGGTAGAATATCCATGGGTTGGGATATTTTACCGCAAAGTGGTTTTGTCAAACCAAAACCAAAAATTGAGAAGATTTTGATCGGGGTTGGAAATGAAGGGCTAAAGCAGGAAGCTTGTCAAAATGCGAGGTAATGCCCGGCGTGGTTCTTGCAGCCCGTTTACGGGTGAGGTGTGGAGTCCCTCTCGGATCACATAAGGACCGAGCTTAAGTGCCGTTTGGCCAAGTCTTACCGTACGTCCACATGTCCTTTATGGGAAGGACTTGATCTAGTACCCGGTTTGAGACTAGCATGAACCCGTAGGCAGGGAGAAGTGTGCAAATGAGATTGTAGCCTCTGTAGAGAAAAGTTTCCACGGAAAAGCGATGGCTTGTTCGCCACAAAGTTGGAACACCAACCTCCTTGTAGCGATGATACTGACTCAAGCTAGGTTTGGGACATGTCCTTCTGGCAGGTTCATGGCTAGGTTTACTCCGGTGAAGAGTCTCGTTGTACTAGCTCTGGTAGTATGCGGTGCACAGTATGGCCAGGGCGACCTACATCGTGTGGGTAAAGTCGTACCACCTTTGCAGAGGGTTTAAACTATTCGAATAGCCGTGTCCATGGTCAAGGACGAACTTGGATAAGCCACACTAAAGTAGACTGACTTTCAAAGTCAAAAATAGGTTATGGGTTTAAGGACGTGATCCGCCGAGTTCACAGGGTTTGTAATGAAAGTTTCCCGTTGTAGCGGGAGGAGTGAAGGAGGGATTTCCCCGTTGAAGCGGGCAAACCCTAGGATTCCCTGTTGTAGCGAGCAATCACTATATCTCTGTTGTAGCGGATTAGCATATGACTCCCCGTTGTAGTGGAAAGCGCAGTTATGATCTTCCCGTTGTAGCAGGAAAGATGACGAGACCAGGTACGCGTCTCGACGCTCCGAATCAATTTATGAAAATGATTTTTACAATCTATTTACCTATTACAAATGCAAACTTACCTTCTCGTACAATATGAAACCTAAGTTAGAGCCATTTCTTGATATACCCTTGCATGCATCTATGTCCGTGCCAAAGTTTTCTCCGGTGGAAAGCTTGCGAGTACATTCAATGTACTCACCTGACTTGTTGATGTGTCCAGAAGACGAAGAGGAGTACCAGTCCGAAGATAGCGACAATGACTTCGAAGCGTAAATTTTCAACCCCCAGTCAGTTGCCTGTGGTTTGGCATATTAATGGGTTATCTACCACGTGTTTATTTCCGCTGCAGTTTGAATTCGGCCAATAGGCCTGGTTTGTATTAAATAAAGACCAATTATAGCTATTTGTGTAATGAACAATGTAACGTGCAGTTATGTTATCAAGTGCTTGTGTGTACTAGCCACTGATCATGGGACTAATACAGTAATCACAAGGGTTTATCCGGCCTCAAGACCGAGTACGCCACACTGGGGCTGGGCAGCCCGCGCCAGATCCCATGCCGGGTCCCGGGCATCTTGCCTCGTCGGAGCCACATGGCGGAACCAGCCGGCTGACACCACCGAGAGAAGAGGAGGAACGGCCCACCGGGGGAAGAGGAGGAGCGGAAGCCTCCACCGCGCAACCTGAGCCATCGGTCCCGTCGCCGGCCGCACGCCACCGCCCGTACGGATCTGGGCACAGCGGCCAAAGATCCACGCGCCTGGACTGTTGCTGGACGGAGCCACCACGGCCCGCCGTCCCATCAGCCGCCTGGCCCGCCGCCGCTGCTGCCACATCCGACGAAAGTGCCGCCAAACCAGGGCAAGCTCGCCGGCTCCAACCCGCCCGCCAAGCTCGGGCAAAGAGGCCTCGCCGCCACCGTCCGCTATGCGGGCTTTGCCAGGCGGCTTCCTCCGGCTGCGGCGAGGAGGGAGGATGGGGAAGGAGGCTCGGTGGCGGCTAGGGTTTCCGCCCGAGCCGCCCGGGGAGAGCGACGCTGAACTTGAAACCTCTTATCTATGATACTATCAAATTGTATGCACCAATCAGTTCACTTCAAAACTCAACCTGATGGGAAAATGTGAGCTATATATTTCCATGTTCCCCTTACGTCTAGACTCCTCTAAACTTTGTAGGTTGTAACTATTTTTAATTAATAATCACTCTTTAGCTCTGATACTATATTGAGTTTCATGCACTTAACCAATTCATCCAATAGTCTAAGATGACGCAAAAAGACGAGCAAAAAATTATATATATATATATATATATATATATATATATATAAGAAACGACAAAAACACTACCATTCATTCATTCAGAGGAAAAGAGTTATAATGCACAGACGAACCCCCTGATTTGGAGGGTGGGGGCTATGTACCCTTGTATGGTTAGAAACGGCGTACTACTTGCTATTACGGGTACTACTTGGTAAAATGGTGGTTGTGGCTCTATGTCGTTTGACAATATCCTCATTGGGTGATGATCGCCACCTAGTCTTCATCCAAGAATCCATTGCTGATAATATGTCTATTCTGCTTCTTTCACACATTCTACTAAACATATAACAGGAGCGTTTTGTCGCTTGCAAAAGGTGTAAGACGGATAATATATTTCAACACAAACAAATTGCATAACCTTCACCTATCCTAAGTGTGTTTCAAGGCCAAATATACATCAAAGAAAAAATATCATAAACCCTCGTTGGAAAAGGGAAAAGAAACATTTTGGAGACTGTCCAAATATAATCTTCAAGACAATTTTGGGGCTTCTTCATAAGTTAGAACCGTGCAGCTAGCAACTGCTGCTGCTAATCACCAGTAACCAGTTAACCAACTGCCCGGCGTCTCTAGGACACAGCTCCATGCCGAGGTGCCGCCCTTCTGGCTCCTCGAGATAAATTATGTCGTTCCGAGCCTTCTACTTTCAAAGCTTGTAAAAAACACCGTGCTATCACATCCAGGATTTTCACAAACTGTAATCCATACCTCTTGTGAAAGTTCAAAACCGGCCATCTGGAAAAGAGCAGAATCCTGGTTAGCTAAATCCACATACACACACGAGGAAATTAAGTATTGAAGCAGATTTCTACATTGAGGAAAGCATGAAGGGCACAAGCAGTTGCTTGGAGAGCAGCATTGAGGAACACTGCAAGCCATTTCCATTTCCTCAGCTTAGGCATTTCCTTGATTTCTGTCTGTAGACAAAGTAATGCAGTTATACAGTATTTATGTTCTCTTGCGAAACAGCAGCTTGTTGAGCATGAGCCTTCTATTTAAATAATGTGACAGCCTAAGACATTGTAAAACATTGCAAAACAGCAGCTTGTGAGTAACTTATAAAGGTTTTTTTTTCGTGTTCTAAATGCGTGTCTTTTTTTATTAGAACTTTAAAGGTTATTATATCTCATCATTGCATAAGCCATGGCAAACCATAACTAGTACCCCGTATTCTACATTGTAAACTTCTCTATATGCTAGTACAACGCTATGTATTATATGCATCGTTGCGCCGGCATTAAAACTAATGGATTGCAATTAACATGAAAAGAGCCTATTTATTGGGAAAGGCAGACTAACCATTCAAAAGTCAAGACCGTTAACTACATATCCACCACCAACGATTAATCAGCCTTAATTGCTGTTCTCAACCAAAAAACTGGTAACGTTTAGAGAAGGCCTGTACACACCTGAACCATTGCAGCATACAGTTTGACGTATGCGTCAACGTATCTCAAATAACGTTAAGTGCTCCCAAGCTGTTTATTTTCTTCCTGATAGCCAGATAATCTCTGTTTCGGGCTTGAGCCTAAACAATTACCGATGTCACGCATTCAATCCATAAATTCCGCTGCATTCAACGGTTTAAAAGCGTATAGAAATAATTCTGAGGATCGAAAATATATACGTAACTTTTTTTCCATATGTTGCAAAACCTTTCCGATTTGTTGCAGAACCTCAGTTCTCGCAGCACGTAATTTTCACTACTGCAACATGTAGCAGCACCGACGGCAACATCGAAAATGTATTGCTGCAACAGATGGTTTTGCAGTAGTAGTTTCTTGCTAATGCATTTATTTTCCTCATGTCTTCTTTACGATCCATTTGTTATTGCATTGGACTTTGTTTGACTACGACCCTCCAGAAACTACTCGTCACATCCAAACAGTCATCTTAGCAAACCGAATGGAGTCGTTCAAGATGTCAAATTTTGAACATGTTACAGAATAACAAGCCAAAACAAATCATTTCGATCCCTGAACATTGCACCTATCAAATAAGCCGAATACTTGATCGAATCTGCCATCAAAGGCCAAGCAAATATCACCATCCAACATGACAACCATATTTTACACTACAAATATCTGCCCCACGACAAAGGGGCAGAAATAAAGAACAGCTTCTTCTAAGGTACCACCACTAGCTCAGAGCAGGAAAAGCTTTACAAACGAGGAGGAAAGATGCCAGCCAGCCAGCCATCTCCCGCCGTCGTGGCGGTGCCAGGTGAGGAGGTTAAGTTTTTGGTGCCCAAAAAAGAACCAAAAACTAATTTAGACATGTCATCATCAATCACATCCTGCTGCTGCGGCTGATGCCACAGGCAAGGAGATGGTGTGGACTTGATACATATCACCTCATCTCATGAATCTAACTGTTTCTTCTTTCTCCCTATCTCCTACGTTCCTACCATTCTTTGGCTAACGAATTTCGGCACTACTGGCCTGAGTCACCTCGTCGGCTGATCAGACACCTGGTTGTTAGATGCAGCCGGCACTGATGACATCGCTTGGTGGGCTCCGTTGTCCTGGGGAGGCGCAGCTCCCCACTTTGGGTCCGAGTCCAATGGCTCCACCACATGAACTGCACCGTCGCTCATGCCCACTGCTATCTGGTTAGGCTCCAAGGGATGCGCAGCAACAACCATGGGGTAAACGCTCCCACCACTGTTGGAGAAGAAGATGCAACAAGGGGGCAACAGTAATAAGATATTGGTCATTTGGAATAAGACTAGCAAAACACAAGTATGAAGAAAAAAACAGGTCAGGAGACTAGGCATACCTAGATATTGAAGGAGGTATATAAGCAGAAAGTGCAATCCTGCAACGTAACCTAAGAGACTCCGCTTCAAAGACTCCTATAGCACCATCGCAGAATCCAGCGTAAACTAGCAGACCATCACATGAGTATATTGCACTCGAAACTGGAGCTGGGAGTGCATCTCTTGGGTACCACTGCATTATCAAGTGACAGGGAGAAATCAATGAGATGATCACAACACACAGTGCCGATTCAAAAGAGAACAGCGAATATGTATAACTGATAAATGTTAGTGATAGCAAGCAGTCGCGTAATGTAATACCTAAGAGGCTAAGACACAATGTGAACATGGAAAGTAATGAGCATATACTAAATTAAGGAAGTTTGGTGATGACTCACCGAGCGCGAGCATTCCAGCTTCCCATCATATATTGCCAATTGGCTCTCGTGAACTACCAAAAGATGTGTTTGGTCATTATGAAACTGCACCCTCGTATCACCAACTAAAGGACCAGAACAATTTGCCGGGGGCTGGATATATCTTGATTTCTTCTTCTCCCACCCATCAATGCTCCAAACGCATAGCTGCAAAATTTCATTCCAACAATAAATGATTCAGAAACAAATATATAATGTAATTGTTGGCCCAAACATAAACAAGATTTTAACAAAACAGACTAGCAGATGGCCTGGCATGTGACTAACATGAATTATGGAAGATGAAGCTATTATGCATACAGAGCTTTTAACTAAGCATCTTTTAGAATAATGTAGTAAAATTCATACCTGAGCATCAGCACCTGAAGATACAAGCACATTCATTGATTGAGAAAATGCCAGTCCAGTAATCTTTTTCTGATGGCCCTTGAGCTTGCTTTTAACCTATTTAGTTGGATAAATGTAAAACAATGTCAAGACATGACTGCTAAATGTAAACTAAAGGGTAACGAGTACATTAAGTGCCAAATTCAACAGAAGCGGAATTAATTATTATTGAGACAAGTTCCCAGGCCGTTAAATGTGCTAGTTGAGGATTGCTGAGCCCTGAGATTGTATATATGATTTAAACAGACAAAAATGATGTAAAACAGCACTGAACAAGTCTAATAAGCTTGGATACATCAGATAAGAAGCAAGAGGAGATACATCATGTAAAATGAGAACACATTATCTAACAACAGGAATATTGCACTTCCAGTGAGGATCATAAGATAATAACACACCTCATCAACACGGACATTATAGATTTGAATGCTCGAGTCCTCCATTCCGATAGCAATGATATTATTGTCTTGTGGGTGAAATGCAAGGAATGTTGCAGCAGGTGGAGGTGCCATGAACGTAGTCATGACCTGTGTAAGATTCCATAGATTAAATCAGGATAGTCGAAGAAAGGCAGTGACACAATTATGAAATAAGGTTTCTTGAAAAAGAACAATAGTGAAATAACAAGTTTTTGTTATCTGAAGTTTTCTGAAGTTTTGACTTATCAGGAAACTATGATTACCATTAAGGCGCATACTAAGGAGAGATCGAGAATGAAACTAAACAGCTCATTGCGCTACACGCTGAAGAAAGCCATTTACCTTGAATGTCATCATATTGAACAATGAGACTTTGCCACCAGAAGCAGACATTACATAAGAGTCATTTTTGGACAATGCAATGCAGGCAGTTGCTTCTTCAGGGTTGCCGTCACTAGTGTCATTTGTCATTAGAATCCCATTTGCTGGTTGCCACAGTTGAGGCGAAACAGATGCAGTAGACTAACAAAAGGTAGTAATGATAATTCAGTCAGAACATGCAGAAAAAGATTGCAACTGAAATTGAAATAAGTGTAATTCTTCAGTCTAACCTTGCCATTAGGATTCCTGTCACTGCGTTGCCATTTCCACAGCTTATGAACAGCATTGGAGCCGAGAGCCAAAAGTGCAATCCCATTATTTGTATACAGCAAACGGACGACCTGTGGAGCAAAGAAATAATACACGTCACTCATCAGAAAATTTACATTGCCCAGAGCAAAGAAATAATAAACTACTACTGATGCCCTATTATATCACAAAAAACTACAAATCACATCAAATGTCTTCATCAACAGAAGGTCATACATAGACCTCAGTGAAATAATTACAGGCAAACATCAAACAGAAACTATGATGACCCTCTTACATAACTTTACTTAGGTCAACAAACTCCACAATAGCATATAGATATTAAAAGATGTATAAGCAATCATTGCCAGCGTACTTTGCTAGGAGATGCTGCTGTATCTGGACAACGCAGTTGTCGAAGATGGCCTGAATCGACGATGTCCGCCAACTTCCAGGTCTTCATCTTTTCAGATTCATCTGTTATTCTTGGTTAACATCCTGGGTTCTGCTAACATCCATAGATGCCTGCAAATTTGCTTGACACATTTAGCAAACCAACGTATTAACAACAAGAAAGGCTGTGGAGAACTGGGAACTAACCAATCCACTCATCGAAACTGCAGGCATGATTCTATCAGGTCGCTCTGAGTTCACTGCTATAGGACTAGATACATTCGAAGCAGAACCAAGGGTGTTGATCATTGGGGGCTGCATTCAAAAACAAAAGTTAGTACATGGTAGTACTTACTAACAGACCCTGTAAGTATTCAGTAATTGCCCAGTCATTACTGAAAGCAGCATAAGGCAGCTTGAGTAGAATATGTGTAGTTAAATGATTGAATTTTCTTGAAATCCTTCAGTTGAACCATCTTGAGTGCATCTCACAGATGCACCAGATGCAAATAACTTAGGTCCTTTAGACAATAGGCAACATAGGCTCAAACCAAAATCAGTGGAGCAAAGAAAAAGAACAGAAAACAAGAAACTAAACAGAAAGCAAAATTGATGTAATATTTCTACCCTAAACGCCCCTAGGACGTAAGCAAATATTGATGAAAAGTATATGCCTAGTTACCTTGGTATTGATTTGTTGAGGAGGCCCACGAGAGCCCTCAAAAGCTCTGCTCTCTAGCATCCTCAGCAAACGCTGCCCATCAGTGTTGGCTAATATTTTATCCCATTATCATTTGCTGTAACAGCAAGCAATGAACCTTCTCTATTGAATCTCAAGCGCGGACTTGCCTGCGAAAGTCAGCATAGTTAAGCCAAACACCTCAGTTTGCACATCTCTAATAAAAGCCATAGAAATATACTAACAGGCAGTCCACCATCACAATCGGTTGTTGTTAGTATGTTGGTGTTATCCATATCCCAGAATTTAACAAGGAATTCATCTCCAGCAGCCAAAAAGTGGTTTCTCGTTGTGTCAAACTGGACAACACCTAGTGATCGTTTCCTGAAGCCATTATATGTCCTCTTAATAGCCCCTTCAGTCTCATTCCACTCAACCAAGTGGGAATCACCGTCTTTACTAGTTCCACAAGAGAAGAGCCTGCGAGGAAATTTTTAACCAAACAAATCAACCGGGTGAGAAGTTAAAATTGAAGCATACATAGTGAATTGGCATGTGAGGAATGAGTGATGGAATCAGAAATGTAGATGCTTCATCCTCCAACACGTTCACTTAATTTGTTAATCTCTCATAGCTATTCCTATTTAACACTTGAAGCATCTCACCTTGTTCCATCAGCACTGTAAGACATGGTAGTACACCAATGTCCAGGAGCATCATAGTCGACCCTTGAGCCTAAGCAGTCATATAACCATGCCTTGATTTTCCCATCAATGGCAGTGGAGAAGATAAACTGCAAAGAAAGCTAAAGTTGTAGCAAACCATAGAACAGACGACAGATAATAATGATGAAAAAATTTGAAGTAGAGCATTGGCATATCAAAATTAAAGCAAGTGAACATGAAAGAGCAAATGATTAAACAAGAATGCAAGAAAATACTATCAGAATTACCTGAATGTTCTCCTTGTAGTGAGGGCAAACAGAATACACTGGAGCCTCATGTCCTTCAAATGTGTACTGCTTTTGTCCTGATTGAGCATCCCACACCTGCGGATCAAATATACAAGAATGCTAAAGATGTTCTCTTCCATTTTAAAAACAGCGACATGTCATATGAGTAACCCCACCTTAATGAGTTTGTCATCACCACATGTTATAATTGATAGGGTCTTGTTGGGGTGAGAGAAAGCAATGTCATTAACCCCGCCAATGTGAGCATCAATCTGCAATTTACAAGAGTTAGAAACCTTTAAGGGAGTGTTTGGATGAGGAGGATTAGTTGGGGAATTTAGTCCACCTAGGGATTTGAATCCACTCCCACACCCCTATAATCCAAACAGGGAAGCTCAACCAAATCCAAAAAAAAAGACAACTTTGATATTTATTCTAAGTCGTTATGCATGTACCTCTGCTTGCGGCCTTAACTCTCCATTAGGAACGAATGTATATGTCTGAACGATATGCTTTGAAAAGGCAACACCTGAGAATCAAATCAAGCTTACAGAATCAATCTTGCAGACAAGCAAGAAAAATGAAAAGAAATGGAACACTCCAAGGTACAAAGCAGCCCAAATGTTATCTTTTTCAAAAAAATTCATGCCCATATGTGAATAATGGCACTTAAATGGCCCGCTTTTCATACCTAGAATGTTTCCATCAGGGCTCCACAGACACCTATTGACAGATATTGCAGCATCTTTCATTAGTGCAGCCTGGACACAGAACAACACAGATTGTGTATCAGAACACACTACTGAGAGGCATAATGAGCTAATTACAGGCTTACAGACAACAAAAGCTGGTGATAACCACAGAATGAAATAGACTGAGAGTTGACCATTGAACTAATTACCTGCAAGGCAAGGTGCAGGAGCCTATATCCCAAACTTTGAATGTTTTGTGCGCTATCCTTTCTCGTGAACCAACTTCCCATATTCCGATGTCACCAACATTTGTTCCAACTGTGTTACAGCAGAAACTGTAAAACAGTGCACATAATATGGACGAATAACTTAATAATTCAAGAACCAAGAGATGTGTTTGAGACGTGTACCTAAAAGAATGGTTTGTTGAACAGGATGGAAATCCAGGCTCATAACATTAGAACCCTGATTAAGTGTGCGAACAACTTGTTTCGGAAGGTCTTCTTGATTGTAAACATTGGCAGGATGGCTTGCACCAGAGAATGACACCTAATATAGTTTTACATGTATCAAAATTTGTTTGATCATACAATGTTGCAGAAATGCGTAAAGAGCAGAAAAACAGGTAAGTCCAAGTTGACCCAATACCTCATCTGGTTGGCCCACACGCATTCTTTTCATCAGATGTTCAGAATCTGCAGATTGATAGTCAATACCAGGTGCACTTGTTGGAGTCCTTGGATGTTTTAGAAATGCCGCTGCAAACAAATATATCATCCAAACAAAAAATCAGATAACATTTCAACAGGGACAGCTGAATTGTAGTTTAATCTTACCTGTGTTTGGAGGCTGAACAAGACCAGGTGGTCCTTGTGCAACAGCAGCGTGTGGTAAAGAGGGGTTAGCATTTGTCATCCAACCCGCAATTGCGTTTGGAGATGGTGAAACCACAGGTTGAAACGGCTACAAGATTGAAATATAGTGAATGATAGAATGATAGAAGCAAGTCAAATGTTCGACTGCTGGTGTAATACGTACAGCATGAGCACCCATTGGCGGAAATCCAGCTGACTTTGGGATTGGTCCAACAAGAGGACCATTGGCAGGGGGAGGAGCTCTTGCTCCATTGGTAGGAGCAGCACAAGAGTGATCAGTGAAGAGTGTCTTGATGTCAGGGTTCGGTCTGGGATTCTTGCAGAGCTGATGTTGCCAATTAAGACTACACGGCATAAGAAATAAAAGCAGTCCAATTAGCATCACCCTTCAGAAGAAACTACAGCAAGAGAAGGGTGTGTGTACTGAAAGCATGGTAGGTCTTCGTTATGGCAAACAGCAGAACATCAAACATTGCATGCATTCATACCATACCTATACCTATAGGTTAATCCGCAGCAGGAAAACCCATTACAAAAATTGGCACATTACCAACTGACATATCCTTGTTATATCGCATAAGAACTTACTAACTGTGAGAAACACATACAGAGTATCCAACTGACACCAAACAAATCTTGAAAGGAAAAATTATATCAAGTACATTTCCTAGATAAGCCATTGAAAGAATGAGCATTAATTATTCAAATAGTCAAATGTCTAAAGTAAGCATAGGCAACACTTACGAAATGGACAGGGCAACTCCTTCCCTCTTCAAAGTACAGCTAGGTTTTGGTAAAGTGCCAAACAATGATAATTGCAGTTTAGCCTTTTAGGCAGCTATCCCTCTTCCGCACTAATTGATTGGAGTATGTCCATTGGGCAGTCAAGAATCATAAATGCCCCTTACAATTTAGTCGGTGCTACAATTTTTGAGTATATTACCATATAAACACCGCACACCCTTATGTCTTATTCATTCATCATTTCTAGGAAAGATGGAAACACAACCAGAAGAAAACAAAGAACAGAAACAGAAACTCTCCAAGTATAGCAGTTTTGTGACAGCTCTTTTCCCAACTTATCTGTGCCACCACAAAACATGAGCTAGCCTGCTATGTACACAAACTTATAGGGGATCTTTACTCACAGAAATTCCTATTTGCTCTAAAAAATGCTATAAAAATAGTTCATGCAGATAGCATCCCTCAGGCAAAAAAAGAAGAGTAACATGGAACTAAAAGCATGCCAAAATATAAATCAAACAAACACCTTTGATTGATCAACGTGCGCAGTCTCGAAGCTTTAAACGGAGGAAAATTAAGCTTGTCCCGGAACAGAGGGTTTGCCTCAATAAGCTTCTTAAGCTCCATGAGCATGATATTCCGGGCTGACTTTGTGTCCCCATACTTGGACAGCTGCTCATTTTGCCTGTTCATCATTGACACACAATTACATCCACATTGGCCCAATGCACGAACATTCTGCTATACCAAAATGCTCCAAACGAACCATTACCACCATACCTAAAGTTCTCCAAAGTCAGCAGCTGCGTTATCTCCTTGAAAAGCTCTTCGTTGAATGAGGCAAAAACCTTCAGATCCTTCACGAGTATCTCCACTGCCTTGGCCCGATCATGCCTGCGAAAAGCAATACAATTCAGCATAAATCACAGTTGATACAGAGCAATGACGATGTGAAGCTTCAGTATGAGTCACCTGTCGAGGGCTTCAAGGTACTTCTGCTTGCGGATCTCAAAGAATATCTTCATGGAGTAGCGGTTGTCCTCCACCTTGGTGAAGCCGCTGAGGTACCTCTCCACCTCGTCCCACTCCCCACCCTGCACCAGGTCCTCAAAGTGCTTCATGTTGAAGTAGAACCCCGACTCCTGCTCCAACCTGCGCGACCAAAATGGACGGTGGAAAGGGAAAAAAACCCCAGCTTTAGCAACTCGAAAACGGCTCCAAAACCATGTCTTCATCAAAATGACCAGACGTACTTGTGCACCGTCTCCTTGAACTTTTCCTCATCGAGGAACTGCAGGATGAGGAACACCAGCTCCCTGCTCAGCGACGACATGGCTCCCCCGATCCCACCCTGCGTCTCCAGCGCTCACGACAAGCGAAGGCACCCGCCTTTGCGGCAGATCCCCTCCCAAATCCCCCGCAAAAACCACCACCCCAAACCGCCCCGCAAAAAGAAGCCGCGCACCAAACAACCCACGAGCAGCAGCTCAAAACCCTAGCGACGAACCAAACCGACGCTCACAGCCGGCGCGGCACCATCCCAGGCGGGATCTCACGCGATTCCGCCGGCGCGAACCGCCGATCTGCAGGCAGCGGCGACGGGCACCTCGAATCCGGCTGCGCGACGTCACCTGGGCGGGTCAACCAACCTTGAACCCCGCGGCGCCGCCGGTTAGGGTTTGGCCGCCGCCGCTCCGCACCTCCTTCTTCCTTGGCTCTAGCCGCCGCGTTTCCCTTTTCTTATCTCTCTCTCTCTCTCTTTCTCTTTCTCTCTCCACCTTCGCTTTCTCTCTACAAAAACCAGTCTCTCGCTTTTAATTTCCCCTCCTCTCTCTCTGCTTTTGGTTTTTTTGAGCCGCGTTTTATAACAACCCCGCCTCGTCTCCTCCACTTATATAGCGCCCCAGACAACCCACCAAATTACCACAACGCCCACGCCCACACCGCTGTACTTACGCACGAGGGGCAAAACCGGTATTTCGCCTCGCGGCTGCAGTCCGGTAAATTTCCGCGTCGGGCGCATCTGGCTTGCGGATGGTTTGCGGGGCCCACCTCGGGAGGGGTAAGATGGTAATTTGTCAGTGGCTGGCCTCTGTGGCCATCTCTCCCTGCCACGTCATCCTTCCTCGTACCCATTAATTTCTCTCTCGCTCCTTTTTTTTTCCTCTCTCTCTTTCGAATTTTGAACGGGCAGGGGTGGTGGTAGTCGCACCCCGTACAGGGTACCCAACTTTTCAGGCGTGTACTTTGTTTTTTAATAATAATACATGGAAGGGTTTGGATCTGTGATGAATTATTAATGTATATATGGATTCAAGTAGTTACTACTAGAAGAATAAATTCTCTGGGGTCATAATTATTGTTCTCATATCTTTCTCTTATACTTCACCGTTTATATTTATGACCCGTGATGAAAGACGTATCGGTGGGTACGTTTCTCTTTCCATGTTAAGTATTAGATCATGTTGAGATGTTCTTTTAGCATAGATATTTCAAGAGCAACGGAAGAAATGTTCTTTTATTCATTGAAATAAGAGAAAGTACAATTGAAATAATGTAAATATGCATGTGTCCAGTGAAGTTATGCTTGATTTAATTTACTTAATGGTAGTATATCTTGTCATTGTTTCCTAATTAAGCAGGTGTATAACATGTACTCTAAAAAGTATAGGAAGTTACCTCTATCCTCCACTGCATAATTATCTAAGGTGCGTAATAAATATCCATGTTAATGATTCAATAAAAAAACTGTGCCCCCAAGCATTTCCCAATTCGAAAACGTAAGCTAACTCATTATAGCTACGCGATAACCTATGAACACGCACAAGTAAACTACCAATGACAACTTAGCATTGTAAGTAGGCATTTAATGATCTTAAACTCAGGCGCTCGTAGTAAGACAATCGGATGACATAGCAAGCTAGGCTACGAGCTCCCTATAAAAAGCTGAATAAACGAAACCGAAGTACTCAGAAGATCAAAAGAAAAACGGAAGCAAAGCAAAGCATGTGGGAACCTCTGGCCGGGTGGGCGTAGCGCGGGGTGACCCGATGGCAATTATTTTGGGTTTCCAGAGCTGTCGCTTTCCTTCTCTGCGTTGTAGTAGTGCGGGAGTAGCTGTCGAGCCTTTAACACGATATAAGGAGCACAACGTATCACGTCCACCTATATAAGCGCACACGGTTATCTGACAGCTGGCCACGCATCCATGCCATACCATACACATCCGCTTTCCGTCTCCGAATTTCTTTCCCGCTTTTTCTTCCCAAAAAAAAAGAGCACGCAAAAAAACTCCCCACCACCACCACCACGTCGCACGTGCCAGTCACGTACCGACACGTGGCGCGCGCCTTGACCACCTGCTCACGTGCCGCGTTTGGCTTTGACCGTGGTACAGGGGTTGGGTGCCGGGGGGGGACCACACGTGTGTTGGTACGGGCGGGCTGACAGCCTAAGTGGGCACGGAGTTTGGAGATAATTACGGCGTCTGCCACTGATGGGAGGAATAGGTGGAGTGAGTGGTCGAGGGGCAGTTCGGGGAAAGGAAAGCTGCGTGGGGGAGAATCCTCGGCGGCTTTTGGCGGTGGTGGGGCTCGATCGCGGCCGTCCGTATCTGCGCGGCAGTGGCGTTCACATGCGAGTGGGACGTCGGGATCTTCTGCGGCCACTTGTGGCTGATTCTTGTGTCTCATAGTTTGGGTTTACGACTTTGCAGGGAGGTGGACCAGGGAGGCTACGTGGGCATGCACTTTTTGAAAAAATAAACTCCTAAGTACACGCATATTGCTATACATGTTTACTCACTCATTCTCTGTTTATAGTAGGATGGACTCGCGAGATTTAGAGATTCACAAAGCCACCACAGATATCTTGCTGTACACTTCATTGATTTTGAGCGCTCTGAAAAATCGATCAGTTATTGTTATGGGGATAATATTTGGGTTGGCATATGCTATAGTGAGTATTTATTTTCTCTAGAATTACGATCTATGCATCGTATACGGCGAATTAGCGTGATTTGAGAAAGTCAGGTGGTCAAGTGTCTCTAGCATCACCAAAAAAATAATACG
Source organism: Stipa capillata (assembly GCA_019208055.1). Taxonomy (NCBI): domain Eukaryota; kingdom Viridiplantae; phylum Streptophyta; class Magnoliopsida; order Poales; family Poaceae; genus Stipa; species Stipa capillata. The sequence goes on from JAGXJF010004845.1 coordinate 173,693, forward strand.
GGGTAGTAGTCTGGTTTCTTAAATGAATAGTTGCTTCTTCGTCTTTGTTACCACCACAAGTCTATTTCCTGGACAAATAAATAAGTTCTTTAACCATTCATATGTCATGCAAAGCCTATAAACCCCATTTAACTTTGACATCCTCCCTAGGTTAATTCATATTTCTTTTGCGGGAGGTTAACTCATATTTTGGAAACTGATCATTCAGATGTTATCTCTACCTATTAGTGTGTGGCTTGACATACCAAAACAACAAATACAGCTGCAATTAGGAGCCATGAAACCACGAATGACGACTGATATACTTGGTGGAATACTGACATTTTTCTTTATGTAAAGTTAGAATATTAAATATTACCAAAATTTGAAATGTTTTGGGCATAAGGCACGTGTAGATCTTAGTCACAAGATCTTATAGAACGAACTTTGATGTAAACACACACTAAAATGCAATCCTTAACATGACAATTAGCTAGGTCAATCTGGTCACATTGCTTCTTAAGCTAATACTACTCTGTTATTGCCACATGCATGTATTTGTTCATGCACGGAACATTCCAATTTTCTGTGGTAGTAGTTGTTAGAAGTAGTAGCAAGAAAATAAAAATAGAACACCAACCCCAAAACTGGACATGAGAAGAGGGTAAGAGAGCATATGGCGTCACGCTCACACTGGGAGGAAGTTAGATAGAGAAAATGTGCAGGGGATGAGAGAGACAGAGAGAGGAGAGGTGGTGGTAAATGGGATGGGTGGTAACTATTGGGTACACCATAATTGGGAGGTTGGGTCTTCTGGCATACGTACGCGTGTGGGCACCCCCCATCATGTGCGTGCTAGTACGTACCGTCAACCGTGTGTGCAGGGCCAACGTAGGGCGCTCCCTACCGCCTCTCCAAGAGACTTTTCACTATGCCCACACCTAACACCAACACAACCCATTCATGCATACATTGTAGTAGTGAGAGCGTGCTTGCTTTCGAGCCAGTATTTTAGAACAAGTAGATTTTTCAGTTGACCTTCGCTCTTTAAGACATCTTTTTTTAAGCTTCCACAAAATTATTTGGAACTCGTGCGCGCCACTTGAGCCTAAATGTATGACAGATATAAAAGTGTGTTTGTACATATTTTTAAGTATGCTTTTGAAGCAATATGCATCTTAGCATTTGCCTTTTTAAATAGAGAACTGTAACTAGTGTGGTCAATCATGTGACTGTATTTTATACCTCTGATTTTCCATTTGATGACATCTTTATTGAGATTTATCGAAGTCTTCCACTTATGAGTTAATGTCTGCACCTTGTATTATAAAAGAATATATTTTTTCATAAGGTTTTCCAAAGAAAAGAAACAAATTTTATTTGCATCCATTTCATCTATTTAGTTACATCAATCATAGGACAATCTAGTGTAAGGAAATACTTACACATGCATCGACAAAATATACCAATAATCATAGTTGAAAATATCAAGAGTCATATACTCGTATTAATTCGTTTCTGCATCTACCTTACCCTTTTTAGATATTTAAAATCGAGCTAAATTCCTCAGAACTACGATTTTTATAGTCTCAACAAGCCAAACCACGAGTCATGTAAACCACATGTAGGCGTAGGGGTAGAGGGTGCACGTAGCGGGGAGGGGGGGGGGCTCCCATCCCATGACGCTCTCCGCTCACGAGGCTACTTAAAAATAGCTGAGGGCGTCGACACCTTTCTCTCTCTCATCTCCTTTCCTTTCTGGATCCATAAAATAGCTTGACACATTTGCCCCTCCCTCGTAAGAAGACGAAGAGAAAAAAGAGACACACAAAGCCCTAAACATGGCCACAATAAATAATGGACAAGTTGTGGAGCAATTTCCCACCTGATTCAAAAGGCCTGCGGAGCTCCACGTGTCCCCACCACCGCACCTGCTTGCTCCCAAAAAGGATCGGTTAGGGCGTATCAGATGGGGACAACCCATCCAACCTCCTTTTGTGCAATGTCCATTAAAAGAGATCTATGTTGGTCTGTGTCTAAATAAATACTAATTGATTTTTGACGCGTCTATGTACCTCAGCTAAATCTTTTACGATCGATGGATACTAGGAGAAAATTGTTTTAAGGTGACACTAACAAGCTCATTTTACAAATCAACTGGTGTAGCTTGACGAAAAGCAGCAACATCTAACTTTTATATCACTTTTATATCACATAATCAAAATATTATAAGTCTAATAGTAAATCTTGAAATACGTGCGTGCCTTATATTTTGGGACGGAGGGAGTAATGATTTTTGGTCTTAGTCAATTTCGTTGAAATGATAATAATGATTTTTGGTCTTAGTCAATTTCGTTGAAATGATAATAATGATTTTTGGTCTTAGTCAATTTCGTTGAATGACATGACATACAAACCATATTTTTCTAGTTTTGCAACGGCATCGCAACAATTAGCTCATTTATCATGAAAAAAATATATGTGTCAAAATGGCGAGTTTCATGTTTTTGCTATCCCAGTTCAAAGAAATACAAGCCATCATAAAATAAACCCGGTGCCATCATTTTTTACGCAAGTGACAAACAGACATCGTAGCTTCCGTCTATGACTATTTAAGCTGCAAGGCATTTATTTAGGTGTATTGATTACATTTGAATATAAAATTTTATTTGACTCTATAAGATAAAGGGATTAATATTGAAGGAGATTATTTTGTTAATCTTAACAATGCTAGTGTCTACTGATTTCACCACGCACGTGTTCTGGCATTATTTTGTGTACGTTGTAAGTTGATGTACTCTGCGATATCAATAATATAGCCGATGCAACTGAGCCAGTTTGGCTATCTGCTGTATTGAATTAGCAAGATTTTCGTCGCCTAGCCATTTGCTAGTTTAGGAACCTAGCTAGCGTGTTTAGGGCAATATCAAAAGGCTAATCATGCCCAACAAGGATAGCTAGATAGATTGATAGATAGATAGTATCCTAAGAAAAAGTATAGCTAGACAGACATAGATATATAGTAGACATGTACCTTTTGTCAAGCTAGCCAAGAGATCAAAATAAAGGGACTCAGGAACCTTTTACTAATAGTGCTAGCCGAATAAATTCACTACATATTTTTACCAATAATTGGCAAAGCTAGAGCCACCAATATGAATGTCTATCAATTATTGGTTACGTAGGGTATTTGATCGTTGTAAAGCAGACCTTTTCCCAACAATAACACATAGAACCTAGTACAGTCCTGCATTTTCATTCAAATATAAAATAACCTATAGGTAATACCATCGTAATATCTTGGGTTCAAAGTACCATTCAAACACAGGCTCCATGTAGGACAGGCACCCAAACATACCAAATGCCTACGCTTTCGTCATCTTTTGTTCAAAAGGCTAACACAAAAATACCGCGAAGTAGACGAACATTATATACCCATACAGCTTAATGTAAACCTCTTCAAAGAAAAGAACTCAATCTAAACACGTAAAATGGTAGCAGTGCTACTTACTATCTAGGCTCATGGCGTTCTAATCACAGAGGACATACAATATTATCTGAGTCTCGCCGAAAAATTATTTGTCTGATGAACATTATTTACCAGAAGTGTTCTCTGCAGATAGGCCAAACACAGAGCACATGGCCGGCAGTACTGTCACCGTGACACGTACTAGTACAAAATTGAACGTTCTTTTCTCCCTCTCCATTTCCAAGAAAGAAAAACACCAAATGACAGGGAAAGGATGGAGGTGACTTGAGTGGAGCTGATGCATTTGGTTGTTGTTTGGCTCTAGTTTTTTTTAATGGAAATTAGTTTAGTTTTTCTTAGAGAGAGGAGAGAGCGGGTCAGTCGTCAGTGTCAAAGAAAGTGAGGTGGATTTGGTTGGAGGAACTACGATGGCAGGCGGCCTCCTCACTCCTCCTCCCAACCCCGCATTGAAACCTAACCGTATTACATGAAAAAGGGAAGTGTACGCTGAAGATCTACCACCAAATATATTAATTTATTCTGTATGTAACAATAAAGTTTTACTGAAGTTACTAAATATTTATCTGACCAAATAGATTACCGTGAAATACTTTAGTAGAAATAAAACAAGCTGAAAGTGACCGGATACAAGGGCTAAAAAGAATACTACTCCCTCCATTAAAAAAAAAGACGTTTAAGCCTAGGGGTGGAATACCAAGGAGCACTTAATTCAAATAAAGATGTGAAACGTTTAAGCCTATGAATGGAATACCAAGGAGCACTTAATTCAAATAGGCCTATGGAAGGGAACGCATACACACAGGACTGAGTAAATCATGAGTTTCGACATTAAATGACACAGGATTTGAGGAGGCTGAAAGGCTTACACGGCTTGTATTTTGAAATAATCTGAAATGGCTTAAACGTCCTGTTTTTTGAAAAGGAGGGAGTACATAGCAAGCAAAAGTTGACGACTCATTTAAAGCATGCAATTAGTTACAAGAAAAATGCACTTATACAATTGTATTGCCAAAACTAATTTGATAAACATGCAAATATTATTAGGCCCTCTTTTCAAAGGATTTTTGGAGGAATTTTTTCTATGCGGATTGTTTGATTCATATGATTGCGAACCATAGAAATTTCTCCTTAGGATTCATTTGCAGTAGATTTCATATCACTAACTCTTAACTTCTTGAAAATATTTCTATGTTTTCCTGTGCAAAATCAAATATTCTTTCAATCTTGTAGTATTTAAGATAGCATGATACTTTAATCATACGTTTTTACTATTTCTATGTTTTGAAAATCCTACGAATCAAAGAGGCCTTTGGAGGCTATTTGGTATACATAGTTTAATCCAAATTATCACTTCCTTGATACCTATGCTCTAGTGAACCGTACTGAGTTAGTATTTGTGAACCAAGGGAGGAGTAATCTCCATCACATTTATTCTCTTGGTTATAGTGGTAGTACCACGAATACTTCTTCGGTCCAAGCCAATATACCACTAAACCCTAGAGCAATTAATAATATACTGCAGTAGGAGGTAGCTGGCAATCCCATGTACGCGTAGCTTTTCACGCTAGCATGGGACGGGTAAGGGAGCACGGCCTGCTGCTTGAGCAGTGAATCGAATCACTTGTGACACTGCATCCCCATCTCTCTCTCTCTCCTCCTTCTCTTTCTCTCTCCACCAGTCGCCGTCACGCTCTCTCACTCCAGCACCAGCAGCAGCAGTGGGGAGGGAGGGAGGATAGCACGTGCAAAAAGACGGAACTGCCCCTAGGGCAGGCGAACGATGGCTCCCCGGTCCGCGCGCGCGGGGGCAGAAACCGTCCGTCCATCCTTCCCTGCGCGCGCCGAGGAACGTGGGCCGACGACGTCCTTTGCGTGGGGGGGACAAACAACCCACCCCCAGCCCCCTCGCTCGTACCGCCGCACGCGGTATCTCGCGTTATCACGCGCCGTGCGCCCCGGGGGGGGACCCCGAGAAGTAAGCACATATATCGTGCCCTTCTAGCCAACCTCTCAGTGCTGCGAAAGCGATTGTTCGTGTCAGGACAGAGGGGCGTGCGCGTGAGAGAGAGAGAGGGGGACGCGAAATGGAGTGGAGTACGTTACGCGCGCGATATCTCGGGAGAGGAGATGGTGTGGTACGTGCGTGGGGCGTGGTGAAAGGAAGAGAGGGAGGGTCTTTTTAAAGCCTAGAGTTGTACGCTTCTTTCCTGTCGCTGCAGAGAGAGAGAGAGGGGGATGTGTGTGTGTGTTTGCCAGCTAACGAGAGTAGATTGTGGGGGGAGGTCAAAAGTTTTGTATCTTCCGTTCGCATCATCTGGACGCGTCCCCCCTTGTGCTTGTGTAAGCCGTTGCGGGTGCCCGGGCCAGCCCTGTACTCCCCCGACCCCCTGTGTTTTGTTTTTAAAGCTCCACCTTGTGCGTGCTGCTTTTCTTCAGTTAGTATTTGATTATATTTCTCCTCCTCAGTCGCACGCTATTTTTGTTACCTTTTAATGTTAGTTTATTTCTTAAATAAGCTGTAAAAAAGGAACTAATGTTTCCTATAAAAAAATCCTTCTGGATGGAGCTTTGGCACTGAAATTAATTCAAATAAGAAAGTTAATTAAGTAAGACAAAGGGATAACAGCGGAGGGATAACAGCGAAAATGAATAAGCAGCTATGTCAGGAGTTTACGGATGCAGAAATTGTAGATGCCTTGTTCCAAATTGGACCTCTCAAAGCACCCGACCAGACGGCTTTCCGACACGTTTCTTCCAACGACATTGGTCAACCTTGCAGGAGGAAGTGACTACAGTTGTGCAAGACTTTTTGAACTCAAGGGTGATGCCCAAGGACGTGAATGATATGGCTATAATTCTTATCCCAAAGGTGGAACATCCGACGAGACTTAAAGATTTCTGATCAATCAGTTTGTGTAATGTTATTTATAAGATAGTGCTGAAATGTTTAGTGAATTGGCTTCGACCATTATTGTGCAACACTATTTCTCCTGCTTAGAGTGCTTTTGTTCCCGGGTGGCTTATAACTGATAATGCTCTCCTTGCTTTCAAGTGCATTCATTATATCCAACACGAACAGGATCCGGAGAAAAGCTACCGCGCGTAAGCTTGATATTTCTAAAGCTTACGACTAGGTGGATTGGAACTTCTTGCGGCGAGTGTTGCAAAAGTTGGGCTTCTTGTTGATAGCTTGAGCCAAAAAAACATTAGCCTGCCTACTCCTGACGGACGCACGCACAAAGGTAAGTTTCAAAACCTACAGGCTAAATTGACAAAGAGACTGATCCAGTGGGGTGATGTACACCTGTTCCAGGGAGGAAAGGAAATTATGGTTAAATTTGTTGCCAAAGCTCTCCCTACATACGTCATGGGCGTGTTCAAGTTACCCGCCTCTATCTATGATGACCTGACTCGAATGATTCGGGACTTTTGATGGGGTGTCAAGAATGGCAAGCAGAAAATGCTCTAGGCGTCCTGGGACTGCTTAATCCAACCAAAGTCCCATGGGGAATTGGGTTCTGGGACATGTGGCTGTTTAACCAAGCGCTTCTCGCTCAGCAGGTGTGGCATCTTGTCCAGTTGCCTAACAGATTGTGCACATGTGTTCTTAAAGCTCGTTACTTTCCTAATGGTAAAGAAATAGGCTACACAACATGGTTTGAAGTTGTTGAAAAAGGTATCATCTGGCGCATCGGGAATGGAGCGAGCGTGTGTACTTGGAGGGATCGATGGCTGCTACGGAGTCACTCCATGCAAGTTGTGACTAGGCTGGGTTGTTGTCGTCTCCGCTGGGTGGCGCACCTGTTGATGCTGAACAGTACGTAGAATATCGAGTTGCTTTAGCAACATTTTTTGTAGGTGGATATCGACGCAATCATGACAATTCTCCCTCGATGCGTTTGGATGCGGATTTCCTACCAGGCTTTTGGAGCAGAGCAACCTTTTTCTCTGTGCGCGATGGTACAAGTTGGCCCTGGGCGAGCAGGGTAGGAGTCAGGCGAGTGCATCCAGTCATGCTCTGGATGACAAACGCCTGATCTGGTCAAAAATCTGGAAGTGCCTGGTCCTCAGAAGGTAAAAAATTTCGCGTAGAAATTGAAAGTGCATCTAGGCCCCTAAATAAAATTTTGTGGTTAGTGACAAATAATTAAGGGACTAGTGATCTTCGTTGAGTGTACAAATATGTTCAGTCCCAAGAAAAATCTAAAGATAATCATCCACGACCCCTCAAAAGAAAAAGAAGTTGATAAAATCTTAAGATAGATAGATTTCCTAAGTTTTAGTGATACAAGTCACCTTGATATAGGAACATCATAATACTAAGAGGGGTTCGATGAACATGTCATGAGAAAACCCTATGCTATGTGCAAATCCATTGTCGCCCAAAGTCTAAAGAAAAACCATAGTCTTGCTATTATGGGGAAATCCGGACCTTAGCCCGAACAGTCCGGCCAATCCAGAGGAGATCCGAACCTTAGCCCGCACAATCCGGATGAGGGTCCGGATTGCTAATGGACTACTTGGATCCCAAGCCCGGACAGTCCGAGTGAGTATCCAGATTGCTACTGGACTGCCCGGACCTCAGCCCGGAGTGTCCGGGTATCCAAAGTGTCTAGGCTAGAATTTGGACAGTCCAAGTATATTTGTGCTGTCCGAACAGTGAGCAACCCTTTATCACCTCAGCAAGTAGCCATTGGATTTCAAAAACCGGAGGGTCCAGCCCAAATCTGCACAGTCGAATTTAGGCAGATTCCCTCAAACAGCTAGTTTGTGAGGAAGCTCCTATATAAGCCCCCTTGCTCCAAGCAAGAGATACTATTTGTTAAACTCATTTCCTGTATACTCAAGAGCTCTCCTCCAAGCACCAAGAGAGGATCCTTGTGAGGAAGAAAAATGTTTGAGCGATTTGAGATCCATTCTAAGCAAAACATTGTGTTTGTCTACAAGTATTCATCGAACTCATTTCTCTTGGAGATTGGGGTCTCCTAGACGATTAGGAGTCCTTGAGAGCTCACATCCCTTGTGGTGAGCCTCAAGAAGTTTGTAAAGACCGGGATTCACCTCCTTGAGAATAGAATCACCAACAAGAAATCGAGCAGACGTAAGCGTGTCTTCGAGGGATAAAAGGCTTGAGAGGAAGCCGGCTCTTGATCATGTGTGATTGAGCTCCCCAACGGAGACGTAGGATTCTCCAAAGAATCCGAACTTTGACAACAAATTCCGTGTCTTCCCTTTGGTTATTTCTCAACGCATTCACTTTCAGCAAGTTTCATTTCAAATTGATATTCTTAGCTTGTTAGTGTCATATTCATCTTATCTCTGTGCTCATACTGTTCTTGTTTAACATAACCCTTAATTCCACATATTTGCAAGAATAATTAAAATTTGTTTTAAATTGTTAATTCACCTATTCATCCCTCCTCTCTAGGATGACATCTCGATCCTTTAGAAATTAGCTACTAATGCTCCTGCTACTTGGTCTAATAAGAAGTCTAGGATACTAGAAATTTCGGACACGTGTGTTGTTTGTGGCATGGAACCGGAGGATACCTTGCATGCCACCTGCGGATGCCTACCGGCTCGTGCCTTATGGAGTGTTATGGGAGAGGTCTGGCATCTTCCTGATGTTGCCACGGTGTTACCCACTGGTCCAGAATCACTACTCTAACTCGTCGTGGACATGCCGGAAGTTGAGCACATGATGTTATTCATGACCCTGTGGTGCATCTGGCATGTGCGCAACAATATTACTCACGCTAAGCCAGAGCCGCCAGTGGCAGTTTCCTGTAGATTCTTAGCTAGCTATATGGACTTCTTGTTGGCAATCAAGCGGTCCCGGAGCACAATGTTGATAAAGGAAAACATGCGATTGTATATGAGGATACTGGTTGATGTCATAACCAGGAGACGTGCTTGGGAAAGCAACCATGGTCTGAGTGTAAATGGATGAAATTGTCGTCGAGCACAGTAAAATTAAATGTGAATGGATCCTTTGTAGAGGCGACTGGAGGCTGAGTGCGGGTATGGTTCTTCGAGATCATGCGGGCGACATCATTTTTGCTTCCTGTAAGGAGCTCAGGCCGTGTTCTGATGCCTTCGAGGTGGAGCTCCTTGCTTGCATGAATGGCATTGCTCTAGCTTTGCAATAGAGCCAATGCCCCGTCTAGTTTGAAATTGATAGTGCTAGTGTGATCACTATGCTAAGGTCGCAGGCAATAGATAGGCCGCAGTATTCAAGCACAATTGTTGAAGTGAAGCATCTGATTCACGAAGGGAGAGTTTTTGGTTCATCAGATTAGTCACACCGTGAGTCATGAGCTTACTAGGGTTGGTCGGGCCGAGAGGCGCATGGCTGTCTGGTTAGGGTCGAGAGACTTGATCTATATTAATATTTCTCGTTGTTTTGAGTAATATAAGACATTCTTAAATCATACAAGCATATTCCCTTCGTCTAGAAATATAAGACGCACCCGTTTCCAAAGATTTAACTTTGATCAATGATTAGTCTAACTATATATAGATTATTTGATAGAAAATCGATATCATTAGAAAATGCTTTTGAATACGAGTTTAAAGATATCAATTCTGTAACATGTAATCCATATATTGTTGATCAAAGATAAATTTTCAGAAACACGTGCGTCTTGTATTTTTTGATGGAGAGAGTACTCGATAGAACAAAACCACTTCATAGTTGGATGGTGGAGTTTGAGGATATGATTCCATCTATTAATATTCAAATTCTGGTACTTATATTTACACATGTCAATATGTTTAATGGAAATTCAGTGAGATTTTTAGATTTATCAAACGAACATATATATATATATATATATATTTGATGGAATATGATATTCCACGGAGCGAGGCCACACCGCGGCGTGCACGTTGGCTATGCATGCAGGGGATTCTCACAAGAGGACAGCCCGGCCAGTCCGTACACCATCCCTGACAACACACGCAACAATAAGAAACCGGAAGGAAAAAAAAACGCCGTTGGAAATGAATAAAAGCCAATCCAGAACTACTCGTATAAATGGAGGGCAGCACTGACCGCCACTTTCGTTTCCTTTTCTCGTCGAGAGCTGTCCCTCTCTTCGCCCCTGCCATTGATCAATCGCCCGAGTTCTTGCTTCTCATCAGCAGCACGGTATCTCGCTCGTCTGCGTGGTGTGTAGATGATGGTCACGTTGTGTTTTGGGAAGGGCATTTAGTTGTCCCCAGTTCACCACGGGCCCAGCAGGTGTCAGTGCTAACGTGAGCACCATTGCCCCGCTTCCATCTCTCTCCCTCCTCGTTCGTTGTGTATTTTTCAATGTAGCAGGGGATTTTAATTTTACACGGATTTTAGTACGCAATTTCGATCATTTCTTTTTATGAGTATATAAGTAAAATATTGTAAGATTTTATTATGAAATAATTTTTAATAATAAATTTAAGGATACTATTTGTATCTAACTAATCTAAATTATCTTTAATTAAATTAATTATTTAAAATAAAAAAGTTTGACGGTACACGTTTAGGGCTTTTATTTTGAAGAGAGAGAGTGCATGATTTTATGCGGATAATTCTTTAGCTGCATAATTCGATCAATACTTATATTTGGCCATGTGATCGGGATGCCACCTAGGTAAGACTAGTCAACTCTGGTAGGTGCTAGAATAGTAGCATATATAAAAACAAGAAAACGGTGCTCGTGAGTAGACAAAATTACACCTAAGGCTATTTTGTTTCATGCTCTTGAGAGTTGATAACCTGGCAACTTTGATCAAAATTGGCTACTGTTCGATTTGTCGTCAAAAGTTTGGAATAGTCATTTTCGAGCCAGTCCTCCAGAAACTGGGCAGTCAACTTGCCACCTGATTTAGGTAACTCTGTGATTTGGTTGGCTTTTGTGTGCTACCGTCCCAAATTAATCAGTTGGAGTGTGTAATTTTTGAGTAAATCTCCTAAGACCACACTTCTTGACAAAGTATCACAGATACACTTTTGAGTAGTGTAACAAAATCACATTCATGTTTGTACCATTGCTTCAGGTAGCTACGCTCTTTTGAGCCCACCTGTTAACGCACAGCCGTGAACGACCCCGTCTGAAGTTGCACTGGTCCTGTTTGTTTGTTGCTATCATCCTAAAAGAGTGATGTTTCTTGGAATAATAATACAAAAGAAGTGCAGTTTTCTCAAGATGGTTACACTTCTCGAACTAGCGAGGACCATTGAAATTGGCATCGTCCTTGTCCGGAATAACTTGATATCCTCAATTATCAGGAAGTGGAGGCATCAGATTTATTGTCCTACAGTATAAGGGCCCCTTTAGCAAGGCTCCAGATTCTGATTCACCATGGAAGTGATTCTGATTCACCCTGAAATCCATTCTATGCTGAATCTGAATCAATTGTGAAATCGTTTGGCTAGCTAAGTGGATTCTGATTCTTGAAAATGATGATGAAGGCTGAATTGACCATTCTACCCCTGTCTTAATGTGCTTACTTGTATTTGGGATGTATTGCGCATGTATTTTTTTGTTTGAAACAATAATTGCACAATAAAACCTAAAAGCATACAACAATAATAAACAAGAATTAAAATTATTAGATCAACATCCAAATGTTTGAATATCCAAAACATGAGTGCTAAACAAAATACAATCACCCACGGCAAGTGACATTGAGCTATCCTCCGGACAAGGCCCTCGCTAGATCATCACGAAACCTATCCATATCGGTATCATTTGCATGTGACGTTGACGTGTCAGATGCATTTTGAGATGGTGCATACCTCTTATATCTTTGAGGTATCGTGGGCACATAATTTGGATCCCGATCACACCTATGAAAATGTCTATCAAGTGCATGATTCTCACGGATAAAGTTATGTAGACACATGGTTGCCGCCACAATCATCTTTTGCTTGTCCATCGGATAGCTTGGCATCTTGTTAAGAATTCGCCACTTCATCTTCCAAACACCAAAGGTTCGTTCAACGACATTACGAACACTAGAGTGCAAATAGTTGAATATCTCTTGCTCACCACTAGGAGCAACACCCCTCCTAAAATCTGGAACATGATACCTTTGGCCCTTGTATGGTGCTAAGTAACCTAGTCTATTTGGGTAACCAGCATCAACAAGATAATATTTTCCTAAAACATAGAAGTTCGAAGTTAAATTTAGCACCATAATTAACGATAAAAAGAAAACAAACAATCAATAACAATTGGTTACCTAGTGGTGGGTGTGGAAAGGTTATTATATTAGCCTCCAACGCATGGTAGAGCACACTAGTGTCATGCATAGAACCTGGCTGACCAATAGATGCATAAGTGAACCTCATATCAAAATCAACGATAGCCATCACATTTTGGGTTGAACTTCCGGATCTGCCAATATATCTGACATAATCTTTACGAGGTGGTGTTGCTAAGATATGAGTACCATCAATGGCTCCAATACAATCCTTAAAATGTGGCCATATTCTTTAGTCATCACTGATCCTAGTGTGCACAGTAGTGAAGTTCCTATCTTTAGGTCTTATATAATCCTTTGACATCTTGACAAAGCAATGCAAGACATCATCAAATTTCCTACTAATTGTCTCACCAGAGTGCTTGAATGTATTCTGAACTGAAGTGTTTGATCTATTCTGGCCACAAATGGTTAGAAAGATAGCAAATGATTCCATTGAGCTCATATGATTGGATGATTTTAGACCATAAGAACTGACCAATAAATCATGCAACCTATAAAAGAGTATTTCATTCATCCTTAACACCCTATGAGTTTCTCCTGGAGTTCTCAAAGTTTCCATTAGCCAAGCATATCCCATAAGCTGTGAAGTTCTTTGTGGATTCTTGTCAAGATAAGCACAATAGTACTTGCTGAGAATATATGAAGTAGCAAATATACTATTTTACATTTGTTTCTGCAAGAGCATAATCTTCAAAGTTAACCTATTACCATCATCATCATCGCCATCATCTTCAGAAGTACTTCCATCTCTTTCTTCTTCACTAGAGGACATCAGGGAATCTAAAAACATACATGCAACAAGATCACGTCAATATCCAAATAAAGATTCATGCATACATGTCACAAAGTTTCATACAAGCACTTCACATGTTCATGGGAACAATAATACCTAACAGCAATAAAAGTTCAGAAGCAATAATTCAAGAATGCAAAGATACATTACATGTTGTACCAGCATGTATCTCTATCTAGGTGTGCCCATACTTGACAAAATGTTTCTTTTTCAGCCATTCAAAGCGTTGGTGTGGAGTGTCCAAAGTCATGAACATCTCTCTCTCCGATCTCTTGATGAATAGTTCAGAAGCAATAAAATGCTCATCTCTACCAGGCACAGCCCCACAATCGTTAACCACTGCCATGACGTCTTTGATGGAAAATCCAGAATGGTCCTCCCTTCTAGCCATTGATTCACAGGATGCGCTTGTTCTGTCATTCAAAGATACAAGAAGTCCATCTGTTCCTCCAACCACTCTCTTCCACTTGTCTTAGCCCGCTTTACCTTGTCTTTTGTCCCCCCACGTGCTCTCTTTCCTTTGGCACTAGGAGGTGTTACTTCCTCACAATCAGAATCATTTTCATCAACATCACTATCTTCATTTGAACCATTGGAGGCACGAGGATTACTAGGTACTGCGCCTGATGAAGCATCCCAAATTCCCAATGGTCCTCACCAGTATTTCTAAGGTCTTCAAACATAATCTTCAAAAAATCTGCATTTTGAAGGCCTCGATGCTCAAACTTGCTACTCCCTTTAATATCCTAAAAAAAATGTTAGCCAATGATGAGTGCAAGTTGTACAAGAATTATAAACAAAACAAATGGTTACTTTACCATTTTTATCTTCTTCCACCTCTCATCAGAAGCAGTAATAGTACCCTTAGCTTCATCCCAACCTAAACCGGTCTATTTCAACAATTCCTTCCATGCGCCATATTCCCGTTTCAACTTATCCCATTTATTCTTAAATTTGAGCTTTGGGTAAAGTAGTCCAGTCCTCTCTTGAAATTTGGCAACCACATTGTCATAACCCACTTTGTTGAGATGTGTACCTGAACGATTCCCTTTCTGAACTTGTCAGCAAAAATCTCACAAACAATCCTAGTTTTCTCGTCGGGCCATTCGGCATTAGCAGCCATCTGCGCTATTCAGCATCAGTTGGAACCCAACAATCTGCATCCACCCAGTAATACAATGAACAAAAGAAGCAAACAATAATGCTGATTCAACAACAGATATAAACATATAAGGATTTCTGCTTAGGTGCAAGGATCTTGAAAATTACGACGTCATATGAGATGCAAAGAAGAACATAATGCTTCTCACCACATTTCTTCACACTGAAAAGAAGAACATAATTTGAAACATGGATGCTTTACCTCCGGTGAGGGCTGAGAGGGGGCTCAGAGGGGGCAGGCGGCTGAGATGGGGCGGCGCAGGGCGACGCCAACGACGCTGCAGAGAGGGAGGCGGGCGGGGGCTGAGAGGGGGCAGGGAGGCGGGCGGGGCAAGAGGGGGCGGCGAGGCGGGCGGCGCAGAGGGGGCGGCGAGGCGGTCGGGGCCTGAGAGGGGGCGGCGCATGGCGACGCCGACGGCCGCAGAGAGGGAGGCGGGCGGGGGCAGATGGGGAGGCGGCGCAGAGAGGGAGGCGAGCGGGGGCTGAGAGGGGGCGACACAGGGCGACGCCGACGGCCGCAGGCGAGGGAGGCGGGTGGGGCTGAGAGGGGGCAGTGCAGGGTGACGCCGACGGCCGCAGGAGAGGGAGGCGGGCGGGGGCTGAGAGGGAGGCGGCGCAGGGCGCAGAGAGGGAGGTGGGCGGGGAACCCTTGGCCAGGACGGGTCGGGGTGGGGGGCTCGGGTGGCAAAAGCGGGTAATTCTCCCCCAAGTTCAGGGGTAGGTACAAAAGAGGTAAGTTGGATTCAGGTGGGGAGCATGGTTTCGGTTGATTCACCTCTCCAGTACAAAAACGAGAATCGTGGAGCTGAGATTTTTACGTGAAGCTGATTGAATTTGAACCATTTGGTATAGATTCACTGATTTCTGTTGAGAATCCAGTACTAGAATCTCTACCAAATGGGCCCTAAGTAAAAGTAGAGCTTGGACCTAGATGTCTGGATTTGCAACCTTTCATGAGAACCTCTAGGATCCACTAGATTAATTTATAATTTATAATGAAAATAATTGTCGGACCCCAGATTCCACAACGGAGAGCTTTAGGAATAATCACCCGCTAAGTCGGAGCTTCAACCCCGACCTCAACTCTCCGGAATTAATTCCGAGAGGAGTAGAGTGATATGGCTCCGAATAGCCTGAGACGTCAACCCCAAAGCTTACTCCGGCAAACTGATGCACTGAGCAGTAGGGCGATATAGTCTCCTCACTCTTTCTCACTGAGCCGGAGCATCAACCCCGACCTCGTCCCGGCAAATAAATGCACGGCTGGAGTAGGGTGATATAGCTCCCAACATCTCAGTGGAGAGTCGCTTCACAGGGGTGACTAAACTTAATAGCTTTACGATATAGAACCTGAAATCCTCCCTGCATCACGTACTTTAGCCATACACGCATTGCACATGACACAGGGGAGAACACACTAGTACCATCATAGAGACTCTACGACCGAAACTGCAATAATACTAGTTGTTCGGAAACTTAACAACATATCTATACACACGAAAGCGAAATACACAGCGGAAGATTAAATTGGCTGAGAAGCCTAAGGGTAGGGCCGAAAGCGGCGGCAGCACAAACCAACTACCGAACCCAGGGCAGGACCACTGCCCGGGATCACCAGCGACTAGTCGATGCCGGAGTCGATTTCAACGTAGAAACCATCCGCTACGGGAGTGGTCTCCTCTGCACACAAATTATCAACGAATGCAAGGTGAGTACAAAAATGTACTCCGCAAGACTTACAAGGGGAAAGTAGTATTAGATGCATCAGGTATCAAGAAGGGGCTATTTGTGGACTATTTTGCAGAAAGCTAATTTAATCTTTCACAATACCTGTAATTAGATTGAAATCCGTCTACTGGAATACTTTGCAAAAGAGATGAGCTGAAACTGCATAATAAACCTAAAGCAGACCATCGAACACGCAAATCCCTCGATCCTTCCTCGACCACCAGGGAGAAAGTGATCGCTAACCCACATCCTTAGAGTTGGTCCATTTTAGATTAAGGTTGTACTTATCTAATTCGACGCAGGTAATTACCAAGCTGTCCATAACCGCGGACACGGCTATTCGAATAGTTTAAACCCTGCAGGGGTGTACATCTTTACCTACACGCATCGATCGACTCCTAATGCCACCGGGATAACACACTTTACGAGGTGTGCTGGCGGAGGGTGATCGAACACGACCTTTACAATGTTTTCGACCTAGGTATGAGCCACCCTAATGGGCTAATCCACGAACGACAGTTCGGCCGATACTTCGACGCGGTCCCACTAGTTGTGTCAGGTGATACATCCCCGGTCCCGGACCGTGTGTAACCCTCACTCCTATATTGTTGCACCACACCACCTTCTCATTTTCCACGCACCCAAGTCACGAAAACGGCAAACTATGCGGCTCACCACCTAAGTCTAGACAAATTATTCGGTCGGGGGTGGCCCATATACACCCGTGTAGTAGTACGCAAAGTCTTGGGTCAATGTACGCCGGAAACCGGTCCTTGTGGGATGAACGAGACAACCCACCATGCTCCGAGCATGGCCTCTCGTCCAAGCCCGATTGATATTAGTCAGGTTTATTAAGCACATCCCGGTGAACACCCACTAAATCCGCTAACCCATCCAGAGTGTGTTCTGTCTGCCATCCCAGGAATTACGACTTTGCTCAACTAAGCAGGTCTAAGCATCATGAGCTATAATAGCAATATCACAACAACAAGTGATTCACTCTAAATAGGTTGGGAGGGTCGGTGGTGTTGATTGAGCGACAAAGTAAGTTTTCATGCAACGGATAGGGTTCACACTTAGCATAAAATATCAGTGGAATGCATGCAATACGATTTTAAAAGCAAATAGTAAGTTGCAAATAATGGGTTATCCTCAAGATGGTCAAAGGGGGCTGCTTGCCTTGCTGATCCGTTACTATGCCCTGATCCTGCTCAAAGTTACACTCGTCGAGATTGTCCGGTCCTATCGGAAGGAGCGACAACACCGAAACGAAACACACGAAACAATCAATACATTGTTGGAAAACATCGGCATGAGATGCAATGTATGCCATGAGCTAGAGGATTCGAAATAAACGCTAACGCAACTGGAATCAGCTTAATCGGAGTCCGGACGCGCGAGATATCGCGATCCGATGACTTCCGGGGGTTCGGGGAAACCCTAAATGGAGTTTTTAGTCAATTTTACTTTTCCTAGCATGCAAACATGGATGAATATGACATGATTGAATAGATTTCATTTTTCTGAACATTTTGATATCTTATTTGCATTTTTCTGAGTTACGATGCATTTTCTGTGAATTTTACACGGTTTAATTCATTTAAATCCCCTTTGTTCTATTTTTCTCAGAAAATAAAATCAGAAATACCAATATTACTCAGCCTAACCTAGCTTCAGAGTATGACAGTGGGCCCCCTTGGTCAATTTTGACCAAGCCAATGACATGGGGGACCCACATGTCATATTCTTTTTCTTTTCTATTATTCTTTTCTTAATTTTCTGACGCATGGGACCAGGTTGTCATACACTCACATTCAAAAGAGCTCCATTAATACACTGATCAGCTCTTAATAACAGTACTTAAATCTCAGATTAACAATAAATATGTCCTAACCAAACTACTAAGCAATAATTAGCCGCATTAATCATAGCTAGCATTCAATAACTACTAACTATGCCTTAACTGCCCTAACTAACTAACCTAACTAACCTACTAATCAATTAACTTACCTAACCTAACTAACCGGCCGGGAGCTCGGTTGCTCCGGTGCTGGCTCGGTCGGACCGGAACAGGAGGGGCGGAGCGGGGGCGCGGCTCACCGGGGCGGCGGCGAGGGGCGCGGCAGCGGAGCTCGACGGCGCGGAGGAGTACGGCGGGGAGCGCGGGTGGCTGCTCGGCTCGGGGCGGCGAAGCGGGGGAGCTGGCGGCGAGGCAACGAGGCGGGCCGAGGAGGAGCCGGAGGGAGCTCGACGGCGGCCGGGATGGGGCGGGACCGAGGCGGCGATGAGGAGGAGCGTCGGGATGGCCGGGGCAGCCACGGGGTAGCCACGGGCTAGGTGAAGCCGGAGGCGAGGCGACGCGGCGGAGGGGCTTGGGGGAAGCAACGGCGAGGTGGAGCAAGCGGAAGAGGAGTGGCGGCGGGAGGAGCAGGAGAGCGGCGGTGAGTGGGGCGGCGACCGGAGCTAGGGAGGGAGGTGGCGGCTCGGGACCGGGTTAGTGAGGAGGCGGTGGTGAAGGGGCACCGGGGCGGAGGACACGGGAGAAGGGGGGGAGAAACGGCGACGCGGCCGAGAGGAGGAGGGCTTTATGGGGAGAGGAGGGAGACGGGCAAGGTGGCGCGGCTGCTCAGGAGGCGCTCGCCACGTAGCTGGCGAGGTGGTAGGCGCGGGAGGAGGTAGGTGGCGGCGGTGTAGAGAGAGAGGGAGGGAAGAAGAAGAACACGGGCAGGCCGGGGTGGGCTGAGGGGGAAGAGAGTGGGCCGGGGGAGAGAGAGGCCCACGCGGGGAGAGAAATGGGCCGAAGAAGGGGCCCAGCCGGGGGGGGTTAGTTTAGGAGTTTAGTTTTCTTTTTTAATTCCTTTTTCTTTTTAAAATCCCTTTTGATTTTAAATTTGTTTTGCTCCAATTCAAACAGTTTCAAAGTAAAGTTCTCAGTCATTCAAAATTTTATTTTCCTTTTGAAATTTGCTTACAACTTTAAAGTTGTTTTGCAGTTCAAACCAACTCCGAACCCTTTTCTTTTATGCGATTCAAAATTTAAAACTCACGTCCCGATGATCTTAACTTATGCGTATGCCATGATGCACAAGAAATGACTTAATAATTGGGGACGTTACAATAATTATAAGTGCTTGGATTAATTTGATACTCCAAAATAGGTGGTTCAGTTTGATGATGCTTTGTATACTAGGATCCATTGATCAAATCAATCTGGTAGTTTTTTCAATGAGTTTGGTTGAGTCCAATCTGGATGAGAACAAATCCAAGCCGCCCTCAGTTTGTTGCTTCCACGACAGTGCAACTTTACAGAAATTCTTTGTGAATCATTCCATTTGGAACTTCTTAATGAAGAATAATAATATTAATTCAATTTCATGTATGCACTACGATATCGGTCTCAACAAAGAATATCCTAGCGCTATCACACGAGGATATCTTGCTTATTTGCAAAATTAAGATTGCTTTGATATTACGGTGAGTTATGATAGTATAGTTTGGTCAAAAATCTTTAACTATTTTGCTATTTGGTTAGGTATTTTTGGTTAAGTATGAAAAAAAAGTTTAAAATCACGTCCTAGCTAATATAAAAACATATGAGATATATAGATCCTTGTGGTAATGTAGTGTATTTTATTTTGATGATTGTAGGAGTTAGTTAGATTATAATCTAGTTAGCCGAACAAAACTTTAACTTTAGTGCAATTAATTTTACATATTAGTTTATAAAATAAGGTCAGCTCAGCACGCTCGAGCAACGCAACTTAGCCTGAATTTTTAACTTTTAATAAGAAATTTTGGCCCGGGAATATCATGAAACAAAAAGGGTGAAATTCGACCGGTCTATAATTGTGGACCGGTGAAAGTAAGCAAAAAGTGAGATGGAATCACATGCAGGCCGCTGGTCGCTGTCCGGAATTCATATGACAGAAGTTGGAGGGCTATTTCGGCGAGGAATTTATCTTTCTAGGGCGCATCACACGTCCCGTCGTCAAGGCATACGGTGAAAGGGCAAGCTAGCTGCTATTAGATGTCCATCTCACTTGAAATAAGATGTGACTAATGGTACGACACAATATTCTGGACTTGTAACACCAATTGATGGGTGATATCATACCAGCCTTTTCTTTTGCTTAACCATAGTGCCTTTCATGGCTGGTGCGGGCTGGGCTGGCCGGGCCAGACCGACCCGCTAGACCTTTTCGGCATAGCCCAAGCCCGGCCTAAAGTAAGAAGAAAACGGCAGCACAAATAAAGCAATGATATAAATAACAAAAGTAACAAGCAACATTTATATTTTTGGGCGGACTTGCCCAAGCCCAAGCCCAAGCCCAAGCCCAGTTGGAAGCCCGGACAGACTGTAAGTTCGGACGGGTCCATACAGGCAAGATACTAGCTAAGTAGCATATATGCATAATGCAGGAGGCATCGGACGTGGTCACATATGTACCAGGCCTACATATGTGTATATGTGTCTATCCCACATTGGGGACTCATGGAGGCTGGAGCACCGACTCGAAGAAACCATGTTCACCCTCCGGGACCGGCATCCATGCATCCGTTGAGCCGTGGCGTTAAGCTCGTGTAATTCTGGAGATGAAGGGTGATCCGTGGTCCGTACATATATGTCACTGTTCGCGAGGTCACTGCCTGCACGCATCCTAAAATTCTTCAACTCTTGTACATGTGATTTCACCGGCATGCCCTCGAGCCCGGCACACATGTAATGGCGAAGAGAATTCCCAATTAAATTCTTGAACATTTGCTTTGGCTACGGTCACCATCCACCATGCATGAAAGGGTCGGCAACATCGTATTCTTCACTGTCTGAATGCGCTGTCCCAGATAGACCAAACTAAAGCTAGCTCAGAGGAAAGACCAGATCACACCTCTAATACCAAGACAGAGAAGACCATATACCTATAGTTAATTAGATCTGGAGAGACTTTTCAGTATCAAGAGAAAGACCAGATCGACCACACTTTTAATACCAAGAAAAAGAGATCAGATTCGAGACATGTATGTGCTCAAAGCAGCACCTGCTAGAAAAAGTACGTAGCACGCTTGCTATGCAAGAATTGATGGTATTTTAGATCTTTATTTCTTTGTTTCCTTTTTCCTACATATTATCGATCGTTGTCTGCACGGAAAGAGGGAATGTCACCTAACGTTGCCATTGTGTGCTAGCTTTCACTTGCAATAAGTAGCTCCATCGTGTACGTGAACACACCTATTTTTCAGAACAATTTATAAAAAACACCCTTTTTAGACTGCTCACGTGAGGAAAAAGTTCACATAACCGTTTGGGGTTTAGTCACTTGATTATTTAACTCCCTGACGTTTAAAACTGGGTATGTAGCCCTTTAAAATATTGAAAACCGTTCAGTTTACCTTCCGAGATGATTTTGAGAACAGTTTTACCATCATGGTAGATCATGTAAAAGAAGAGGACTAAAAAAAAGACCACATGTCAGTCTTATTTTTGTTTTCTTATTTTTTTTCTATTTTTTCTTTTCTTTTAGCCTTCTCTTCTCTCTTCAACTCTCTTCCTTTTCTCTTCCAGCTAACTTCCAACCTCACCCAGCAAGCACACACGCCTTGGCCACTCGTGTTGTTGCTGATCCATCCTGCCTGTGGCGCCGCAAACTCCATCGCCGAGTCCAGGAGCATGCTTCCTACTCGATCTGGCACAGGTTCACGTCGAGGCTGCCGATCCAGTGGCACAACACAGAGCTTGGAGGTACATGCTCTGGTGGAGGTGGCGCGTTGGGGCTATCGCATTAGGTGCCGCAGGGTTGGGGTCACCTGATCGGGCGGAGACAACACAAGCATCACTAGCAGAGTCCATCACCACGCAGATAAGGAGGCCGACCATGTCGAAAGACTCATGGAGGTGTAGGTGGATCTTGTAGGCGTCGGATCTGGCACATGCAAGCGCAACAAATAGATAGAGGTCTCAAGCGGACCACGACGAAAAGAGCGATGCTGTAGATGAAGGCGGAGGTGTGGCATCACAAAGAGTTGTAAGAGGGAGAGGGTGTCCATGTCGTAAATTCTGTGTTGATGTCGGGTTTGTATTAGTACTTAAAAGTGCATTCGCAGCAGGTTCTCCAAATCCCATTCTCTATATTTTCATATAGAGATCTTCTCCAAAAGATTTCCTCCCTATATCACTTCACGCCCCAGCAGGTTCTCTAAATCTGAATCCCTATATCCCACCATCCTATATTTTATTGATATTCTATAACTACCATATTTTTTCCAACCGCTATTTTTTTACAGCGGATAAAAATCGAATAGCGCTTTATTCGAATGGCTATTTTTTCGAACGGCTAAATCCCAACGGCTATATTCCGAGCTCTATATATGCACACTCATTTCCTCATCCTGCCTTTCCATCCAACACAGTCATTTGCTCTTCTTTCCCTCTGAACAGCACCAAAGCCATTTACACTTCCTACCAACTTGTTTTCCACCATGAGTCGCCGTAGTTTTTTCATGGATACTCTGTTAGATTCATTGTCATCCGATGAGGACGACCAACTTATCTTTGAAACCTTGCAAGTAGCACATGAACACCATAAACATTCACAAGTTCGACGTCCTGTAGGATCCGTGGTTGGGCGTCAAGTGGTTTATCGCAATAGACAAGCAGGCCATTCAAGACTTTACGACGACTACTTCTCAAATCTCCTACGTACGGCCCAAGATCCTTCCGGCGCAGGTTTGCCACCGATTCATATTTTAGTTCATGAAAATTTGTTGAACCTTCTCTGTACCGATAGATATTCCTACCCGCGCAAGTTTAAAATGAGTCATCATCTATTTCTTTGCATTTTGCACACAGTAGAAGAGTACGACGAATATTTTGTGCAAAAAAGAAATAATACCGCTGCATTTAGAATGCTTGCTTACGGAGTTGCAGCTGATGCTATGGATGTTTATGTCCGCATGGGAGAAAACACCATATTGAGAGCGTGAAAATATTTGTAAAAGCTATTATTGAACTATTTGAAGATGAGTATCTGAGATCTCCAAATGAGATCGATACCACTAAATTACTCCAGATTGGAGAAGAAAGAGGTTTTCCAGGTATGCTTAGTAGCATAGACTGTATGCGCTGGAAGTGGAAACCCTGCAGCATGGCAAGGCATGTATAGTGGACACGTGCATGAGCCCACCATCATTCTTGAAACTGTGGCTTCACAAAATCTCTGGATTTGGCATGTATTTTTTGGTTTACCGGGGTCACACAATGACATAAATGTACTT
The DNA here is from genome assembly GCA_019208055.1 of Stipa capillata. Taxonomy (NCBI): domain Eukaryota; kingdom Viridiplantae; phylum Streptophyta; class Magnoliopsida; order Poales; family Poaceae; genus Stipa; species Stipa capillata. The sequence continues at coordinate 197,362 of JAGXJF010004845.1, forward strand.
CATCGGTCTCCTCTCTTCTCAAAGTTAGCCGAAAAACAAGCTCCAGATGTTAATTACAATGTGAATGGGCACAACTACATAATGAGATATTACCTTGCAGATGGAATCTATCCTTCATGGGCTACATTTGTGAAGACAATATCATGCCCTCAAGGTAATAAGAAAAGATATTTCGCATAGACTCAAGAAGCGGCAAGAAAGGATGTTGTACGAGCATTTGGAATTCTCCAAGCTCGTTTTGCAATTGTTAGGGGACCAACTCGTTTTTGAGATCAAGAAACGCCTCGAGACATCATGACCGCATCTGTTATCATGCATAACATGATAATAGAAGACGAAGGGGATGAAGGCACACAAGACTGCAATTATGATGGAGTCGGAGATAACGTGACCGTCTCTCATGAGCATACCCTAGAACTGTTAGAATTTATTCAATCTTATCAATCCATTAGAAATAGACAGGCTCACTCTCAGTTGCAAGCCGATTTAGTCGAGCATCTCTGGCAACATTTCGGGGGGGACTAGTTTTATGTAATTCAAATGTAATCTTTATTAGTTCTTTGTGTAAGCTCTCATGCGTGTACTTTTATTTAGTATCACTGTAACCTCTATGTGTTGATCATGTGTGCACTAAATTGAATAAAGCAATCATTGTCCCATATCATGCATTTAGCTCATTCTTATCATAGTTCATATTAGTTCTTACTAGAGTTCAAACGATAGGACATAATATAATAGTTCATCACAATAGTTGGTAGCAGAGTTCAAATAACATAATAGTTCTTACTAGAGTTCAAACAACAATATAGTAATATAGTTCTTACTAGAGTACAGACAACAAAATAGTTCTTACTATAGTAGTGTCACTAGAACAAAAGGATACAATAATAGTTCTTAACAATAGTGCAACACAACATGATGAACATATTGATACATAATGAGAGTCAACCTGACCCACCGCAGCGCCTACCAATGATGTCAGCCTGCAGAGATATGTAGTACTACTTGAGGGGACCGGCCATCGCAGTAGTGTCAACTTTCATAATCTTTTCTTTTTCAACCATTCTCATCAACTCTATCTCCTACCTCTTGAGTTGCACCTTCTCTTTCTCAGTTGCAATCCTCTCCTGTTCAAGTGCGTACGCTCGTTCGTACCGCTCTTCCTTCCTTTGATCTCTCACACCATCCGCCTGTGACTTCCGGGACCAAATATTGTCTAATGCCTCCATGTAGACCGATTCTGACCCTTCTAAACAGGTAGAACCTTTACCCCGCCTTAAGCGTTCCTTCGCCACCTTCTTTCCAATAGGCCTCTTCAACGACACATCCTCTTGACTTGGAGCATCTCCCTGACTATCCAGACCACAAGCAAAGCTATTGTCAGGACTAGATGTACCCGGAGTTGAGTTTGTGCACACCTTCTGCTTCTTTTGTGACAACTTGTCTGTCCACTTTGGATGGTGCTGCAACACATTCTAGCAGTGGAGAAACTGAAATGACTTCCGCTCTTCCTCCTTGTAAAGTGCACATGCTTGAAGAATCTACGAATGTAAGTTATCTGAGATGTAATCCAATTTCCGGTACTAATACTATGTAAGCAAAATTGACATAACGACTTACCTTATCTTTCTCTGTTACCCCACTTTGGTGCCTTCTCTCAATCCGATCATGACAACCACATAATTTGTTTACATGTTCTTGAATTGCCGACCAATGATGCAACAGGGACTTTTGACTATGGTTGGACTCTAAGTCTTTATTTCATGAAAGTAAGCATGAATTCTCTTCCAGTATATAGCACGTGATTGTTCATTACCTCGTGCTGCATCCATACTAATATTCAACTAAGCTGAAACTAGAAGAATGTCCTCCCTCTCATTGAAGTTCTTTGATCTCTTATTAGTTGGTTTATTGGTGGGAATGACAGGATTAGCTGGCCACTATTGCTCCTCAATAGGGCTACTTTCTAGGTTCTCGTCCCATCAGGCGGCGTCATTATCCCCACTCAATATATTTAAGTAAAATGAATCCATATTACCTTTTCTGTGAACACAAACTATACAAGAGTTAACACAGGACATCATTAGAAAACATGAACAATAATCATAGCTAGCACCCCAATGCACGAAACATCAGTACATCACATTTCAGTCCATACAACACAAATTTATCAAATACTACCTTCAAGTCTTAACTAGATATACCACATAGTTTTTAAAGTACACAACTACCGAAATAGTACAACATAATAGCCAAAGAACTAGTCCGAATAAAGACTCTCCTCCTCAAGATACTCCCAGTTGAGGCGTCTATCACTGTAGTCGGATTCATAGTCGATAGGTCAAAGATCTTCAAGTTCAACACAGTTCTCGTTGTCTTGAACCACTTGAAGCATATGAGCTACCTCTTGTTCTTCGAGCAACTCACTCGAATGAATAGAAACCTCATTAAGGTAAACCGCAAGATTCTCTATCTGGAGCAGCACAGTATTCATATCAATTTCCAATGCACAAGAAGCAGGAGTCAGATTATCATCGACTAATTTCTTAATGTCATAAGCTATACCCTCTACCTGTTTAATTGTCCATGACCATCCTCCAAGGTTTTTAATCGGATCCTTGTCCATGCTGTTTGGATCAAAAATCTGAGAAATAGCTACATTAGGATATTGATACTTCACAATTCTAATGCCAACAGCTTAGAGCATATGCATGAAACCAATTATAATTCCCTCAAATCAATGTTTTGAACCCTATATAAGACAGGAATTACATATCTAATAGGAGACAACAGAGCTCTCTTTTCAATCTTCTAAATGTTTATGTAGGAAAGACTACTTATATATTGCTGCTACATGATAAACTGAGATGAAATCTGCTTGCAAATCTGATATGCAATCCTCTCCTTGACATGATATCAGATTGATAATCTCATGTCAATCAGGTTAATGTACACAATCAGGCATACCTCTAAGCATGAACTCATTCTTACTTACCAAATTGAGAATATTTTCAAATTCAGGTAATACATTTGGCAGCCTAGAACCATGACCTGAACTATAAGCATCAAATTGAACTAGCTCTAACAAGCACCCACGTATGCACCCATTTTCATCCTGTTTCATGGAGTGAGCTATTTGCATATCATCCAAAACGAAAATTTAGCCTCTCAAGCTATTGCATCACATAATAACTGCAATTACGAATGTTCAAATCAGCACTAGCATCTTCAATAGTGGAGATTCAAATAAGCACTTGCGTATGATGGGGGGGAGGGGGGATCAGGGCACACTCACATTGATGGGAGGGGGGAAATCAAGGGCCGGGGGCCAGCGGGGGTCGCCACCGGTGTTGGTAGCAGCCCGAGGGGGAGATGGAAGGACGTCCTTTCGAGGATCTGTGCACCGGAGCTGAATCACCACGGCATCGTCCCTGCAAGGACAAGTGCGGCGTCGATCTTATCGGAGGAGGCCACCGCGCTGTCGGTGCGGACCATCGGGATGTTGGTCCTATCGCACGCCTCGACACCGACCTCGATCCGGTGCACGACGGAGCTCCCGAGCTCGAATCCGCTGAACAGCTGCGAGGTGGGGACGAACGGGAGCCGGTCGAAGGCGGAGATGGGGGAGACTCGTGGAGTCGTGCCGACCGGTGCCGACGCGGGGGGTCCGAACGGAGGCGGAGATGGGGGGAGGCAGCCGTACAGAGATGGCGGGGACGGGGGGTTCTACGACCGGTGGCGGAGATGCGAGGGGGGGGGAGGAGGAACGGATCGCGCCGACTAGATGGAGGCAGAGAAGGGGGTGCAGCCGTGGCGGAGATGACGGGGTGGAGGGGGGCTGCACCGGCGGGATCTACGTGGGCACGGAGATGGGGGAGCAGCCGTGGAGGGGATCTGCGCCGACGCGGAGCACCGACGCGGACACCTCCACGAGCTTGCTGCTATGGTAGGGTTGACGGAGGGAGCAGAATGGCGGGGAGGAGGTCTGGAGAAGAACCGGGGGTGGGGGGAGGAGAACGAGCGCAAGAGGATGGCGGGGAGGAGGACTCCGACACCGGCGGTTGGCGATATGCAGAATCGTGATGTTTGCTAGGTTTGGGGACCGATAAAGCGTTTACAAAATCAGATACGGTTGGGACTAGGATACATAACCTGCTGGGAGGTCGTTTTTCGTGGCTTGAGGTAAAATTTAGCTGTTTGAGGAACCACCTGGGGATGCTCTGATAGGGTATTTTGTAAATTAATTCTTTCTTTGTGTAAATCGATGAGTCCATCTGCATATCCGGCAAAAAGAAGCACATGGCATGCACTGCACCTTGTGTGACCGCATCTTCTTTCATTTTTAACTTTTTTACTTTGCCGGTACGGCACACTGCTGGATAAACAATGCGTGACCTTCCAATGGGGTACGTAGTACAGTAACTTTTCTTCTCTCTCTACAAATATACAATATACGTACAGAGAGAGGAGAGAGGCTTGGGTGGTACACGGACTCCACCAATGCACATGCGCCTGCATCGCGCTAAAATGGAAGTACCTGCTCTTGCGGTTCCTTAGTACCTGCACTGCAATCTCCTTCCTCCGAGAAATGCTCACTGGCCAGGTCAAAGGAATTTCATAAATTTTTTAGATAATTTAAAATTTTCTTATACAGTTTGTTTAATTTGTAGAATTGAAAATATTAAAAAATTTCTATAGACTACCATGCACGCAATTTTAATTTTTTTTCATTAAGTGTAACCTACAAAAATTATCCTTTATTTATATGACAACTATGACAAACACCTAATCCTTCAAGAAAATTCTTGTACGTGATACAACCAAATAATTTCTTTTACTTATTCATGTGTTTCCTATTCCTGTATGATTTAACATGCCATGATGCGCAATTCCTATATTTTTTCTATTCCTGTGTTTTTGAAATCCTTCAAATCAACAAAGAGACCATAAATATATGTTAATTTAGCTTTTCAATTTACTACTCCTCATGTACATGTCGTTAGACAATTTGAGATAACTCTGCACTCATTTCCCCCCTGTAAACGAGCCGTTTGACAACTCTCTTCGTATAATTTTTATAATCTAGTTATATTTTCTCCTTTCTGCTCTTATTTATTTTGTTATATTTGTTGTTGAGTGTTTATGCATGACTAACAACACAAATTATTCCCTCTCATCATTCTAAAGCACTTAAAGAAAGTTTATTTTTGTTGTTCTCCTTGATCACTTCCTTAGTATTATAGCTTCCTTAATCCATCTGTGCAGTTGACCTAAAGGGAGTGTCACTGTCGAGCTAGAGTATAATACACATATTTCTGAAAGCAACTGAATATATGGTGGTTATTATGCCTTTTTATACGTACATATATTTAACTTATTTTAATGTTGAGATCTATCGAAAGTCCTGTTACTCGAACTCGATGGCTCATATCATACTTTAATTTGAGTTCCCACTTGCCAGTATTAAATTCAGCCAAAAAAACGTAAATATGCAGATACTGCCAACCGAGAATGTATGGTCCCGTTTGCAACTTGGGAATTTTTTCTCTTACCGTGTTGATTAAATAAATTAACCGATTCTTGTCTAACTCTTGCTTTCAAAACATGTCAATCAAATAAAACCATCAACGCAGGCTTGTTTCTTAGATAAGGAAATGTGAGCTTCTGGTATGGCAGGACAGTGAGCCTAGCATTTTCCTATTTCTATTGCTCTGCCAAATGAGTGCAAACACAAATATATATAGGATCATTTTCTCTCTTCCTTTCTTTTTTTGCGATTAGACTCGTCGGTAGACAACTCACTCCAATGCCAGCCCTTGTCCGCACGCAGCCCACTTTTGTCTCTTACATATCCGTTGTCCACCTATCATTGGGCCAAAACTGGACGGCTACAACACTCATCCATGTGTAGTATTTTTGAGGAATCTCGTCCTGTGTTTCCATACCAAAGGTCAGTGGCAATGTTGCTAACTTGTTTATTGCCTAATTTGTATGTCTGGTTTACATGTGCGAATTTCATTCTTTTTTTAAGTACACATGTTATTAGCGAGTACCGTGGCGTACCCGGTTTTAAGGCCGGATACTCTCTTGTGATTACTGTACCGGTCCCTGGATTAGTAGCCGGTACACACAAGTTAACATGTATATCATTATCATACACACGTATAAAAGTAAATAGACCGTCAATGTCGATTGTCTAATACCTGTAGCCCAACGGCTATGAATTTGCAGCGAAAATCAAGCGGTGAGGGAGCCCATCAATATGCCATACCCGACAGGCAACTGACTGGGGTCACGCCCTAGCTTTCGCGTTCATATTCGTATCTTCGGAATTGATGTCTCCTTCGTCTGGCCAAATCAACAAGCCAGTTGAGTACATTGAATGTACTCGCAAGCTATTCCCACAGGAGGAAATATACAGCAATATTTCATGCAGGGAATAGACCAAGAAATAGCTCTACCCTATGTTGCTGGTTGTGCGGAAATATAAGTTTTCATCGTAAATACGATAGTAGGTTTCAAAGCTATTTTTGAAAACAGAAGTAGTTCGCAGTAACAATCATCATTCGAGGTACAATCCGCTACCTCCCTTTTTCCTTTCCTCAGCGTGATAACTCAGCCTATCATGCCTACCCTTTTTGGCTCCCGCTCGCACTACCCCAGGCAGTGCAGTTAGCCTCCTCTTCTGCAATTCCTGGCTACCATCTGTGTAGCGTAAATTGCACTCTATAGGTGATACAACAAGGGTGCTAAGATTCCTAACTATCTAACATGTTAGGATAAAGTCCACTAGAACTATATTCAAAGCCTTGTGGATGAGGTCTTTTATTCCGAACGTTAATTGAAGTACTTAGGGAAAATTCACGATCATCTGTCTTCTTCCAAATTGCTTGGGTCATAAGGCCTACATGGAAGGCAGGGGGAATGGTAAAGTTCTAAAAATATGACTATTCTAAATAGAGTGTGTTCGCACGAAATTGGATCCGTGAAACACCTAGGTAAAGCGGAGTCGCCAATTGCGTTCGCACGAAATTGGATCCGTGAAACACCTAGGTAAAGTGGAGTCGCCAACCGCACTTACGTGTGCGATAACCGGATGCTTTTCGAGCAAAGCAACAAAGGATAACTATCGTACTTACGCGTACGACGAGCGATTGCTTTCCGAGCAAAGCAACAAAGATCTTCTTACTTACGTGAAGAAGAAACGACTGTTTTCCGGCGCAAAACAGCAAAGATCTACTGCTAAGAAAAGATAAAAGATAAAAGATTGATTTGATCGATTGTTGGATGTCTTTTAATCGGCCGTCACCCTTTACATATTTATAGGGCGGCTGGTCTTCCCGTAGGAGATCTGGACTCCTAATCCTAATTGATTACGAATATACAATCTTTCCTTATTTAAAGGATCCTGATCTACTATACATATAATCTTTCCATTACTCAGGACTCCTTCCCGGGTACGAAGCATCTTTCCATACGAACCGAGAGTCTTTCCGAGTTCGTAATCAATCCCTTCCTTAAGTCTCCGTATCGGATAGGTCTTGGCGATTCGTCGGGTTGACTTGATTACATCGTGGCTTGATTCTGCTGGGATTCGGCTTCGTCCGACTTGAGTCTTCTCGGGGACTCGAGTACTCGGGGACATGGGCCCGGGTGCTCAGTACTCGGACGTGCTGGTACTCGGAATTACCAGTGCCCGGGACTACTAGTACTCGGGAATACCAGTACTCGGGAGCGCGAGTACGAGTGCTCGGGGTCGATGGTGCTCGGGGCTGATGACGCTCGGGGTCGATGGTGCTCGGGCTGATGACGCTCGGGGTCGCGAGTACTCGGGGACGCCTCCGACTACTCGGATCTTCGGGAACTTCTGCGAGCACCTTCACATTCGTGACGAGTACTCGGGGAAGCTACAGACTGCTCGGGATGTGATTAGTACTCGGGGGCACTCGGAAACGCTGCGAGCACTCGGCACTAAAAGATACCGCGAGCGTCCAAGCCACTCGGCTGTATCAATCCTGCATTTAAGAGTGAATGCTGCATCCACAAACTGTTAATCCCTTATTTCATCCTTCAGCAAACTTAATACTTAATTTGGCCAACTGAATAAATCCTCAAGCCAAATTATGCTGCAAACAGAGTGCTCTAGAAAATATTTTTGAGCATATTAGACTTTTAAAAGAAATTTCCATTCCTTAATCATTACCAAATCTTCTCCGGTTCTACTTAAAATAGTTTCAGATTTGAAAATGTGTTTGAAGGGAAGTTAGAGAATACTTTTCTCTTTTAGGAACCAAGAAAAGTGTCTCAAAAACCTGCCTAGATGGTACTGAACTGGGTGAACCGATTGGGAAATAAATCTAGAGAAAGGAAAACCGGCTGGACCAGCAATTCTACGCTTTTGGTTATCATGGGTTTATGCTTTCCATGCAGGATGGCGGAAAGAGTTATCGTACACCTCCACTTACTCTGCTTCTGGGGTTGGCGAGAGATTAGGGAAAGGGCGCTGAGGAGCTCGGGTAGGCCGAGCTTGGTTTGTAGGAGAGTAGCGCCTGGTGGCGTTCGGGAGTCCTCGCCGGTGGCGGCGGGGCACTGGGGTTTGGCCGGTGAGGTCCACTGGCTTGGCGGCGACCGGAGGGTGACCCGAGGGGGAGAAATGGCCAGGCGGTGCACGAAGGAGGCGCAGCGGAGGGACGGCCGGCAATGGTACCGGGGAGGAGGAGCGTCGGTGAGGACCGATTGAGGGGCAACTTGGGAGCACCGGGGTGGAGGCTGGGATGCCGGCGACGACGGCAGCAGTGGCGGGGGCGGTCTGGAGGAGATTTGGGAAGGCGCTCGAGAATCGAGATGGTGGTGCGGAGGAAGTTGGTTCACCGGCAGCGGCGAAGGCCCAGGGGCGGCGCTCTGGTCCGAGCCAGCTGGAGAGCGCCTTCGGTGAGGGGATGGCGGCGACTGCGCGACGGGGTGAGGCGTGTGAGGCGGCGGCGTGCTTCTGAGGCCCAAGCAGCGACAGGGATATGGTGACCGGGGCAACGGCGGGGAGGCGACGGGAGCTCTACCAACGGTGGGTTGTCGCTGAGGAGAGAGATGGGGCGGCTCGGGAAGAGCTTGCCGGCGAGCTCGGGTGACGAAGGGAGGCGCTTGGGAGGAGAGGGGGAAGCTCTGCTTGGCTCAACTCCTTGCTGTCTGAGGGAGGGAAGATGAGAATGGGGTGCGTCGCCCTTGGAGAGGAGCTAAGAGCTTGGGAGAGGAGAAACTGCACATGTGGCTTGTGAGAGAGTAGAGATTTGGGCAGCTCGGGGAAGGTGGAAGCTTCGGTTGCAAGGCTTAAGTAGGAGCCGGAGCAGCTCGGAAGTTTGGGAGAAGAAGAACAGCAGGGGCTAATGGAGCACGCGCAGCGCTGATCTGAGAACCAGGGGTGCTCGGGCAAGGCTAAAAGGAACACGCGACGACGCGGCCGGTACTGGTCCACCAGGACGCGTGGCTCGCGAGGTGGCGGCATCGCGGCCGAGGTAGTGGCGTGTCGACGAGCATCGCAGGATGCCAGGTGCTGTCCGGGGTGAGCTGGTGCGGTGGCTGTCGTGAAGTGCTCGGCGGTGTTCAGGGAGAGAGGATGGGAGAAGAGGAAGAACGGGAGGATGGGGAAAATTGGATGTGACGAGTGGGACCAGGGCCCATGGGTAAGAGTAAGCAAGAGATGTCGGTTGGTACTCTTAGGTGTAGACCTAGCAAAGAGCAGTAGAGCTCACAGCAGGGAGGAGCAGAAAATAGCAGCGCTATTCTCACTGGATGCTTTGTTGATTTCTCAAGCAAAATAATATACCAAACTAGAAGTCTTGCAGTTAGAATAAATCCATGACCCATGGACATGCATTACAAAATTTATTGGAAGCTTTTGGATGCACGAATTAGTTGGTTTTAAGCTAGAGTTTGAGTTTGCGATTGAAATTGCTTGAAGAGTTACAGCTCAGTTACTACTAATAAGGGGGGGGGGAACCTCATGGATCCCTTTACGAAACTTATGTGAGGCCGGGAGAACCGATAATAACAGATTTGAGGTTTTAGCGTATGGACAAGAGTGTCGAGGAGCTAAGGCAAGAAGCTAATGGTGCCTGTAGGCATATGGGTGATATGTGGAGGAGGGTCATCATGTAACAATGGCATCTCGAGCACTTGCCGTTGCCCGGGAACGGGTAATTAGGATCAACTTATATATAGGGGCATACACGCATGTGCTTACGTTTAAGTGATTGAAGTGGATTCTATCCATGATTTCAGGAGGGATCGAGGAGAGAATAGGGGCTAAGATCTCAAGATTTCTCAAGTGCCCGGAAGAAGCGAGCTAAGACTCAGAGTGTATGCGCCTACATACACTCGGGAATTCAAGCGTATATGTGGTGGCGACGGGGCTAAGATAACGGTAGGAGGTTATGGGAGTTAGGACTTGGGAAAATATTGCCGGTATACTCGCGTATATGCATAGGATTGCGGCAGAGTCAATCAAAGCATTAGGGCTTTGCTCCGTAGCTCGGGAAGAAGGGGTTAGAGTTTTGCGTATGTGCATATATGCAAAAGCAGTATATATGTGCACACACTTATGATATCACCTGGCGAGGTAGACGGCAGAAGATTATGTCATTCGGAAAAAGTTTAGGACATATATACGTTTAAATTTCATAAGGGTATCGCGTGGTAATTAGCTGTAGTTGTGGTCCAGGTTGTACCGACTAGGAGAAAGGGAGGAGAAACAAGGGCGGAAGGTTTTGGCTTGCTTTGCTCTAGGGTTTAATCTGTTTTGAGATAAAGTTTTTAATTAGGTGTATTTCAGTTAGCGTTATTAATAAATTTTTTTTAAAAGCTCTAATTTTTAGGTTTTGAAAAATCAGGGTGTGACAAGTACTATTTAATTTTATGACCGTGGTTCCTTTTCTAAAAGAAAAAAAAATATGACCGTGGAAACAATAATTTAGATAGCCATAATTTTCTAGCAAGTTTGATTACTCCATAAATAATTCACTTTATGCTTTCACTTGCCACTAATGTTCAAGTACGTTATTTCTTCTGTATGATTATTGAAAAGTCTTATAAAAACCACTGTTCCACGAAAATTACTTAATGTCGACGGACAAACGAGGACACAAACTACTGTTCCACGAGAACCAGTTAATGTCGACCGACAAGCGAGTGCACGTGAGTACGACACGTGACGGGAAACACTACAGCATCCGTGGTTGTTGGTAATTATAGCAGGGTCCTAAACCTACAAACACACACTCTCTCTCTCTAGGGAAGGTGGGGAGAGAGATGATGGTGGTGTTGGGTGGGGGAGGTCGACGTTGATGTAGAGGGAGCGAGAAAAGGACCTCTCACTTTGCCTGATATTTGCCGGTCATCTCATCTCATCTCCTCTCATCTGCTGCTTGATTAGGATCTCTCTTTCCTCCCAACGTCTTCATTAAATAAAGCGAACAATTACTACTACTAATCAATCATCGCAATCCAAGACCATAGAGAAAACGAGGCGTAGATCCGAGTTCCCAACCAACACTGCCTCGCGATTTATCGCGAAATATCGTTGGCACGATATCTCGCGAGTCACGTATAGCACGTGATATACCGTGAGATGAGGATGTATGAGGACACGAGATGAGACGGTGAGATTGGAGATGGCTTCACATCAACTCCATCGCTGTCTTAATTTTTCTTGCTCCTCCTCCTCCTCTCTCTCTCTCTCTCTCTCTCTCCCCTCTCTCTCTCTCTCTCTCTCTCTCTCTCTCTCTCTCTCTCTCTACGGAGAGGGGCTTATTTGGGAATATGTTGCTCACTGAAAAGGACGGATGGATGGACGCATCTCTTGGACCTTTTCTCGTGGACTCCTATCTACCTCCTCCACCATAAACATGCAAAGTCTATTCCTTTAGGATTTTATATCTATTTTTAATTTTTGACCGCCGAAAAGTCTAACTTATTGATGTTCGACATATGACTATGGTGAAAGTTACGGTTCTGATACAGTGGCCGCAAAATTATTGTCGCATGTGTCTTTGTAGATTGTCTGTCATTTTTCATGTGGCATAGTTATGTGCGTGAAACTGTTTTTAGGTTTTTTTTAATGTCTCTATAGATAATCTCCTTTAATAGATATTAACTTGTGGAAGTACGTCCTTTCAAAATGGCAAACAAGAAAAGAAAGGAGGACATCTCTACTCAATAATGCAACGTGTTTGAGTTGAGGATTGTTGGTTTGGGGATAGCGACCCCAGCTCACCGGAAAAGCCATCAAGAACAAACAGAGCTTTCACCTATCAAGAAACAAGAAACGCACCTCTCCTCGCCAGCCACCAGCGCAAAAGGAGCAGCTACCTACACTAATTCCGTAGCCTTGTCAGGAGCAGCTTCTGTATTCGATTGGACTAAAGCTAGCTAAAAAGCATTTTTCGGCTTTGTTGGAAGGTTCCTGGTGATTTATCTTGTCATCCATGTTCTTTTCTTCTCAGCTTGTTTTGGGATCATCTTTCTTTTTCTTTCATTTCAACTCGAGTATCTCCTCTAGTTGTATTCAGAAAGACACGATTTGTTTGTTATTACGGTGGCTTTTCGTATAAGCACCTATTCGTTACTAGAATCAATAAAGATTTAGCAAAAGCCATCCTAAGACATTTGATCCCATGATTCTCATGTCTATCTCTCCTCAATTGCTCTGCAGGTTTTTGAGACGAAGGATATAATAGAAGAAATGGTCTTAAGCCCATTTTGCTTACTATGAGGCCTTAGGCCCATTTTCTTTCCATGCTAGGTTTAATTTCAGCCCGTTTTCTTTCCATGCTAGGCTTTATTTCAGCCAATTTGCTGTCCACACTAGGTTTAATTTGAACCCATGTAGGCTATAGAAATTTAGGACAGTAGAAATTTCTTATCACTAGAAGCCCTTTTGTACTTTTGTTGGTGCAATTTCTGCACATGTTTAATTTGAATCCATGTAGGCTACACCATGTCCAACGGCGGAGCTTCCTTGGGGCCAGCGTGGGCCGTCGCCCCCCCAGCCAAAAGGCAAAAAAAAATAATAGCGAGTAGCGGCGGAAGCGTCACAAAATCAAGGCCCATGAGTTGGCCCACTCACCACTCGCCCACTCCAACGCAACTCGGCAGCGGCGGAATCACGCTTCTGCTCCTCCTCGAGACCTCGACTGCAGCGGCGCCCGGTGCGGCGCTCCAGCTCCTGCTACCTTTAGCAGCGTCGGCATCACGCTCCTGCTGCCCCTCGATTGCGGCGTTCTTGCACGGCATCCTCACCAGCCAGGTAACCACCGCCGAGTCGCCGAGGCCAGCGACGACACCATCGTGGGCTAGGTCGCCTTGTTGAAGCTCCATCGAAACACCAGGTAGGAACGCTCCTTCTTCAAGACTTCAACTGTACCCGAGTATTGTTACTTTGTTGTGGATGCTAGATCCTGCTACCTTCAGCTAGTACTAATTTTTTCAACTGTCTTAGATCGTGGGCTGGGTTTACTTGCTAGCTTTGGACAAACAAAATGTACTAACTGTAGGATCATTTGCAGTTCACTGATTATTTTGAACATGAACACTGGTTTTTGTACCCGAGTATTGTTTTCTTATATTCCGTGGTTGCTTGTTGCTTGCATTAGTATTGGGACTTGGGAGGTCTATTTGGAGAGCCATGGTTAAGGATAAAGGCATCGAATCATTTTTCAAAAGAAAAAGAACTGATCTAGCTGAGGAAGATCCTGCAACTCATCCACCACCAGGTCCACCACCCTTGCTTCTTGAATTGGAACAACAAAACCAAGATGAAGGGCGTCGGACAAATGAACCAATTCCAGTTGTATTTAAAGGTATTGAATTTTTGGAGCGAGATCCTGCATTACGGCCACAAATTTGGCAATATCCACCTAACCAGAGATAGCGTGCGACGAGCATATTTGAAATCAAGTCCTATGCAACCCCATCCGCAGAAATATAAAAGTTCTGGTCAACAAGGTCATCAACGCCGCTTTCAGTACAACTGGCTCAGTATTTTCCCTTCATGGCTAGAGTACTCGGAGAGCAAAGATACGATGGGGCTAGTAATATGGGAGGTGAATTGAATGGACTGCAGGCTCTTTTTCTCAAGGAATGCCCATATGCATATTATGTTCATTGCTATGCACATCGTTTGCAACTTGCACTAGTTGATGCATCCAAAGAGGTAGTTCCTGTTGCCCAGTTTTTTCAGAAATTGATTTTCATCATAAACACCGTTGACTCCTCTTCAAAGCGCCATGATGAGCTCCATGATGCCCAACTGGTTGAACTAGCACGTTTGCTAGCTAATGACAGCCTTGAGACTGGTGAAGGCGCAAATCAGATCTGCACACTTAAACGACCAGGAGACACGAGATGGGGTTCTCACTTTGGTTCTATTTTCAGCCTTATGAAGATGTTCAATGCAGTCCATTCTGTTATCCAAAATATAGCTGCCGATGCATCATCTGGCTCAATCCGTGCTGATGGAGACACGGCTTTCAGCTACTTGTCCTCTTTCGAATTTGTATTTGTCTTATGTCTGATGAAAGAAATCTTGCAGATAACTGAAGATCTTGGCCAAGCTTTACAAAAGAAATCACAAGACATTGTAAATGCAGTTCGCCTAGTGTTTTCAACAAAAGTGTGTCTTGTTTAGCTGAGATTAGATGATGGCTGGGAAGAATTTTTTGACAATGTGGTGGAATTTTGTATAACTCATTGCATTAATATTCCAGATATGGATGAAACTTATATTATGCGTGGTGGTCGAGCCCGTCGTCAGCCCAACAATTTCACTAAGGAGCATTACTTTCGAGTGGAAATATTCCGTGCAACACTTGACACCCAACTACATGAATTAGATCACAGGTTCAGCAAGAAGGTAATGGATCTTCTATCTACTAGTGCTACATTGATCCCTAGAAATCAGTTTAAATCTTTCAAAGCTAGTGATATATGTGACTTGGTGAAGAAGTATTACCCAGCAGATTTTACCCAACAGGACAAGTATGGATTAAAACAACAACTAAGACATTTTGTTGTGGATGCTTCCAACGATGAAGAGTTGAAAAAAGTCTCAACCTTAACCGACCTTTGCCGATGCCTTGTCGAGACAAGAAGACATGCTATCTACAATATGATTGATAGGTTACTCCGCTTGCTTGTTACTCTTCCAGTTTCTACTGCAAGTGCTGAACGTGCATTTTCTAGTTTGAAGATCATTAAGACAAGGTTGCGTAACAAGATGGAAGATGACTATCTTGCCAATAGCTTGGTAGTTCACATAGAGGGTGAAATTACAGAGAAATATAGTTATGAAGATATTATTACGGAATTTAAGAGTATAAAGGATCAGAAAGCTGATTTGTAGTAACTCCATGGTTCTGCGGTGACTTAACTGTATTTCAAAGCTGGTTCAGTACAACTGGTTCAGTATTCTAGCTTATATATATATCAACTTGAATACAGTTATGAAGATATTATTACGGAATTTAAGTTGTATTTTGGTAGATTTTTCTTTTCTTTTGGTAGGTATGTATATATATATATATATATATATTGTAAGCAGTGTGGACAAGATCAATCTAAATTTCTTTCAAAGCTGCAAATTCTAGCTTGTTATAGTAGTATGATTTAGCATTTGAAAAGTTTGCATTGTCTTTGGCCCCTCCTGAGGTTTTGTTGTAGCTCCGCCACTGACCATGTCCCTGGTGTTTTGTTGCCTCTGCAATCGATAACTTATAGGAAATCTTGCACCTAAATTCTGGTGCAATTACCAAAAATTCCTGTTTCTTCACAAATAAGCACCGTATATTCCACTAGGAAAGCACAATACTAACATGCCAGTGACAGTGAGCAAAAGCTCGATTCAGGAACAAATTAAAGGGTCACATTAAACTACATACGAGCAGATACAAGCATATCATTATAATGCCGGCTCTGGTATCAGTTCTACACTACATCATCATTCTGTAATGGAACTGCAAGATAATGCAACGAGAGAAGAGGTTCATATTCGAGGACATGAAACTTGCTCGGACACAAAATTCAGGCACAATCTGGTGAACACTTCTGTCGATTTAGCTCTCTCGAGCTTCCCCTATTGAAAGCCATGTCTGATGTTGATCTGTGGTCTAGGTTTACTCGCACTTGATGGAACGGTAAATGTGTCGTACAAACAGCAGCGATGCGCGGAAACCAACAGTGCCCAGCATGAGGAAGAAACCGTAGCAGACACAGGTCATGTAGCCGAAGAAGAAGGATGTTTGCATGAAGCCTGACATGTCTGACCGGGCATGGTAGTAGTAGATGCAGTAGAAGAAGATGAATATGCCAGTGGAGCCTCCACAAAGTACAGATCTGCAAACAGAAGCAAAATAACTTTTATCCCACGGACAAGAGCAAAAGGCAACAGGGAAATATGGAAACAGAAGTCCTATATTAAGAGAATCAATTTTTAATCAATTTTTTTAAACTATAAGGCCCTGTACAACACAAGTGCTTAGACAGGTGTCTCAGGAAAAAAACCCGGTTTTTTTTGTGAGATCGGTTTGCACAGATGCTTAGGAAGGGCGACGGAAGCAAAGTTTAGCTTCCGGTGCTAGGCTGGTGCTTACGGGTGACACAGGTGACGGGTGCTTCAACCGGTGCCTATCTCAGCAGCAAAATCAAGAGATCAAAAAGACTGCTGCTACTACCAGGTGCATTGGAGATAACAGGTGCCAGAGTAGGTGCTACAAGAATATTAAAGCAACTTAAGCACCTATATGAAGCACTCTACATTGCAAGTCACATATTTTTTTTGAGACGCAACGCTACTCTCTCTCTTTAAGCACCGGTTTATCAGCACCATGCATAGTACATGGCTTAACATGGTTTCCTAATACATGACCTTTTTTTTTCCTGAAATGCTTCTGAAGTTCCGGTGCTTTAAGTTCAAATCTTCTAGTAAGTATTTATTTTCAATAATAATGCTTTATGTTAATTAAAGCATTTTTCCTACACAACTTCCAAACAAATAGTGTATTTATGTTGGATGTGGGCATGGGCAGCCCTGTGTACTAATATAGCGTTCCATCTACTGAATAATTGCTGAATTGCGTGTTTCCCTACAGTTCTAATTTCAGTTTTAATCTGTTAACTTATGCAAACACAGAGACAAGCAACTAAGTAAACACGAATAAAAACAAAAAAAATTCAACTAATGAGGATAAAAGTATCAAGATGAATTGATGTCCTAAAAACTGACCTCCACCACCATTCATGATCCTCAACAGCAAGCTGGAAATATGTGAGTGCCACTGTGACAAACGCTGTGACGATGATGAGGATAATGAACACAATGAAGAGGATGCTGTAGATGGTGTATATCTTATGCCCCCAAATGCTGGCAAATATGTAGTACAGCTCGATGTAAATAGCACTGAAAGGGAGAAACCCTGCCATGGCCATCTGAGGAATAGTGCTCCGGTACCAGGGAAGCTGAGGGATTTCCCTTGGGTACTTGGTTGTGCGACAGGGAGCTTGGAATTCTGTATTGCTATTTTTTCCAGCTATAGCACCCAACACTAGGAGAGGAGAGGTTACAAGTGCCCAGATGAGAATGATGACAATGATAGTACCAAAAGGTAAAGCTGCTGTAGCATTATACGCTATTGCAACAGTGTTTAGGAAGGAGAATGTCAAGAAAAGGGGCCCACAGAACAAGCAGCCGGTCAATATCAGATTCCTCACCTGAAACATTAAGCCAGGGTGTGTCAAAGCAGAGCGGCAAGGAATTGAAGGAACCTGACCATTAAAGCATGCCTTACCCAGTTTGTTCCCTCCAGCTGAAGATAGAAGGAAGTGGCTGTATATCCAGCAATACCGGATGTAAGGGCGTAGATAACAACAAGAGCAGTGAAAAGGGCTCCTCTGTTGTACGGATAGAAGACGCCAACAATTGCAAGGAGGAAGATGAAAATTGCACTATCAAAACAAAAAGCATCTGTTACTTGTTAGGATCATTACACAAAGCTTGGATTATAACATAAACTGAATTGAGGAAGTTCTTACAGGGCAAGAAGCTGAGACCCAGATCCAATAATTGCTGCAAAAAGAGATTTTTGCTGCGGGAAACGGAAGACGTCACCATGTATATACTTCCATCCAGTTTCTTCTTGGTCTTCAAGGGACTCATCTTCATGAGAATATCTTCAACAAAAATGGGGCATTAAGAATGCATTTAGTAAAGCTACAATCCATGAATGGAAAATGAATGCATTGACTGAGGTCTTACTTGATGAAATCGTTCTTGAGCACACGCATCAGGATTGTTGCCAGAAAGCCAGTCAGGAGAAGTACTGTTACACATGAGTTAATTATGGAAAACCAATGGATCTCTAGATGTTGCGGCATAGAGGAAGACTTGGAGTACTTTTCCATTCTTTTCTCAAAAGGAATATCTGTCTTTCTCCATGTTACTGAATAAGAGAACTCTACCAGCACTTCCTTCTCCTCTGTGATATCTACAGCCACATTCGGATCCGTTTGGACATTGATTTCTATAACATGGTCATTGTTGTACATGATGTCAAAGTGGATGTGCTTAAACAGGAGGTACTTTCCATCGCGTTGCTCCTTGTCCTTATCCAATTTACCAAGGAATCCCCATAATGGCAGGTCATCATAGTACATCTGGAAGTAGTAATCCTTTGCAACTACATCACGGAGCTTGGCGACTTGCTCCTTGGACAATGTTTTCTTGCAGAGAGTCTTGGAGTTCTTATCTTCCTTGAAGTTCAACTCATATGGTGTATCAACCAAACGATCACCATTTAGAACCTCCCCAAGAGCCTCCTTTTTGTCCTTCGGGTGTTCTATTATAGGCCAGGCAGCAGTTAACAAGACAGAAAAATGAATCGGGCATAACCAACCAAAGAAATTGCTAAATAAAGCAAGTAACAACAAAAGACATGTGGCATTAAAAAGATCACAAACCTGGTGCACAAAAGGGTAGATCATAGTACCGGTATGTCTCACTGCAATACAACAAACAGTAACTCAATTATCCTGATCATGAGCTAACAGAAAAGCAATTCGATTTTAACAAGCGGCTATTTAGTAACATAACGTAGTTGAGGCAGGTAATACTCAAAGTGTGAAATTACCATAGTTCATGTGGCGTTATTGCCAGCAGACGGAGGCCTCCTTTCCCTATGATTGAGCTATCCATACTACTTACTCGTAGATTGTGCAAGTGAAATTACAATTATAACTATTAATACTAACAACTCTTGCCCCCCCTCCTAGCATCGACGAACCACGCTCACATACTTGCTTACTCACAGCTACTAATAGGCGCAACCGGAAATGCTTATCATTGTTAATTTAGCAGCAACCCCATTCTAACTTAACCGTAGTTACCGACACAAACAAGAAGTCCCAACTCATGCATCTCTAGACAGACAATGTATGTACCACAGTACCAGACATGAACTACCTACACAGCGCAAGAGCAAGACAACCGAACAACGTCGATCCCTCATCGACAGCTTGCAACGGCACATTGCGGCGAGAAGAACGAATTATACCTTGGGTTGTGGAAAGGCCCGACCTTGTTGGCGTAGAGCGGGACATGATCTCCCTCCTTGTACCTGTGATTGGAGCCGTCAGCTCCAGCTCCCAGCACGCAGGCCAACACCGCCACCGCCGCAAGAAAAGCAGCGGCACCAACCGCCTCCGCCCTCACCATCTCCGCCTCCGCGAGCACCTACGACCCCAACCAGGGGCGGATCTAGATGGTGTGCGCACCCAAGATTTGTGAAGGTCAGTTTGGGTTTAAGCAATCACTGGATCTAGACGTCGGAGCGCGTGAGAGAGTTGAATCCGGAGACCGGGATGGGGTTCTTGGGGGGAGGAAATGGTTGCGAGAGGAGTTCTTGGAGATTTGGGGAGGCGTGAGATGGTTAGAAAAATCAAGTTTTTTTCTCCCTTTGGTCAGGTCAAGCAGTTCGGGAAGGAAGAAAATATTATGTTTTTGGGCAGTGAGATCTAAATGAGACTGTAGTAACAAAAAAGTTGGATGTGTTAGTCCTTTGACTTGGCTTTATGATATTTCAATGGAGTTTTCGCTGGATTGCATTGCAGCTGTAGCTGGCCATTTGGCACAATGGAATGGATTTTTGCCTAAGATAGTGATGGTTTTGGTAGGAAATACCCAAGCATGCTGGAGTTGAAGCCTAACTATAATATATTAAAAAAAGTTGAGTTACAAATTACAGAAAGATAGTTGCTTAGTCTAAGTATTTAAAAGATGTCCAATAACCTTTAGCGGAAAAAGTCAAATAAGAGGGGCAAAAGGATCATGTATATACAATTACATGCTAGTGCGTCGTTCGTCACGCATGTTAATAAATTTAGATACCCTTCTCGAGAAAATGGTCAGAATGAGAGGTACAAACATGTCACGTCTATATTGTGCATCATGTTTTGCTTAGATGCGATTGTGTATTTAACTTGCTAGCAAAACTTTATAATAAAAACTAATCACCATACCCCGTGAGAAATGAAATCATCGTTCGAATGACTTTTCGGGGTAGTAACTAAACACCTTAGAGATTTACTCGAAGAAAAACTAAGCTCTAAGAACTTCATAGACAATTGCTCTATGATTCAATATGACCACTCATTTTATTGTAAGACTGTCATGCTTAGTCCTTTGTGTTATGGTAATTGTTGCCCTTTCTGCTCCTCAAGATCTTAGCTCTACCTTCTTCCAACACCTTTTCTAGAATGTAACCTCTGGTCCTCCCCTCCCCTCTCATCTTCAGCAGCGTCCAGTGGCGAGTAGAGTGAGGACACACTCTTTATACACATGTATTTATTAGTATTTTTTTAGAATATTTTCTCTCATAATGTGATTTTACCCTAAGTGTTATCCAGAAGTGATCTTCTTTTGGAAGATTGGAGACTTTGACATCTTGACCTGTTACTGTTATTCGCTATTGAGCTCGTCATCACCGTACACATTGAAGGTTTGGTCTCCTCATGTTGTTCCTCTTCTCCTTTTCCACAGGTCCAGAGTTATTTTTCTTCACCCTATTGTGCTTGATGTGGTAGAGGGCCACGTAGTCAGTTGTCCACGGCGGCCTTAGGTTTCTTCGACGATTTGTCACTGGCGACCACCATCGCTGCTGCTGCCAACCATGTTCAAGGAGGATCTGCTCGATCGGTCCTTTATGTGCCCACCAGGAACAGCAAGACCCCTTTGAAGCTCTTTTGATTCAAGGAACCAGACAAAAAAGATGTTGAGCTACTTGAATGACATCATTAAGAAAGTGTTTTTTTGAGTTGTTTTCTCCGGTGAGGTTAGAAGAACCAGTTTGTAATTTTCTTCCTTTTCAAAGTCCTTGTAATATTTGACATGTAGTTTGCCGAAACTTGATAACCAAAACAGAAACGGGCGAAAGAACACATATTTTATTAACGTTGTCCGCTCATATGGTAAATTGTTTTACATTTGCTAGTGATTAGAGATGTGCTACCATTTCTGGCATCAATTTTCTCCAGCTGCAATTTTGAACCGCACAAATTACAAAAAGAAAATCGTATTAGTAGTCTCTTATAACATGTCCCACGTGGTAATACAGCTCCATTAGTGCTAATGACTCTTATCTCCCTACGTCATCTAGAGTTAACATTAAAAACATGTGATATAACAGATTTGCCTCTTAAACTATCTCTACGTGAAGAGTCAATATTGAAAAACAACAACGTACAATGGCATTGAGGTTAACTTCAGAGTTTGACTCTTCGTCAGTCTTACTCTTCACAAAAAGTTAGTTTTATTTTTTTTCTCCTTCTCACTCCTTCACATGAACAATATTTGACATGGCGAGTCAGTTTTATTTTCTTCCCTTCTTCTCACTCTCCCACATCAATAATATTTGATGTGGCAAGACGAAAAGTTAATTCATATTACATCTTTGTACATACAGAGGTCTACCCGTCCAAACGATCCGAAATTCATAATACAAGGGGAATGCTGAATGCCTCAAAAAGGGAAAGTGTCAACCCCTTAATAGAGTATTGGTTGCGTAAAAATTGCACAGATTAAAATGGGGAAAAGCGAATATGAACCTCGTGATCTAAGCAAGAGAGAAGACAAGTAAAGAGAGGAGAAGCATGTTCGCTTGTTCGTTCGCTGTACCGACGGCAGGGTGCAGGGATCCTAATCGTGCCTGCCTCAATTACACTTTTGTTTGCTCCTCTCTTGCTATCAACCCCCCTTTGCCAACGCATCACTTGTCATACATATTTGCATTTTCTTTTATAAAGGACGTGACAATTGAGCATCCAATGTCATTAAATATATCTCTCTCTGTCTCTCTCTGTTAAAATATACGAGACATGTTTTGATTGGTTAAAATAAAATTTTAATTAATAATTATTCTATTAAGACAATAAAATTGATGTTATTATATTTGTAGTTAAAAGTACCTACTTATGATTGTGATTTTATATCACATAAACCACATATTAATAGAGTAATTGATGTATATCTAAATAGAAAGAGTACTTCACTTTGAATAGATAAAGTGGGAATTGTCATTGCAAATCCGGTTGTCTAATGTTATGGTCTAGTCGGGCGTGTTTTGATCATCTCTTCTAGCCGTTGTATTCTCGGGTGACTCCTGACCCCTTTTGTACTATTGTGCTATGGTTTGATATTAACTGCGTTCATGTGGGTTATTCATCCTATTATCCTAAACCAAAACCTTACAAATCCAATACTCTCTCTTCTTGTTACATGTTCTAAACACAAACCAATAATTTACAGTCAAAGTTAATCAGTGGTTGGACGCGAAAATTCTTAGAAGTAGAACTTAAGTGTCTACTGGACGTTCTATTATGACAATGAGATAAAACCCGTAATCGACGGAGTATATGTAACCAAAAAAAGTAAAGAGACATGATCATTAATAAACATAACTTCTCGACCCGTTTTATTAACTGTGTTTTGAGTCGTCATTTCTATATGTAGTAATATTTAGTACGTGTTTTGCAGCAAAATGTTTTATTACAGCAAAATTATTCTTTTAACAGCACAAATAAACTATTCTTTACTATAAATTAAATGGAAGTTGGTAGTATTGGTGATGATAGGTCACTCTCTCACAGATCGTTTGATCGCTCGTCAGTGGTCAGGATTTAGGTGGTGGTAATTTTATAATATTAGATCACATTCAATAACCAATCACAGCTGTAACCAATCGGTCTTATCTATACTCAATCTTATCTATGCATACGTGACAAATAATCACAGCTATAACCATTCAATCTTATCTTAAATAACAACACTAACAAATATCTATTACATGGAGTAAGAACACTTTCAAATAGCTGTGATTGATACATCCATATCTATATCTTTACTATCATATATATTGGAGTTGGTGGTGGTTGGTTCATTCATGGTTCATCCACAGCCTCCTCTCCTATTTGTTGATCCACCCTCTCCCCTCTCACATAGGTAGAAAATCTCAACTGAACAACAGCCAACTATGCATTATCTATGCAAAAAATTATTTGTTTCTGTTTAACAAGTTGTTGGCCACTTAACTATAAAAACAAACCCAATGTAATTATGCAACTAAACAACAACCATTTAACATCTATGCAAAAAGTTATTACAAACTCAATGTGATTATGTTAACTACCAAAACAAACTTGTCCTTCTCGTCCCCTCCATTTTTTGAAAAAAACAAACTCGATGGTGGCTGCTTAATTACAAAATTAAACTTGCTGGTGGCTGCAAACAAAGATGGCGTGACACAACTCGAATTGCCATCGAGTTCATCCACACCTTCTTCCCATTAAAACTCTCCCCTCCACTAACCACATGCCTAAAAAATATCTAACAAAAGCTAACGAACTAACTATCTTAGATATAACTCTCCTCCACTAACCACATTTCTAAAAAATTCTCTAATAGTAACCAACAAACTAACTACCTTAGATATAACTCCTCTCCACTAACCACATTCTTAGAAAATCTCTAACAAAAGTCAACAAACTAACTACCTTAGATATAATAAAGATCTAAAAAATCTCAAACAAAAATCAACAAACTAACTACCTTAAATATAATAATGACTCTCTCAATTGAGCTCGAGGCCGGCCACCTCCACGCTGCATGCTCCATCACCGTTCGATCCCCACCGCTCCCCTTCATCTTGCGCCGCCTCCACCGCCGCTGCAACTAAGGCCAAGACACCTCCCCTCCTAGCCGGGCTGCCCTAGCTACCGGCCAAGGGGAAGAAGAGGAGCTCGGCTGAGGGAATGAGAAGAGAACGGAAGAGAAGGAGGGGAAGGAGGAGGAGAAGAGGAAGGAGAAGGAAAAAGAAGAAGAAGAAGAAGAAAAGAAGAAAAAGAAGAAGAAGAAGAAGGGAGGAAGAAGCTGCCGCTACCACTTGCCGTGCCGTCACCTTCGTCCTGGCGGAGCCGCCTCATCTCCTAGCTGGCTGCCCTAGCTGCTGACCAAGGGGAGGAAGAGGAGCTCGGTTGGGGGAAGGAGAGGAGAAGGGAAGGGAACAAGGGAAAGAAGAAGAACAAGAACAAGAACAAGAAGAGAAGAAGAAGATGAAGGGGAATTTTGGGATTGGGGAAGGGTGAAATCAACTATTTCTTCTGTCTTCTCCTGAGATTCAAAATTGTATGATTCTTTTTAATACTCTGCTGCTCTTCTGTGTCAACTATCTATCGATCTACTACTACTAGCGGAGTGTCCGTGTGTTGCAACGGATATAAATTCTAGAAAGAAAGATTGTATAACACTAATTTTGAACAAAACATGCTACGACATAACTTGAGAAACAAAATGACCATCATAGTTTATTTTATGATACTATCTTTCCTTCTTAAATTTTTATCCGTTGCAACGCACGAGCACTATGCTAGTTATCTATTAAATACCATTTGGTGGTGTTGGTGATGGTACGTCACTCTCCTGCAGACCATCCGATCGCTCGTCAATGGTCAGGATCGAAGCGGTGATATTTTTGTAATACGAGTACACCTCCAGGGACTAGGTCGATCTTACGTCCAACAACCGCCACCTTAGTTGCTATGTCCCCTGTTTTTCTCAACTAACTCGCACAAGTCTCTCTTATCTAATATCTTCTCTAACTGACTCCTAATGTCCCTGTTTTTCTCAACCAACTCACATAAATCTATCTTCTCTAACTAACTCCTAATGTCCCCCTTTTTCTCAACTAACTCCACAAATCTTTCTTCTCTAATCTCTTCTCTAACTAACTCCTAACATCTGCTGTTTTCCTTAACTAACTCAAACAAATTTCTCTTCTCTAACTAACTCCTAATACAACTTAATTTTTTTAAAAATACTAAAACTCATCCCAACCCATGCTCTCTCTCCTCTCGTCTTGCCCCCACCTCCCCTCCTAGCGGGGTTGCCCCAGCCGCCAGCCTAGGGGAGGAAGAAGAGCTCAGTTAGGGGAAGGAGAAGAGAAGGGAAGGGAAGGAGGGGTAGGAGGAGGGGTAGGAGGAGGAGGAGGAGGAGAAGGAACTAGAAGAATAAGGGAGAACGAAGCTAGTCCCTTCCCTTGTCATGCCACCACCGCCCCGGCCGAGCCGCCTTCCCTCCAGCCAGGCAGTTGGTAGTGATGGTGATGGTGATGGTACTTTTCCCTTTTTCTCAACTAACTTGCACAAATCTCTCTTCTCTAACTAACTCTGAATCCAATACAATTTTTTTAAAAAAACACACCACAATTTCTTCTTTGAGATGTGTATGTATAGCTATAGCTCTACCAGCGGTGGTGCACGGCGGTGGCGGCGTGGAAAGGGGCAGTAGCGGCTTGGAGGGGGTGAGATGAGAGGAGAGAGAGCACATGTTAGGGTGGGTTTTGATGTTTTCTTTTTCCGAAATTGGGTTGGATTAAGAGATAATTGAAATCTGACAGCCCTATATTGATCGAGCTCTTTAAAATTTGTTCAGACTCCGATTTGAACAAATTTATAGCCTATCTTGATCATTTATCCCTTCGTCCTAGATTTTCGGTCAACCTTGACTTTTAGGAACTCAAACCTTTCTTTAATTAATTCGAGAGTGTTACAGCTGGAGACGATGGGAAATGTGACAGAGATCTACCAAAGTTAGAGAAGGCACACGCATAATGGTAGAACGACAGAGATTTGATTAGAATGACGACAAAGCTAAAAAACCACAAAGTTAGGGGCAAAAGTGAGTGATGACAAAGAGAGAGTAAGGGAGAAACATATGTGATAACTAGAGAAGAAAGGATATGAAAAAAGACATCGACGATTATTATGAAAAAGCACACACATGTCACTTTTAACACGATATTCATAAAATAAAATGATAATTTTATCAGTGATTTTAGATATCTCTCTTATGTCCCATTACAATGTACGGGTCTTATTATACGACCGACTCTTATTTTAGAATGTGATCGGCTGGTACAGACGGCCAACCGGAGAGCTGCACACCGAAAACAACCAAAGGAAAAAAACCGGCGCCAGGTGGATCACCCGGGCCCACATGGCGGCCCCACGTGGATACGGTGGCCGATGGCGCGTACCTATTGTTTTCTTTGCAAAGCGAAAGAATGATCACGGCCAATAATACCGCAGCTTCCCTGTCGTCTTCGTCCCTTCCATCCCCTACCTCCTCCTTCCAAGATCTTCTCCCCTTTGTCTCTTCCCCACAAAACTGGATTGGGATTTGACCCCTTCCGAGATCCAATTCCATCCATTTTCGGTTCCTGCCGCGACAAAATTTTACCACTTGCGTCGCGTGCTCCGGTGTGGCCGGTTTCTTGGTCGATTCGGTCGGATTTGAGGAAAGGTCTTGTCTTGGCGACGCTGCTCGGCTGAGCCGCTCGACATTGCCGAGGGATTACGTGGTTGGGATTGAGGTCGAAGGAGGCGACCTTTGCGTGTACCGATCGCGTTTGCGTTGGGTTGTGCGGGGATTTGGTTGGAGTTCGTAGAGGAAAGGGGGCAGCTTGGTGCGGATCCAGGAAGGGATTGGCGGTTTTGTGATCTTGTTTTTGTTGTTCTTGGCATGAGCGTTGGGGGAGATGGGGCTGGATTACTACAGCGTGCTCAAGGTGAACCGGGGCGCGACGGAGGAGGACCTCAAGAAGTCGTACCGGCGGCTAGCCATGAAGTGGCACCCCGACAAGAACCCCGGCGACAACAAGGCCGAGGCCGAGGCCAAGTTCAAGAAGATCTCCGAGGCATACGAGGTATTTAATCCATCCTGGAAATGATGAGGTGCAAAAATACAGCGTGATTGAACAATGATGGTAATATATATTCCGTTGTGCGATTCAGAAAATGTTGTCCCAAAATGTTGCTCTCATGTCGGTTTATGCGCATTGCTGGTTATGCTGTTCTTGATGTTGTAGAAAAATAAAGCAATTTATTATGCCAATTGTGGCAGAAGGAGAGAAAAACATTGGCTCGAATCTCTTCACTGCACTTGTTATGCTTGCTGATCTGATTGCTGTGCACGATTTGATCAATCTTGCTCGAATCGCTGAATTATATGATCATTTCTTTCTTTTCTTGTTTTTTCAAACAGGTTATATGATCATTTCTAATGAATGCTGCTTGAATTGCTGAATTATGTCACCAATGTTGACTGCTTTTCAGGTTCTGAGTGATCCCCAGAAGAGGCAAATATATGATCAGTATGGAGAAGAGGGCCTGAAGGCCTCTGCGGACGCCAGTGGCTCGTCGTCGTCATCGATGAATGGGACGGGTAATCACCGGTTCAACCCCCGGAACGCCGAGGACGTGTTCGCGGAGTTCTTTGGCAGCAGCAAGCCTTTTGAGGGGATGGGGCGTGCCAAGTCGATGAGGTTCCAGACAGAAGGTGCCGGCACCTTCGGTGGGTTCGGTGGTGGCAACGAGAGCAAATTCAGATCGTACAATGATTCGGTCGGCACCAGCTCCAGCCAGCCCTGGAAGCCGCCGCCTGTGGAGACGAAGCTGCCCTGCACTCTCCAAGAGCTATACTCCGGTTCGACACGCAAGATGAAGATATCCAGGAACGTTGTGAAGCCTAATGGGTAAGCACCTGCATGTTTCTTCGAGGAGATTATTGCCATTAGTTTTCACCTAGAAAACTATGTACAATTGCATTATCTTAATATGCAGGTTACAAGCAAAATTTGTTCTTTATATGTAAAAGGGGCTCACAAACAACTCAAAGTTGATTTTGGGAGCATGATGCATTCTCATTTCATTTTCTTCTAACTTGCTTGATTTTGGAACAGGCAACTGGGGACCGAATCGGAGATTCTGACGGTCGATATAAAGCCTGGCTGGAAGAAGGGGACCAAGATTACATTCCCAGACAAGGGCAATGAGCAGCCGAACCAGCTCCCCGCCGATCTCGTCTTTGTTATTGATGAGAAGCCCCATGATCAGTACACAAGGGAAGGCAACGACCTCCTGGTTTACCAGAAGATCGACCTGGTGGATGCATTGGCAGGAACCACGGTTAACCTGAAGACCCTCGACGGGCGTGACTTGGTGATCAAGCTGACAGACGTGGTGACACCTGGGTATGAGCTCGCAATCGCCAAGGAGGGGATGCCTATTGTCAAGGAGAATGGGAAGAGGGGCAACCTGAGGATCAGGTTCGATGTTGATTTCCCCAAGAGGTTGTCGTCGGAGCAGCGGCAGAATATTAGGAAGGTTCTTGGAGGGCAACCTCAGCAGCAGTGAGCAAATTCCAGAAGCAAATTCACATATGCCATAGCTCTCCATGAAATGCAGGCTAATTCAGATGTTCTTCTTCTTCTTCTTCAGTTGGCTTGTACGTTTAGTTGATTTTCATTTGCGGGTTCTTATTCCTGATCAGCTCCTTTGTTGAAAAAATAGCGATATTAATTGTTGACCACTCCATACAGATTTCAATGTTATGTTTGTTTACCTCTTAAATTACGAATATCAATAGTCCTCCAATTTTTCTACAGATTTCTATCTTTTCTTTTTGTGAATTATGTTCTTTGAAGTAAAGAACTGCGTCTCGGCAGTGTCGAATGCTGAGATGAAAACATCCTGTAATTGTATGGAAAAAGACTGAAGTTGATCAAGTGCTTTTTGGGTGTGTTGTTGTAGCTTCCGAAAAATGACAAATTAATCATTGCTTCTGATCGGTACGAGTGTGGTTTTAGTTCATGCAAGAAAAAAAGAGACATGGACCTGAAACCTCCACAGATTTGACAAGATGTAATCACAGATCTTCCAAATTACAATGTGGTCGACAAATGAATCAAATTGCACCAGCATATTCAGGCGCTTAACCCACAATATGCAAATACAAATCTGTCATGTGAAACAACAGTAGCAACAATGACTAATGCCAGGTAACTCCCAAAGTAAAAAGCTACTAATGACAAGCGCAAGGCTGACCATGGATGCAGTGGCTGCTTTTGATGCCTAGAAGTGTAGCTAAAAGATTACATCACCACTCTGAAAAATTTACATCAGTAGGAACGGAAAACACGCCATATCTTTCGCTAAATCTCCGAAGAAAACTAACCCTTTCAACTTGTAACACTTGTTACAGGTAAGCTGATCCCATA
The DNA here is from genome assembly GCA_019208055.1 of Stipa capillata. Classification (NCBI taxonomy): domain Eukaryota; kingdom Viridiplantae; phylum Streptophyta; class Magnoliopsida; order Poales; family Poaceae; genus Stipa; species Stipa capillata. The sequence continues at coordinate 227,007 of JAGXJF010004845.1, forward strand.
CCGATGTGCTAGTGAGTGTAATCTTTCAATCTCGTTTGAACATAATTTTAATCTGTGATATGTTATTTCAAACATTTATCACCTAGAAAATCTACACCTCTTTCCGAGAATAGCAACGGCCTTACTTCAATTGTGGGCCCCACACACGCTCTCCCTTGTAAAAAAAAACATCGCCTTTTCCAGGTCGTTATTTTTTCGCGCGCGCCCACGGAAACCGCTATATCGTCGTCTCCCGGTAGATTTGATCCGAACCGTCAGATCGAGATCGGACGGTGCTGATGAAGCCGGCGGAGGACTCCGCGGCCGTGCAGGAGCCGGCCACCCCGGCGGCGACGCCGACGGTGTGGTACGACCCGATGTCGTCGCCGAAGGCGCCGAGGACGACCTCCTCGACGCAGCCCGTCAGGGTGTACGCCGATGGCATCTACGATCTCTTCCACTTCGGCCATGCTCGCGCGCTCGAACAGGCCAAGAAATCGTGAGCTCCTCTTCCATTTGCTCTTGGATTCTCTGCGTGTGTCGTCTTCTTCTTCTTTGGTTTCGTCCTCAATTCTGCGTACGTTGGGTTTGCAGATTGGATTATAAATTTTCTTTATTTGGATTCTCTGCATGTGTGTTCTTGGTTTTGCAATAGCAACTGTACATCTTCCTGAAAGGGTCGACAACTTGTTCTTCCTTGTTTGAGGAACCGATGGATATTGTGAACCTAACATTGCTTCTGAAGAAAAAATGAACTGGTTCAGTTCTGAATTCTGATATCATTTTTTTGGTTGTTGAAAAATGCGCTTACATAATGCGCTAAATTTATATCCTCAGATTCCCCAACACCTATTTGCTCGTCGGCTGCTGCAGCGACGAGATCACGCACCGGTACAAAGGCAAGACCGTCATGACTGAAGCAGAGCGCTACGAATCGCTTCGACATTGCAAGCAAGTTTTTTTTTACCACCTCCATTTCAGATTTTCAGTTTTTTATATAATAGAAGAGATTATTTCAGATTTCCAGCAATCTGGAACACATAAAAATTATTTTACTGTTCCAATCTGAATCTTAAAGGTGGGTCGACGAGGTGATACCGGATGCTCCCTGGATTATCAGTCAAGAGTTCCTCGACAAGCACCACATCGACTACATTGCTCACGACGCACTTCCGTGAGTTTATATTTATGTAAAAATATTTGGTATTTCATATATCTTACATGGATGTAATGTGTTAATGTAAAACCATTTGACCAATTTGTGTAACTAACTTCATGTGATTTGTTTCAGGTATGCAGACACTAGTGGAGCTGCTAACGATGTTTATGAATTTGTTAGAATCTCTGAATCTCCTCATTGTTTCATCTAAGCATTTTGTGATGATCAGATAACTGAAAGTCTGATGTTGTGTGCTTGTGCAGGTGAAGGCCATTGGGAAGTTCAAGGAGACGAAGCGCACCGATGGCATCTCGACATCGGACATCATCATGAGGATCTTGAAGGACTACAACCAGTACATCATGCGGAATCTGACCCGTGGGTACTCCCGCAAAGACCTCGGTGTGAGCTATGTGAAGGTGATTGTCCATTCCATCAATAACTTATCCAAAAGATAAGGCAGAAAAACAAGTACTGAATTATGTTTGTTCTTTTTCACTCTAATGTGATCAGGAGAAGCAATTGAGAGTAAACATGGGGATTAGCAAGCTAAAAGAGAAGGTGAAGGAGCATCAAGAGAAGGTGATCGGAGTCACTCTACAAACCACAACCATTTTGAGACAGATCTTCACATGATTTTACAAAACAGAAAAAGAAAATTGGTAGTAACTTTATCACATATGCAGTTTCACAGCGCGGCAAAGATAGCTGGAAGCAATCCGGTGGAATGGATGGAGAATGCCGATCGTTGGATCGTCGGGTTTCTTGAGAAGTTTGAGGAAGGTTGCCACATGATGGTAAGCAAGCCTCGCGGAATTTATTGGCAATTTATCAATCTAGTACTTCGCTGATCATGAACCGTGTTTGGTTTGTTCATCTGACAGCAAACCGCGATTAAAGATCGAATTCAGGAGGGGCTAAAGAGGCAAGGCAAGCCGGAGTCAGAGTCGAACCTTTCCGGATCGGACTCGGACTCATAAAGTTTGTAGAGATAATATTTCTGAATTAAATGTGTAATATGAGATTAGCATGTTGATATAGGACATTAAAGTGACCATGGTTTGTAATAGGAGATTATGTACTACTCAGAACAATAATATTTCGCAGTGATCGATGAGTTTTCTGCTCCTTAATGATTGCTTATTTGCATCCCGCATCCTTCTGGGTATTATTGTTTCGGAGAAACTGGGATGTGCAGGACATTATCTTCACCTTGCGAATATGTTTGCGCGTGGCTATGCGCTATTGCCACCAACTAAATATCGTTGATATAGTTTTCCTCATTTTATTTATCATCTATCAGGACAGAAGGATATAGCTGTCAGGGCAGTAGGATAATTGTGAAGACGACATTTGCAATGCTTCATCAGACTTAGATAAGCTGCAGCTAGCCTGTTTGCAGAATCTGATGTCACAGTTATGTATCTTTATCTGAATGAATAAAGTCGGAGCTACGATACACTGAGTGAAGCAATCAGGAACTAAGTTTAAAACATGCACACAGAGAAATATGTTGATTCAGAAATGTCGAATGAAACAATATCTGCCACCATGAGTGAGTCATACTCCTAACATCTGATCAAAACATTTTCCCCTCTAAAAATATGCAAATTTGCAGTTTTAAGAAGAAAGATACGAACTATGAAACAAACATAAGAAGCTAGCCATAATATTGCCGCAAACAATGGATCCTGATGTTACACTATCACATAATACTTTTGATCATCAGACAACACATTCAAGAACTGATCAGAAACAGTTCATAAGCATTCACCCTGAACTTTCTGTTTTACATCCTGGTGTTTGTCGTTGGGGAAACTGTTGCCTTGAATGATTTCATTATCTCATTGCAGGTCTTCACCTGTGCCCTCTGAAATACATGTATACTCTCTGCAAAATAGTAAATTTGGAAAGATATCATGCAACCAAAAAATAAATTATCAATATTCATCAATTTTACAGCTAATATGATAAAGACATAACAAAAGATGATCAAATGCAGTAGTTGAGAAAGATTAGAAAGTAATAAACATCCAAAATATATTTATAATCCTATTCTTCTTTATTTCTTATCCTGAGGTCACTAATGGAAATGATGAAAGATAATTCATTCAAGGAAAGGATGAATAAGTCAGAAAACTGAACCCCGGATTTAGAGCTTTGTCACAACTCACAACCAATTGAGTTCATAAGGCGATAGTAGCAAGTGAGTCAAAATGTGCAATGACAAGAAAAAGTATGAAGGAATTAAAGATGGAATCGACATCAACCTCAAGAACCCAAATGCTTATAAGCGATTCCACGGTGAACAATGCAAATCCAATTAGATAAAATACCTGCATCACTCCAAAAAGGGCAACAGTTAGTGCTCTTCGAGGGGTTCCACTTAGCTTGTGGGCTCACAACCAAATTTCAGCATTGAAGTAGATATGTTCATAATAGTAAATCATAATAGCACAGAACAACTTACCCCGACGAACAGATCTCCGCTTAAAACATCGATGGCAACAAGAACACCCCTGATTTCAGGTAAAGAAGCTTAAATTGGAGTATCTCAGTTGGAAAAGTAGCAAGAAAAGCAGTTTACTAATTAAACTTACGTGAGAGTTTTCCCCATGAATATTATTGGAGGAGCAACTGCAGCAATGACGCAAAATCCAACATGTATCTGACACGTATCAAGATATCATTATGCTCATGAATCAAATGTGCATTATCATAAGAGCAAACATGGCCTGCGAACCCTACCGAGTACCCACCCCCTCCGTGTGCGGCCACCCCGGCCCATACGTGCCACCCCGGCGGTCTCCTCCGGCCGCCGCACCCTCCCCGCCCTCTTCCCGATGGCCTCCGCTTCTTGCTCCGCCTCCAGTTCCGCGTCTCCACGCCTGCGAGGCAGGGAGGACAGGTGGTTGCACAGCCCCGCGACCTCCGGCGACGAGACGCGCTCCTACAGGGATGCGGTCCGTGGCAAGAGGGTCGCAACCTCTCCCTCCTCTTCCGGCGTCGGAGCGACATGGCGGACGGATGCAGGGCCTCACTGACAGAGCGGTTTGGCCCTCGCTCGGAGGTGCCTCTGTGGGCCACCGCGCTCAGAACTACGCCGCTCCGGTTCCAACCCCGGGCAATCACGTAGTCACGCAGGAGCACCGTCACGGCTCGACCTCGTACGCCATCGCGACGGGCACCACTCGTCCCCAGCCTCTCAGGCGTCAGGTGCTCGCCAGCGTGCGACCGAGACGAAGACCTGCGTCAAACAACCCCCGGCCGCCGGCGCCGCGTGCAGGTGCGACGCTCGCCGACCGCAGCACCCCGGAGCCCCCCCGATGTACAGGCTAAGGGCGCGCGCACTCGAGCTCCAGCAGCCTCGGCAGCGGTGGAGGAGCACAGAGTCGCGACGGCTCCTCATCCACGCGTCGCCAACTTCGTGGGCTGACAGGAGGTGTCCCTCTTCATCTGCGGCAAGGTCGACACCCCAGAGGCACCAGTGTTGCTGCATAGGCCCACTCCGCTACCCTCCTCACTCCCTGGTGATGCGCTTCGCCGTCCAACCCGGGATGTGTGCATCTTCCCCCGCACGACGGCTCTCTGTTCCGCGGAGCGTAACCTCCGGCGCTCGGTGCTGGCTTCCGTTGCTGGCGGGCGAGCCAAGTTCTCCACCGCGGATGTAGTGGATGCTCTTTGCGCCACTCATGGCCTACACCTCACGAGCTTCACTGTCCACCGCCATTGACACCCCGAGGATTTCATCATCATTTTCGCCGATAAGGAGGACAGGAACCGCATCCTCCTCGCTGGAGAGGTCGTCTCCTCGCGACTCCGGCTTCGCCTGCAACCTTGGTCGCGTCGCCCCCATGCCGCAGCCGGTGGCCTCTGCTCCCGGGTGGAACTGGAGATTGAAGGCTTGCCGGCTCACGCATTCACCCTGGAGGCAGCGGAAACCATCCTATCCCAGGCGTGCTGGGTGGAGCGGTTAGACCCATTCGCTCGCAGCCGTGCGGACATGGCTTTGTTCCGATGCACGGCATGGTGCTTCGACTCGGACCTTATCCCCAGGGCGAAAGACTTCCACTTTGTCGAGCCTGAGGAAGAACCTGAACCACTGCCGGAGGATATGGCGGCGCCGGCGGGTCAGCTCATCCCCCCGCGTGTCAACACCCTTGTCTACCCTCTGCTCATCCATCTGCGCTACCTCGTGGACTATTCGACGCGGCCCCCACCCACCTCGGGAGGGCAGCGGAGGTAGCGACGGCTCGCTGGTCTGGCTGCCGCAGCGCTCGTTCCAGTACTCTCTAGGGCGCCTCGACGAGACTGGGCCGGCAGTGTACGGTGGCGCTTCCCGAGGCAGTGGTGCGCCCCTCGTCGGCAAGCGACAGTGCAACCCCTGGCTCCCGCACGGCTGGGATCGCCGCGTGGCCTGCTGACATCGGCGCCGGGTTCCCGCCGCTGCCGTTTTGGCCGGCAAGGTGGAGCACATGGGAAAGTTGGGACCATCTCGGCATCTGGCTCAAATTCATTTGACCGCAGTCCTTTACCGTGTGAAGACGAAGAGCTGGATGGTGCTGCTGGCAGCATAGTCCAGCCCCGGAGGTCCCCCCGGAAACGCTCCTGCCGAGCAGGCCGCCACGGCCCAGCACCCTCCCGGCTGGCTTGCTGTGCCAGCCCAGTACGCAATGTGCTGCCCAGCGCCTCGGCTCAGCCCAGCATCCCATCTCGGCCCTTCCAGGCCTTCACCGAACCATCACCTGCAGCCCAGCATTCCGCAGCCCATGAGCAACCCCGTGCTCATGCTCCACCGGCCCCGCAGCGGCCCTGCTCCCGCCGATGAAACGCCCTCACCTTCGTGCTGGTGTCTGAGAAAGGGGAGGAGGAGATTGACTTCGAGCCTTCCCCCTCCCCGCCACGCTCAGCATCTCCAACACTGTTCCAGTGCCCTGCTCCCGTCCGTGGGGCCGACGAAATGTCACCGGTTGCGCCAATTCCGGCCACCCCCGCGTCGGTGCCTGAGGAGGAGGTCGGCTCTCTCCCCGCCGTGCACAATGTCTCTGCCGCCGCTCCAGTCGCCAGTGGGTCTGGTAGCCCATCTCCAACCGTTGCATTCGCCACCTCTCTCATCGCCCGTGTCATCCCCCCGGCGCCAGTCAGCCCCCTCTGCAGGTGCAATCGCCGGGCGCAGCAGCGACCCCCTTCTCCCCAGGTGCGTGCTGGGACCCCTGGCCGGCCGTGCTCACGGGCCCGTACTCTCTGCCGATCACGCCGGTGGATTGGCCCTAGCTCTCCTCCCCGCCCCCCCTCGCCCCCGAGCTGTGCATCGTTGTGTCTCCCAGTATCGCCGTTGAGTAGCCAGGCCATCGCCCCACCTCCCAGGGGTTCCACGCACAGTGGTGACGCCACTTCGGTCGCGCGCTTCGCGAACCCCCCTCCACTTTCAGTGTCGGCTCTATACAGCTCCGGTCGGCACCCGGACCCTTGGGGATTTCCTCGAGGCCGTCAAAACTCTGCCCCGGCCCTTGCTACCTCTTCCGAAGCCCCGTCATGGAGGCCTCCCCCTCTCCTGCTCCCAGGAGGAGCACTAGGATTGCGAAGCAGCCAAGAGGGCTCAATGCTGAGCAGCACGCTCTGCAGGTCCTTCTCTGTCGTCTGGGGATTTTCAAAGAGGAGGAGCAGATCTCTACGGAAGCGATGACAGCCTACCAAAAGCTCTTCAAGGTTGAGCTGGCAGATGATTGCCGACCTCTACGGTTGGGCACCAGCCATCATGTCTCTTACCCCTGAGCCCCCTCTTCAGATAGGTGGTCGCCTCGAGGAGGTATGACATGTGACCTTGTGCTGTCTTCTTTTTCCCTATGCCTTACAATTTCAAGATGCTTGGGTGGAATGTGCGCAGGCTTAATGATAGGGCCCGGCGCAGGTTGTTAGAAGTGTAGTTGTCACTTCAGGTGCTTCCATTGTTTGTATCCAGGAATCCAAACTCGCTGATGTATCCCCAACCATTGTTTTGGAAACGCTTAGCGTGGACTTTGATTGTTTCTTTTGCTTGCCTGCTATTGACACTCGTATAATTGTGGCTTGGAACGTGCACGTAGTTCAGCTATGCAACGTTCATGTTGATACGAATAGTGTGATGGCACAAGTGATCCCTCCCCAGGGTGACCCTTGGTGGCTTACCTATGTATGGCTCGCAGGAGGATGCGGATAACATCGCATTCCTCGAAGAGCTACGATAGATCAGGTCCTCCCATGCTGGTCCCTGGGTCATTTGCGGAGACTTCAATCTCATCTATCGCGACGAAGACAAGAACAATGGGAACCTTGATCGCCGCATGATGGGGCGCTTCAGATGCCTCCTTAATGACCTTGAGTTCAAGGAGATTTACTTCCATGGCTGACGCTTCACTTGGTCCAACGAGCGTGCGACGGCCACCCTAGTTAGGCTCAATCGAATCTTCTGCACTCTAGCTTGGGAGGAGCAGTACTGCAACTGCGCTCTGCAGTGCCTCTCATCGGCTTTCCCTGACCAATGCCCCTTGCTCCTCGATTGCGAGCCTAGGCTGCCTTCCAGGAGACGCTTCAAGTTTGAGCGTTTTTGGATTGACCTTGAGGGGTTTTGCGGTGTGGTCTCCTCTGCCTGGAATGCTCCCTCGGTCGAAGCGGACCCGTTCCGCTGTTTATTCACGAAGCTCAGGTCCACGGCGTGCAAGCTGATGAGCTGGAGTGACAAACATGTTGGTCACGTTAAGCTACAGCTTTTCATCTCACAGGAAATCATCCTACGGT